>SJXQ01011908.1:73145-132722 GCA_006408695.1 Aepyceros melampus
GACTGAACTGAACTGAACTGACAACATACCGCCTTGACGTACTCCTTTTCCTATTTGGAACCAGTCTGTTGTTCCATGTTCAGTTCTAACTGTTGCTTCCTGACCTGCACATAGGTTTTTCAAACTGCCTCCAAAACACACATACAAAACCTGGCACAATATTAAAATGATAATTCTCCTTACACTGATCTATGGATTCAATGCTTTCCTAGAAAAATTGCAACAGAACTTTTGAATAAAATGACAAACTGATTCTAAAATTTAAATGGAAAGACAAATAAACTTGAATAGCCAAAGCAGTTTCACAAAGAAAAAGTTTAAAGCACTTACACTATCTGATTTCAAGATTTACTATAAAGCTGCAGTAATCAAAGGAGCACTTTGCATAAGTACAGAGATATAGATCAATAGAATAGAATCAAAATACAGATCTGAATTATATACTTAATTGACTTTCGACAAAACTGCCTGTGTAAATCAGTGGAATAAAGATACTAATTTTGATAAATGATGTTGAAGAAACTTGGAAAAAGAATGAACCTTGATTTTTACTTCATAATGCATTAAACACAGACACACATGATAGGTTTAAGACCTAAAAGCAGGCACTAAAACTACTAAACCAGAATAGGACAAAAACAGCTTTGTGACACTGATTAAAGCAAAGATTCTTTAAAAAATGAAAGTAGTTCAATTCATAAAAGAAAAACAATGTAAAATATACTTATTCAAAATTAAAAAAAAATTGTTCTTTGGAAGATGTGATTAAAAAAAAAATCAGCCACAAACTAGGAGAAAATATCCATAAACTTCAGAAAATAACTCAAGCATGCTTTACCTCGTAAAGGGATAAGCAAAGTATAAGCTATCCATACTGCTCACACTCACTAATAACAATGAACAGAATATTAATCTACAATGACATGGATAAACCTTAACAAAAATGCAGAATGAAAAAAAATAAAACACAGAGATAACATACCACATTATTCCACTGACATAACTTTGTACAAGAAGAAATACAAATAATTATAAACATTTGAAAAAACTAATATGAATACTAAAATTTTATAGATGATCATTAATTTTATCTCAAAGTTAATTCTTTTTACCTTTAAAAATGCCTATTTAGAAAGATGCCTATTTTTTTTAACTCCTAATTTGTGATTTATATTTTATTATAACTAAGGTTATAATTATAACCTTAAATAATAAATTTATAATTTTATAAAGTTAAATTTATAATTTAACTAGATTATATTTAATGGATGTTTTATCCCTCCATTGCCTAACTCCTCACATATAAACATATATATTCTTCATTAAACCTGTTTCTGGAAGTCTGTTAATAAATGAGAAATTAAGTCATAAAATGTAAATTTCAAAGGGACATAGGAGTCAAACTTGAATTCCCAATGGTCAAATATGGACCAATTGGAGCAACAAGATAAATAATGTAGTAGCACATTATAACCTAAAATATAAAATATATGTATACATATAAATGTAAACAAATGATTGAATAAATAAATATATGGAAGAAGAAAGTCAAATCTTCCTTTCTAAAAAATTCTAAAAAATACACATAGATATGGTCTCCCTCCAGGAGATAGAACTTAATTTTATATCTACCTCCTACTTGAGAACAGGCTAAACTTAGCACTAACTTCTTCCAGAATAATAAAGTAAGGAAAGTGAAAAACACATACTTTACAATGAAGAATGCTGAAAAACACTACTTTAATGTCTTCAGTGTTAACATCCCTTCTGCTATATGCATATCATGTATCCCTGGTATGATATGATGAAAAAGACATTTTTCTTTGACAGTACTATTTTTCGAAATCCATTCTAAGTATCAGAAAAACACTAACCAAATCCAGATGTGGAGACATTCTATAAAATACCTATCTGGTACTCCTCAAAATTGTTAAGGTAAGGAAAAACAAGGAAATGCTGACAGTTTCAGACTAAAGGAGACCAAGAAAACATAAAAACTGAGTCCAATGTTGTATTCTAGATTGAATCCTAGAACAAAAAGAAAACATTGTTGGTGAAATACTATACATACAACATTGGGAGTTAGTCACTAAACTAAACTAGTCTTAGTATTTTAGTTGTGACAAATGTATCATGGTAGCCTAAGATGATAACAGTGGTAGAAAGGAAGTGAAAGATATTTTGAAATTCGCAGTAGCAACCCACTCCAGTACTCTTGCCTGGAAAATCCCATGGGCGGAGGAGCCTGGTAGGCTGCAGTCCATGGGGTCGCTAGCAGTCAGACACGACTCAGCGACTTCACTTTCACTTTCCACTTTCATGGATTGGAGAAGGAAATGGCAACCCACTCCAGCGTTCTTGCCTGGAGAATCCCAGGGATGGGGGAGCCTTGTCTCTGGGGTTGCACAGAGTTGGACACGACTGAAGTGACTTAGCAGCATACCATCTTTAAAATTTTAAATATTTATACAAATCTATATTTTTTCAAAATAAAAGTTTCTTTGAAAAATAACAGGAAAAAAAAATCATTTTTGCTACCTACCAAAGTAGAAACCATCTAATCAGAGATGGCAATTAACTCCATTAAAAGGAGTGACATTAAAGATACTTGTACTTGCTTTCAAGCAGAGAACAATGTCTTTGAAAGTGCTTCTCATGTGATTAACTGTCATCTTATATAAATACGTGAAAAACATTTACACCTTTTCTTTTCTAGATTTTTTTTTCCAGTAAAGAATCTGTCTGAAATGCAGGAGACCCAGCTTCTATACCTGGGTTGGGAAGATCCCCTGGAGAAGAGAAAGGCTACCCACTCCAGTATTCTGGCTTGGTGAATTCCGTAGACAGAGGAACATAGCAGTCTACAGTCCATGGGTTCGCAAAGAGTTGGACACAACTGGGTGACTAATACTTTTCTAGGACTATAGGTAATTATTTGCTAAATTCTGAGGCTTGCTACAAAGCAGAATTTATGCATTCCTAATAAGTCTCTGAATGATTAGTCTGTTGGACTTTGAGAAAAGGATTAAATAAGTTAAATTTTAATAATGAGGTGGAGAGAAAAGAAAAAAAATAAATGTAAGAAAAATGTAACATAACTATATGTTGTTGTTATTGTTTAGTCGCTAAGTCATGTCTTACTCGTTTTCCATCCCATGGACTGTAGCCCGCCAGGTGTCTCTGCAGTGAGTTCCCATTTCCTTCTCCAGAGAATCATCTTCACCCAGGGATCAAACTCTCATCTCCTGCTTGGAAGGTAGGTTATTTATCACTAGGCACCTGGAAGGCCCATAACTATATGATTAAATTGCCTAATTTAGAGAAAAATAAATAGTTGGTCTTCATTATTAGTGAATTCTGTATGTTTGAATTTTCCTACTCAACATCACTTCATGGGAAATAGATGGGGAAACAGTGTCAGACTTTATTTTTCTGGGCTCCAAAATAACTGCAGATGGTGACTGCAGCCAGGAAATTAAAAGGCGCTTACTCCTTGGAAGAAAAGTTATGACCAGCCTAGATAGTATATTCAAAAGCAGAG
Organism: Aepyceros melampus; assembly: GCA_006408695.1. Classification (NCBI taxonomy): domain Eukaryota; kingdom Metazoa; phylum Chordata; class Mammalia; order Artiodactyla; family Bovidae; genus Aepyceros; species Aepyceros melampus. Next base: position 76,687 of record SJXQ01011908.1, read on the forward strand.
ACATTACTTTGCCGACTAAAGTTCGTCTAGTCAAGGCTATGGTTTTTCCTGTGGTCATGTATGGATGCAAGAGTTGGACTGTGAAGAAGGCTGAGTGCTGAAGAATTGATGCTTTTGAACTGTGGTGTTGGAGAAGACTCTTGAGAGTCCCTTGGACTGCAAGGAGATCCAACCAGTCCATTCTGGAGATGGGCCCTGGGATTTCTTTGGAAGAATGATGCTAAAGCTGAAACTCCAGTACTTTGGCCACCTCATGTGAAGAGTTGACTCATTGGAAAAACCCTGATGCTGGGAGGGATTAGGGGCAGGAGGAGAAGGGGACGACAGAGGATGAGATGGCTGGATGTCATCACTGACTCAATGGACGTGAGTCTGAGTGAACTCCGGGAGTTGGTGATAGACAGGGAGGCCTGGCGTGCTGCGATTCACGGGGTCGCAAAGAGTCGGACATCACTGAGCGACTGAACTGAACTGAACTGAAAATTTATTTGAAATCTCAAATTAATGTTCATGGTACTTTCACTCATTTGTTGATTTATACAGAACAGTAAAAATTGAGTACCCAATATATGTTTGACAAAGCCTATGCTCTGATTCCCCTTGTTGCCTCTCATATTGTAAACCATTGTACTTTACATGGTGTATTGAAGTGTCATGTGTTCGCATTTCTGTGTCTTATGTTGGCGATGGTGATGTTTTTAAATGGCCCCTTATACAGTACTAATTAATGTGCTGTCTAATGTCCCTAGGCACGAGAAGGTTATATAATGTGCCTTGGGGAGAGAATATGTTTGCTAGATAACCTTCATTTGGGCATTGAATTATACTGTTGAGTTCCATGTTAATTGATCAATAATATATTTATAAGGTGTCTTTAAACATATGTACACATAATATGAGTGTATATATTGATCTATTAACCAAAATATTGTTACCAAAGGCTCACAGGAATCTAACCCTATATTTTCTTTGAGAGCAATGGATCAGCATTTATTAATTCAGTGATTGTGATAACTTTCTATAAATTACCTATCACAAATAATAAGAATCTACTATACAGACCCTTGATGTGAATATATAGGTTGTTACCATTAAATAACAAAAGTCTTGGTTTGTAAAGTATAATCGTTACATGTGTATAAAATGTTTATTTATTTATTTATTTTGGTTTTGAGTTGATGTTTAATGTGGTGACAATTATTTTGTAATACATAACTGTATCAAATGAATGCACTGTATACCTTAAACTTATACAACATTACATGTCAATTATATCTCAATAAATGAAAGTGAAAAAGTTGGCATAAAACAACATTCAAAAAAATGAGGATTATGCTATCTGGTCCCATCATGGCAAATAGATGGGGAAACATGGAAATAGTGAGAGACTTTATTTTCTTGGGCTCCAAAATCACTGCAGATGGTGACTGAAGCCATGAAATTAGAAGATGCATGCTCCTTGGAAGAAAAGCTGTGACCAAGCTAGACAGTATATTAAAAAGTAGAGACACGACTTTGCTGACAAAGGTCCATCTAGTCAAAGCTATGGTTTTTTCAACAGTCATGTATGGATGTGAGAGTTAGAACATAAAGAAAGCTGAGTGCCAAAGAGCTGATGCTTCTGAACTGTGATGTTGGAGAAGACTCTTGAGAGTCCCATGGACTGCAAGAAGATCCAACCAGTCAATCCTAAGGAAATCAGTCCTGAATATTCAATGGAAGAACTGATGCTGAAGCTGAAGCTACAATCCTTTGCTCACCTGATGCAAAGAACTGATTCATTAGAAAAGACCCTGATGCAGGGAAGCATTGAAGGCAGGAGGAGAAGGGATGGCAGAGGATGAGATGGTTGGATGACATCACGTGATTTGCATATGAGTTTGAGCAAGCTCTAGGAGTTAGGGATGGAGAGGGAAGCTTGACATGCTACAGTCCATGGGGTCTGAAAGATTTTGACATGACTGAGTGACTGAACTGACTGATATCTCAATAAATCTGGAAAAAAACATATTGTAACAAAAATGTGATCTTTTTGTGCAATAAGTAATTAATTGAACAGAACTGAGTTGCTCAAACCTTGAACATTCCCAGGAAGAGTTTGTTTTCCTGATTGTCTTTGGGAAACTCATGGGAATTGAAGTTTTGGTATGTTCTAGCTGGTAAGAATATTTTGTAAATACCAGGCCTTGAATCATACTGAATTATGCCAATCAATTTGTCTAGCTTGTTCATATAAACACTTTGATTTATCTTGAACACTTGTTTTCTTTTTGGAGTCTGTCACTTCAATGATCTTTATCAGTCATGTAAGTATTAATACTATTTGCCCAAAAGACTACTCCCAATAAAAACCCTGGATTCTCAAGCTTAGAAATATTTCCTTGGCAGATATCCTTTACATGTGATAATTTATTGATGGATTCATTAAGTATATTCTGTGAAATTCTACTTAGAGAGGAGATCTGCACTTGGCTTTCTCTAGGCATTGTTCTCTGCATTTTTTTTTCTTTGCTGATCTTGCCATATATCCTTTTACTGTAGTAAGTAAAAACCATGAGTATAATGACCTCTGAGTCCAAAGAGTCATTTTAGCAAATCACTGATCTTTGGGATAACATTGGAGACTCTTTCACAATAATTTTCAACATAGCAAATAAATGAAAGGATCAAAGAATGAAGAAAAGAGTCATCAGTGGAAAGAGTCATCAATCAAACATTTATTTATAACAGTTTGCATATTAAATATCTAATATATATCAGAAATGCTTAAAACCATAGCAATAGAGAAAGATGTGATCATTTACTTCTCTGAATTTTTATATACCATAAATAAGCTATGTAGGCCATTTTTGTAAAAACATACAAATATAAAAATTAAAATTTTCTAAAGAGACAAGTTAATTCATATTACCAAATCATACTATATATAACAAGGGGAGGAGTAAATTAAGAAGTTTCATCTATACATGCTCATATATTTCCCTTGACATTGAGAAAACACTCAGACATGCTAAATGTCTGAGTCCTCCAGTGCTCCTTAGGTAATACAAAACTCCAGCTATTAAGCATGTATAAGATATTCTATGGGCTACCCTGGTGACTCAGATGGTAAAGCACCTGTCTGCAATGTGGAAGACCTGGGTTCGATCCCTGGATTGGGAAGATCCCTGGAGAAGAAAATGGCAGCCCACTCCAGTACTCTGGCCGGGAAAATCCCATGGAAGGAAGAGCCTGGTAGGCTACACTCCATGGAGTCGCAAAGAGTCAGTACTGAGCAACATCATTTTCACTTTCAAGATGCCCTAAAGGCTTAATCTTGGTTCAAAACAAGGCCTGTAGGAGGAGGAAATGACAATTGATTCCTCTTCTTTCATCCCAGGATACTATAAAGATGGAGTTCCCCAGGCCTATGACCTACAAGAGACCGACCCAGACTTGCCCAGAAGTGTCCAGGAGTCTCTGGCAGAGGCATGGGTCAGCGGTGGCCAGCTGCAGGGTGGTTGGGGGCACTGAGTGTAGAAGTGCATGCATGGGACTTTTTGAAGGAGGTTTACATTATCTTCATTATCTCCACCATAGTTTGGCCTCAGGTTAAATAACAGGGAGGGAATGCAGCTCCACCTTTCAACAGAACATTGGATTAAAGATATATTGATCCTGGCCCTGCCCATGAGAACAAGACCCAGGTTCCCTCCCAGTCAGTGTCTCCCATCAGGAAGCGTCCATAAGCGTCTTATCTTTTCCACCAGAGGGCAGGCAGACTGAAAATCACAATACAGAAAATTAACCAATTTGATCACATGGACCCTCAGTTTAGTTCAATTCAGTTGCTCAGTCATATCCGACTCTTTGTGACCCCATGATTAGCAGCACGCCAGGCTTCCCTGTCCATCACCAACTCCTGGAGTTCACTCAGACTCATGTGCATCAAGTCTGTATTGCCATCCAGCCATCTCATCCTTGGTCGTCCCCTTCTCCTCCTGCCCCCAATCCCTCCCAGCATCAGAGTCTTTTCTAATGAGTCAACTCTTCGCATGAAGTGGCGCCTCAGCATCAGCATCATTCCTTCCACAGAAATCCCAGGGTTGATCTCCTTCAGAATGGACTGGTTGGATCTCCTTGCAGTCCAAGGGACTCTCAAGAGTCTTCTCCAACACCACAGCTCAAAAGCATCAATTCTTCAGCACTCAGCCTTCTTCACAGTCCAACTCTCATGTCCATACATGACCACAGGAAAAACCATAGCCTTGACTAGATGGACTTTAGTTGGCAAAGTAATGTCTCTGCTTTTGAATATACTATCTAGGTCATAACTTTTCTTCCAAGGAGTAAGCGTCTTTTAATTTCCTGGCTGCAGTCACCATCTGCAGTGATTTTGGAGCCCAGAAAAATAAAGTCTGACACTATTTCCACTGTTTCCCCATCTATTTCCCATGAGTGATGGGAACAGATGCCATGATCTTCATTTTCTGAATGTTGAGATTTAAGCCAACTTTTTCTCTCTCCTCTTTCACTTTCATCAAGAGGCTTTTTAGCTCCTCTTCACTTTCTGCCATAAGGGTGGTGTCATCTGCATATCTGAGGTTGTTGATATTTCTCCTGTCAATCTTGATTCCAGTTTGTGTTTCTTCCAGTTCAGCTTTTCTCATGATATACTCTGCATATATGTTAATTAAGCAGGGTGACAATATACAGCCTTGACGTACTCCTTTTCCTATTTGGAACCAGTCTGTTGTTCCATGTCCAGTTCTAACTGTTGCTTCCTGACCTGCATACAGCATCCCCAAGAGGCAGGTTAGGTGGTCTGGTATTCCCATCTCTCTCAGAATTTGCCACAGTTTATTGTGATCCACACAATCAAAGGCTTTGGTATAGTCAATAAAGCAGAAATAGATGTTTTTCTGGAATTCTCTTGCTTTTTCCATGATCCATTGGATGTTGGCAATTTGATTTCTGGTTCCTCTGCCTTTTCTAAAACCAGCTTGAACATCAGGAAGTTCATGGTTCATGTATTGCTGAAGCCTGGCTTGGAGAATTTTGAGCATTACTTTACTAGCATGTGAGATGAGTGCAATTGTGCGGTAGTTTGAGCAATCTTTAGCATTGCCTTTCTTTGGAATTGGAATGAAAACTGACCTTTTCCAGTCCTGTGGCCACTGCTGTTTTCCAAATTTGCTGGCATATTGAGTGCAGCACTTTAGTCTTGTCTAATTCAATGAAACTATAAGCCATGCCCTGGAGGCCACCCAAGATGGACAGGTCATGGGGAGGGGGGAGTTCTGATAAAATATGGTCCATTGGAAAGGGAATTGCAAACCACTTCAGTATTCTTGCCTTGAGAACCCCATGAACATTATGAAAAGATAAAAAGATAGAACACTGAAAGATTAATTCCCCAGGTCAGTAGGTGCCCAATATGCTACTGGAGATGAGTGGAGAACTAACTCCAGGAAAGAATGAAGAGATGGAACCAAAGCAAAAACAGCACCCAGTTGTGGATGTGACTCGTGATGGAAGCAAAGTCCGATCCTGTAAAGAGCAATATCGCATAGGAACCTGGAATCTTAGGTCCATGAATCAAGGAAATTGGAAGTGGTCAAACAGGAGATGGCAAGAAAATGTCAACATTTTAGGAATTAGCAAACTAAAATGGATTGTAATGGATGGATTTAACTCAGATGACCATTATATTTACTACTGTGGGCAGGAATCCCTTAGAAGAAATAGAGTAGCCATCATATTTAACAAAAGAGACCAAAATGCAGTACTTGGATGCAGTCTGAAAGAAGACAGAATGATCTCTGATCGTTTCCAAGGCAAATCATTCAATATCACAGTAATCTAAGTCTATACCACGACCAGTAATGTTGAAGAAGTAGAAGTTGAATGGTTCTATGAAGACCTACAAGATTTTCTAAAACTAATGTGCAAAAAAGATGTCCTTTTCATTATAGGGGACTGGAATGCAAACGTAGGAAGTCAAGAAATACCTGGAGTAGCAGTAGAATTTGGTCTTGGAGTAGAGAATGAAGCAGGACAAAGGCTAATAGAGCTTTGCCAAGAGAATTAATTGGTCATAGCAAACACCCTCTTCCAACAACACAAGAGAAGATTCTACACATGGACATCACCAGATGGTCAATACCAAAATCAGACTGATTATATTCTCTGCAGCCATAGATGGAGAAGCTCTATGCAGTCAGGAAAAACAAGACCAGGAGCTGACTGTAGCTCATATCATGAACTAGTTATTGCCAAATTCAGACTTAAATTGAAGAAAGTAGGGAAAACCAATAGACCATTCAGATATGATCTGAATCAAATCCCTTATGATTATACAGCAGAAGTAGCAAATAGAGTCAAGGGATTAGATCTGATAGAGTGCCTGAAGAACTATGGATGGAGGTTTGTGACATTGTACAGGAGGCAGATCAAGATCATCCCCAAGAAAAAGAAATGCAGAAAGTCAAAATGCTTATCTGAGAAGGCCTTACAAATAGCTCTGAGAAGAAGAGAAGTACAAGGAAAAGAAGGAAAAGAAAGACATACTCATCGGAATGCAGAGTTTCAAAGAATAACAAGGAGAGATAAAAAAAGGCTTCCTCGTGATCAATGCAAAGGAACAGAGGAAAACAATAGAATGGGAAAGACTAGAGATCTCTTCAAGAAAGTTAGAGATACCAAGGGAACTTTTCATGTAAGAATAGGCACAAAAGGACAGAAATGGTATGAACCTAACAGAAACAGAAAATATTAAGAAGAGGTGTCAAGAATACACAGAACTATATAAAAAGATCTTCATGACCCAGATAATCACGATGGTGTCATCCCTCACCTAGAGCCAGACATCCTGGAATGTGAAGTCAGGTGGGACTTTGGAAGCATCATTAAGAACAAAACTCATGGAGGCGATGGAATTCCAGTTGAACTATTTCAAATCCTAAAAGATGATGCTGTGAAAATGCTGCACTCAATATGCCAGCAAATTTGGAAAACTCAGCAGTTGCCACAGGACTGGAAAATATCAGTTTTCATTCCAATCCCAAGTAAAGGCAATGCCAAAGAATGCTTAAACTACTGCAAAAATGCATTATCTCACACACTGGCAAAGTAATGCTCAAAATTCTCCAAGCCAGGCTTCAACAGTATGTGAACTGTGAACTTCCAGATGTTCAAGCTGGTTTCAGGAAAGGCAGAGGAACCAGAGATCAAATTGCAAACATACGTTGGGTCATTGAATAAGCAAGAGTGTTCCAGAAAAACATCTATTTCTGCTTTATTGACTACACCAAAATCTTTGACTGTGTGGATTACAACAGACTGTGGAAAATTCTTAAAGGGATGGGAATACCAGACCACCTGACCTACCACCTGAGAAGTCTGTATGCAGGTTAAAAAGCAACAGTTATTACTGAACATGGAACAACAGACTGATTCCAAATCAGGAAAGGTGTAGGTCAAGGCTATATATTGTCACTGTGCTTATTTAACTTATATGCAGAGTACATCATGAGAAATGCTGGGCTGGAGGAAGCATAAGCTAGAATCAAGATTGCAGACAGAAATATCAGTAACCTCAGATATGCAGATGACACCACCCTTATGGCCTTTTGATGAGCCTCTTGATAAAGTGAAAGAGGAGAATGAAAAAGTTGGCTTAAAGCTCAACATTCAGAAAACGAAGATCATGGCATCTGATCCCGTCACTTCATGGTAAATAGATGGGGAAACAGTAGAAACAGTGTCAGATTTTATTTTTCTGGGCTCCAAAATAACTGCAGATGGTGACTGCAGCCAGGAAATTAAAAGACGCTTACTCCTTGGAAGAAAAGTTATGACCAACCTAGATAGTATATTCAAAAGCAGAGACATTACTTTGCTGACTAAAGTCCGTCTAGTCAAGGCTATGGTTTTTCCTGTGGTCATGTATGGACGTGAGATTTGGACTGTGAAGCAGGCTGAGTGCTGAAGAATTGATGCTTTTGAGCTGTGGTGTTGGAGAAGACTCTTGAGAGTCCCTTGGACTGCAAGGAGATCCAACCAGTCCATTCTGAAGGAGATCAAACCTGGGATTTCTTTGGAAGGAATGATGCTAAAGCTGAAGCTCCAGTACTTTGGCCACCTCATGTGAAGAGTTGACTCATTGGAAAAGACTCTGATGCTGGGAGGGATTGGGAGCAGGAGGAGAAGGGGACGAATGAGGAGAAGGGGACGACTGAGGATGAGATGGCTGGATGGCATCACGGACTTGATGGACGTGAGTCTGAGTGAACCCCGGGAGATGGTGATGGACAAGGAAGCCTGGCGTGCTGCTAATCATGGGGTCACAAAGAGTCGGACACGACTGAGCAACTGAACTGAATATAGGACCTGATATTTGATATTTTTATTAGCCTCTACATCCTCTCTGAGGCATCTCCCTTGTAGTGAATTTCCTTTTAAGCAGTTTCACTGTGTACTTAGAAATAATATTTTACTGGGCAAAAAAACAAACAAAAAAAAAAAACCTCTCCTGTTACCTAAAACCTCAACATTTTCACAAAATAGCTGTCCTTCATGCTTGACTTCAATGAAACATAAAATTTTCCTTTCCTCAGAGAATAAAAGCATTCACCCTAATGCTTATTTTCTCACACCATACAAAGTATGAGAATGCAAAGAAACATAACCTCCTCTTTCTTGTCTACAGTCATTTAAACTATTTATATTCTATTCATCATCTCAAGTCCTTAGGATCACTTTGTTTGATCAATTATTCTGGTATGTATGGATGCTCTTTATGACTTCAGTGACATTCTGGTGTACTCACTTTGGAACAGAGCATCAAAACTTTGCTCAGAGCCCTTAACTATTCAGCTTTAATATCTTCCACCTTTACCCACCTCTAGGACAGAACTGACACAATTCCATAACCACACCAAAGCATTGTCATTATTGGATGTTTTCCACCTCATTTGCATTTAGCATTTTCTTTCTCACCTTCCCCTTGAGTTTTAAAATGTGCACAGCCATTAGTCAAATACACACATACACACAAAAGCAAAAACCTATCCATTTCCTTTTTATGTATCTTTCCTTTCTTTCCTTTTTTCATTTCCTTCCTCTCAGAGCATCTCCCTGAGGCACATCTATTTAACCACTCTACAACATAACTCACAAAATTCTTGCCATTTTGTCTTTCTATTGAATTCTCTAAACTGGTTAAATCCAGCTATCATACTTACCATTTTTGAGTGTGGCTATGAAATTCGATTCCACAATGTATTGGCACTAATGCATTCAAATCAAATTGACTTTTATTATCTAATTATGAAATAGTTGATATATTCAATATACTTGACTATATTTATATTGTTTGATTTATCCTAACTAAATCCGTTGTTCAGTCAGAGACAGAAATATATAAGAAAAATTTTTAAATAAGGAAAAAGTAATAATGTATAGCACTAAAAATGCTTTAACCTCATAATTTTATCTTAAAAGAAAAATAATTCCCTACAAAACCAATTCCATCGATTTAGTTATAAAATGTTAACACATTACTTATCATTTAACAGTCTAAATTTGCCATCTAATAGTAATTGCAGAATTTTATTTCTGCCAGTGATAAATGTGGCAGTAATAGATGAGATTAACTTTACAATTCCAGCAGTTAGAAAACTCTGTCTTGTATACCATAAAATTTTATTTCAAAGCTATTGAAAAGAAATAAATATGGAATCCTGTAATGTAATTTTCATATTCATTTTTTCATAGAATATCTTCACTTTAAAATACAAGTTCTTACACTTGACAGGCTGTACTTAGCTTCCAAATGTAAAATCCACTGCTCACTTTTACCCCATGAATAATTCTGGTGTAAAAAGTGACCTCAGTAAGTCACATCTCCCAAGTAAGAAACATTTCCATGTATATCTTCTTATCAAAGAGAGATAACTAGTTAACATTAAATATTCCTTTCAAAATTCTGTTCAATTCAGGTCAGTTGCTCAGTTGTCTACAACTCTGTGTGATCCCATGGACTGCAGCATGCCAGGCTTCCCTGTCCGTCTCCCAACTCACAGAGCTTGCTCAAACTATGTCCATCCAGTCGGTTATGCTATTCAACCATCTCATCCTCTGTCATCCCTTTCTCATCCTGCCTTCAATCTTTCCCAGCATCACAGGCTTTTCCAAATAGTTAGTTCTTTGCATCAGGTGGCCAAATATTGGCGTTTCAGCTTCAGCATCAGTCCTTCCAATTAATATTGATTGATTTCCTTTAAGATTGGCTGGTTTGATCCCCTTACAGTCCAAGGGACTCTTAGGAGTCTTCTCTAACACTACAGTTCAAAAGCATCAGTTCTTTGGTGCTCGGCTTTCTTTACAGTCCAACTCTCACATCCATACATGACTACTGGAAAAACCATAGCTTTGACTAGAAGGACTTTTTTTTGGCAAAGTCATGTCTCTGCTTTTTAATATGCTGTCTAGGTTGGTCATAGCTTTCAACATTACTTTTTTTTATTTTTTTTCTTTAATTAATTTTTATTTTTTAGTTTGTTTTGCTTTACAATACTGTATTCGTTTTGTTACACATTGACATGAATGTGTCAACATTACTTTTAAAATTACTAAATCTCATACTTAACCACAGACTGAGCAAAAACATGGTCTTTTATTTTCTTCTGTCATCTCTAAAGCATTGTAATGTATAGTGGCTTGGGCAGCAAATATTCAATATATGTTTACCCTGATATTAATGTAAAACTATAAAATTAAGAACTCAAACAACAAAAATTTTAAAAATTTTATCTAAAACATTACAAATTGGGCTTCCTTGAGTGCTTGAGAGTCTGCCTGCCAATGCAGGGGATGTGGGTTCAATCCCTGGTGCAGGAGGATCCCACAATCTGTAGAGCAGCTAAGCCTGTGCATCACAACTATTGAGCCTGTGCTCTAGAGCCTGGGAACTCCAACAACTGAGCCTATGTGTTGTAGCTACCGAAGACTGCACACCCAGAGCCTGCACTCCTCAGCAAGAGAAACCACCACAACAAGAAGCCTGGGCACCACAGAAAGAGAGTAGTTTCCATGTGCCACAAATAGAGAAAAGCCCACACAGCAAAGACCCAACACAGCCACTAATAAATAAATAAATAATTAAAAAAAATAAGGTCTGAAAAATTAAACTTTCAAGTGTAAAATAAATGGAAGTCAAGGAACTTAGTGTTAAAAATGAAAAAATAAATAAATAAACTTTGCTAACAGTTATAAAAGTTTTTCTGCTTAAAAGCACGTTTTTGCTGCTAAGTTGCTTCAGTTGTGTCCGACTCTGTGTGACCCCATAGATGGCAGCCCACCAGGCTCCCCCGTCCTTGAGACTCTCCAGGCAAGAATATTGGAGTGGGTTGCCATTTCCTTCTCCAGTGCATGAAAGTGAAAAGTCAAACTGAAGCTGCTCAGTCATGCCGACTCTTAGCGACCCCATGGACTGTAGCCTACCAGGCTCCTCTGTCCATGGGATTTTCCAAGCAAGAGTACTGGAGTGAGGTGCCATTGCCTTCTCCAAAGCACGTCTTTACTCATGAAGTATTAATTATTATAAAACCACCCTTACCAAAAAAATAGAAAACAAAAAAGCATGGGGGAAAATACATGAAACTACTCTTTTCATAGGCCATAGAACAGCAGAATGAAAAGATATATACACTAGGTGAAACTGCTGAGTTCCTACATTCTTCCAGGAGGGAATTTAACAACTGCAGTGGAAAAATGGAACACACACAGAGTCAGAGATTTTGCAACACTGAGGAAAAACAAATCAGAGTTCAGAGATACTAAGGCTCCTAGAATCTGCAAGTGAACTGTAAAAGATAAAACTAAAAAGGGAAAGAGCTCTAGAAGAGCTTCTGACTGAGGGTTAACTGTGAATCTGCAGTTGAATAAAAATCTGCATATTAAATTCCATGAGACTGGACAAATAACAAGTGCTAAGGAAAAAAACATTACAGTGGACTTAAAAGCTAAAAAATGTCCAGATCGCACAAAGTGCTAGAAACCTTTTGAGTAGCCACTAGCCAGAGTAAAGTGACATCATTGACTGTATGGGAATTTGCCTGAGACCCAAGAAGGCCTACACATTGGGAACAGAGCTACTTAGCCCTAGAGTAAAAGCAACTCAGACTTTTCCTAAAATGTCTGAAAATTACACACAAAAACATCAAGTTGATTTGGATATCAGTCTAACATATGCATAACTGCTACCCAGAGATGAATGGATAATAAACAGAAAAATTATATGAAGAAATAACATTGATAAAAATATGTTATGAAATATTAAACGTCCAAGTGTAAAAGAAATGGAAGTAAAGGAACTTAGTGTTAAAAATTGAAATAAATAAATAAGTAAAACTTTGCTAACAGTTTTAAAAGTTGTTTTTCTGCTAAAAACATGTTTTTACCCATGAAGTTTTAATTATTATAAAGCCACCCTTACCAAAAAAACAAAACAAACAAACAAACTATATATATAAACAAACAAACAAACTATATATATATATATATACATATATATATAAATGATCCAAGAAGCTCATTAAAGCCCAAGAAGGAAAACACAAAGAAAATTACATAAATGAAGTTTCTATAAGAATAAAAAAAAAAAAAGGAAAACTTCCATCATAAACATTTCATGCAGGAGAAGAAAGTTAAAACCCATCACAGAAGAATTGAAATTGCAAGTAAAGAGCTCAGTTAACCTATCCCCAGTAAAATAACAACTGGTCAAAATTATTTTTAAGAATTATTTAAAATCTCTGGAAATTTTTTTAAGGCTGAACAGAAAATGAAGAAACATTTCTTCAAAAGTCTACCAAATTTCAGTAATAATGAGAATCTGTGGAATTTGAACCCCAATCTGCTTCCCTATCACCTCCTTCAGATCGGTTTTGGAAGCTCTAACCTCAATGTTCTATCTCTGGCAGATGTGACCAAGAAAACCAGGGCCTCCCTTACTCCAGACTCTCAATCTGTGTATGATTTCACCAAGGAAGACCAGACTGCCAGCATTTTTCATTCTGCCTCCAGGCTCAGTTGCAGAAGTTGAGCTCTAGGCAGTTCTGGCAGAGAGCACCGGGTCTCCTACTCCCATCCAGTCATTCTACAAAGGCTTGAGGCTCTACTCCAGGTACTGTTGCTGAAAATATTGGGGTCACTTTTGCCCTTGTCCCAGAAGGGTGAGAGAGGATCAGATGCCTGCATGGCATTACTGAGTCAATGGACATGACTTTGAGCAAAGGACAAGGAAGGCTGGTACGCGGCAGTCCATGGGGTCACAAAGATTCTGAGATGACATGGCGACTGAACGAAGACAACGACCACTTGCTCATAATGTGAGGTGGGTGTGAAGAGTGAGAATACAGGGGCTGCCACCCTCACTCAGTCTCATGCAATGGTTCAGGGGATCAATCAAGGAGAGAGACAGCCCAGAAGAATGAAAGAACCTGCAGCTCAACCTGCAGAGACTGCTTTTACTTGAAACAGAATATGGAAAGTTCTATGTTTAGAATCATTGTTAAAAACAGAGGAAATCTTAATGAAGAGAAATTAAGAGGAAATGTTAGTTCCATAACACAAAAGTGGCACAACAGAAGAAAATGAGAGGGCCAAGAATAGGTCTCCTGGTATCAAGTTCAACCCTGGTAGTCAAGTAAGATGTATACATGTGCTAAGCTGCACCCACTTAGGGACAATGATCAAAGGACATTAAGCATACATGAATCATTCCCCAGCAGTATACAAAGCCAGTCAATAGAAAGCAAAACCCTAAAGGATTCAAGGAGTTTGAACACTACTTCTGACCACACACTTACTGAACAGTAACTCTGGCCTAAGGATGACTTCTAGGAAAAGAAGTTTGAATATAAAATAAAAATAGGCATTACTGGCAATCTGGAAAAATGTGTGCATGATCCAAATTGCAAATTCTCAGAAATTATCAGAGATGAAATCTCTAAGCTGCTAGTCCCAGACCAAGCATGAGACAAAATCATAAAACTTCACACTGTAAAAGTGGCCCCTCTCCCCAAATCACCCACATATGCAATGGTGAATGATGTTAATCTAACTGGCTACAGGGAGTCAGGTGTAATATTTGATTGATAAATGGTTTGCATCAATCCAGGGGCTATTTCTAGCTAACTGATATAAAAGATAATAAGGGAAACAATATGAACAAGGACATCAGGGGCTGACACTACAGGGGAAACAGACTTTACTGAATTAGTTCCACTAAGTCATTAAACAAATAAATGGCCAGTGAGCAACAATAGCAGCTCTCTGCAAGTGTGGGTAGAGATGGTCTTAGCATTAGGAATTACAATATGTAACCTAAAATGTTTGGTTCCAGCAATAACAACAAATACAAATATAAAAATCAAGAAAGTTTGACCAATGCACAGGGGAAAATATATGATATCTATAACTCATTAACAGTTTGTTATAATTATTTCTTTATTTAATATTACATTCATATGTGGAAAATTTGAAAAAAAAAGTTGGAGAACTTTTTAATTTCAAGATGAAACAACTACAGTGCTACAGTAACTGAGGAAGTGATGTACTGTCATAACTATAGGCATAAGTCTATGAAATAGAATAAAGAATTCACAAATAAATCTTTGCACTTATGGTCAATTCTTGACATGTGTGCCAAGAATAGTTTTTCAATAAATAGTGCTGGTATAACTGAATATCTCCATGTGAAAAAATACTTTCAAATCCCTAATCAAACCACAGACAAAATTAGCTCAAAATGGACCACACAGAACTAGCTAGGAGCTAAACCTATAAAATTCTCATAGGAAAACATAGTTGTATATCTTCATGTCCTTGGCTTAGCCAGTAGTTTTTTAGATACACTAGCATAATTATGACTAACAAAAGATAAAATATATAACTTGTATTTCATAAAGTTAAACACTTTTCTGCCATAAATGTTATCAGTAAGTAAAAAGACAAAACAAAGAATGGGAGAAAATACTTGAAAGTCCTATTTCTAATAATAGAGGTCTACCAAGAATTTTAAAGAATGCTCTCAATTTAATAGTAAAAGACATAACCCAGTTAAAACTGGGTTTTAATAGACATTTTCCCAAAGAAGATATGCAAATGGCCAAAAGTACATGTAAGAGCACTCAATATCAATAGTCACTAGGAAAATGAAACGCAAGACCACAATGAAATACAGTTTCATTCACTAGTGTGACTATATCTTAAAATGTGCAACAACTTGTATTTGTCAATGTGGAGAACTTAGAATACTTAGACAACTTGGTGGGAATTTAGAGTTGCAAATGGCTTAGAAAAAAAGATTTTCATTTCCCCCAAATGTTAAACATTTGGACTAACAATTCTACCCCTACTGATACACTGCCCCCCAAAATGAAAACACACCCTCACAAGAACTTGTACATGAATATTCATACCATAATTATGAGTAACAGCTAAAAAGTGGAAGAAAATTCATTAGCTGGTTTATGGAAAAATAAAATGTTGACTAGCCATATAATTGAATCTTATTCATTAAGAAAAAACAAATGAATAATTGATACATGCTACAACATGGGAGAGTATTGTACTAAATGTACTAAGTGGAAGAAGATAGTCTCAAAAGACCATATTGTACAATTGCTTTTTTTTTTTCTTTAGCTCTTTGAATGCTGAGTTGTGTTGTTGTTGTTGTAAAATAAAAGATAATTGCTCTACAGAATTTTATGGTTTTCTGTCATACATCAATAAGAATCAGCCATAGGTACACCCTTTCCCCTCCCTCCCAAAGCTACCTCTCATCAGACTTCAGAAACTTCATAAATCAGAAGGTGATAGAGCAATATCTTTCAAGGACTGCAGCACAAAAGATAAGATAAGATAAAAACTTGATATATTTATATTTACATACACATACACTCTAGAGTTACATAATTAAATAAGCTGTAAATAAAGATAGCCAAGTTCTAACTGTCAGAGAAAACAATACAAATAAACGAGAGGGGAGCATAAAATTAATCAAGTGTTGCTGAATTTAAGTCTAAACTATTAGTTTGAACATATCTTAATGCTAATATGGAAATATTTATAGATATGTGTACACATGAAAGTGAAAAAAGTGAAAGTTTTAGACTCTCAGTCATGTCTGACTCTTAGTGACCCCATGAACTCTAGCCCAACAGGCCCCTCTGTCCATGGAATTCTCCAGGCAAGAATATGGGAGTGAGTAGTCATTCCCTTCTCCAAGGGATCTTCCCAACCCAAGGACTGAATCCGGATCTCCTGCACTGCAGGCAAATTTTTTATCATCTGAACCACCAGGTATGTGTTAATATATATAAACACACTAGTTACATATGTGTGTATATATTATATATGTACACACTATGCATTCATATTCATATATAAGTTAATCACACTATAGGAAATAAGAAAAAGCCAAATGAACAAGATCAATAATATCTCTATATTTTTTAATTAATGTTTCAATTATTGTTGATGGATGTAACAGAGGAAATATATCTGATTTCCTAGCTGATTAATTTTTGAAAAGGTCAAGTTAATAAATTAACAGTTTCTGCATATTTTCCATTGAATTTAATAAGGTAATTTGCTTTATAAATCTCTAATATTGCACAAAATATGCAGTTTACTGGTATTTATTTGACCGTAGCATACTTATTTGAGACATTTTTCATGGGGAAAATTTGAAAGGCTAGAATTAATTAATCCAGATAAATGATGAGATAGAAAATTAAAGGAGGACAAAATATCAACTTACATCTATCAATATAGAAGAGATATTATTTTTAAAACATTTTTTAAAATTGGAATTGACTGTATTTCTTGTAAGTAATAATAACAGAGCTTTGATGAATTGATCATATCAATAATATGACTTCATAAAGTTTCCTTGGACAAACATTTTTATATTAAAATGAAACATTTATTTAAAATAACATTTAAACCAATAAAAGCAAACCACAATAAAATAAAAATACTGTTTGTAAATGCCTTACCAAAGTTATTTCTGGAAAAATAAATATTTTAAGTTTTATTAGACTATATATAAGAATCTTGCTCTCTGAATACTGTTTCATCTCCCCTGTGTAAATTCATTTTTCACATAAGCTTACACCAAATATCTGTCAGGATGATTCTATCTACATGTAGATAAATATAAGTGGAAAGATGTGAAATGAGCAGAGTGAACTTTCTTGAAATCCTATCAGGTCAAAATGTACAAGATTAACTGGAAATCGCTGGAATATTTTATTGAAATTCTCTTTTATCTGTGGATAAGTATAAATCTGTTGGGTTTAGCTTATATCTACTCAAGTGCAGCTTCATTAGTGTTTATACTTTTTGGGTTTCAAAGATTCCGTGTTCCATATTCAACTATAAAATGACTAAATGCAGAGTGAAATTATCTCCACTGATGTGTTTTTAAACAGATTTAGGTAGGTAGAATGATTATATTTATTCTGCAGTCAAGATTACACCTGAGGTTCCTTCTGGATCTCATGACTCATTGGAGATTTGCAAATGAGGCAGATTTCTAAAAAGGCAAGGGTTATTTAATTCTCCATAGAGATAAATACACCTAGATAGCTTCTTAAGAACTAAAGAGACTTTTGAAGAATGGGCAATTAGTGTGTGTTTAAAATGGCATGAAACTCTGCAGTGTAGCTGTGTCCAAGGAAAGCAAATCAAGACACTCAGTTTTATAATGCCAGTTCATTTGTCTCAAACCACACAAAAATAAAACCCAAAAACCTCACAGAAGTTCAACATTTACTTTTCATCAAGGCAATTCCACGAGAACTAAAACATATAATCATGGTGCCAAGTATCTAATATACCCTGAAAAGAAAAGTGACATTTGGTTATACACAGTGTCACTGTATCTTAGTACAATGAAAACTGAGTTAGAGTATGCTAAATCTGGAATACACAGAGTACCACATAAATAGCTGCTACTACAGAAAGTTGCCAAATTGGAATGAACTGACACTTGAAACTCTTTGAATCCTAAGGCAGAAGCTGACAATGATCTTACAGTACATAGATTTCTAAGGTGGTTCCCAGAATTCCAATAGTCTCCCCTTGAATATGGGAGGTTAATCTGATGAGTCTTTTTTAAAAAATAATCTATATATCAGAAACAGAACTCAGAGATATTCAAAGATTCAATAGATGACTCTTCTGTTGACCCTAAAGGAGCAAACCACCATAATTAGGGCAACATTATCCTCCAGGAGTTGACAATGGTCTCCAGCTGACAGCCAGGAAAAAAAAAAAAGAAGAAGGCCTTGATCCCACAAGCAAAGGAAGAGAACTTTGTCAACAAATAGAGTATGGAAGAAGACTAGAGCCTTGTATGAGATTAGTCTTGGATGATACCTTAATTTCTTGTTGGTAAGATCCTAAACAGAGGATCCAGCACCCATACCCAGACACCTGACACGGGCAAATGAAGAGATTATAAATAAATGTTGTTTTAAAATTCTAGACTTGTGGTAATCTGTTTGGCAGCAATAGAAAACTAATTTTGACATGATTTTTTCAAATGATCTGGATAAAAAAATAATGCAATTGAATACAAGGAATATGCTATCAATCTTTCTGGAATAATCATAAAAGGGAAATTGAAACTGTCTTCTTTGTTTAGTTTTTCTCCACATGTATAAGTAATATTGCATCTTTCATGTCTTATTATTCCAGGTTTATCTATCTGAATTCTGAAAAAAATCTTAATTGTTATGTTTACACTTCTTTATACTATAATCTTTTTCAGTTTAATTGTCAAAGTCAAACCTGGGTTCAAATAAAATAGATGAAGGCTACCCAATTGAAAATGCATTCCCTAGGATTTCTAGGGAGGTAGCCCCAAAATATTCCATGTGGAAATGCAACTTGAAATTGTGTTTAATTTGTAATGCTTTAGAATGGCAAGTTAAAATATACACCCTGAAAAATTTGTTTTTGTGCAATATCAAAATGAATAGTTCAAATGAATAAAACTACATTTGTTTAGTGATAGTTTCTTTTAGGATAAAAGATTTCAATTATCATGCAACTTGGTGGCTAAGACAGTAAAGAATCTGTCTACAATGTGGGAGACCTGGGTTTGATCCCTAGGTTGGGAAGATCTCCTGGAGAAGGAAATGGCAACCATACTACAATACTCTTGCCTGGAAAATTCCATGGACCGAGGAGCCTGGTGTAAGCTACAATCCATGAGGTCTCAAAGAGTTGGACATGACTAAGTGACTCACTTTCATTTAGACATGTGAAAGAGGTTTTAAAAATCCAATACACTGAAATAATTGTGTGATTTATTATGTGAGTATAAAAGGCACATATTTTTGCAAATATTGAGATATTTGTATAAAATTAAATAAAATGTATTAGAAAATATAGTAGCTATTAAAAACATGTTAGTCACTTTGAGTCATAGTGTAACTATGACTATTTTAAAAGTCATAAAAGTAACTGTGATAGATGATTATGGGAACAGTCTCTAAAAATTGTATATAAACTATTTACATCAAATAAGAGCAATAGAAGAGAAGTAGAATTTTTGTAAATGACTGGGTAAACAATCATTTATACACTTTATACACCCCTGTACTAGGGTGTATAAAGTTTTAAAATTTCTCATGATTACACTGATTAGAATAAACTTGATTAAAGCATGTTCAACAGAAGATTGGAATATGTGGGATAATTAAGCTATTGAAACAATAACACAAAACTATTATTTTCATTTGGTGTAATCTTGATTTATCTTTATTTTTTGATATTTAAATTGATTAGTCTATTAGTATAGACTTCCAAGGTGGCTCAGATGGTAAAGAATTGCCTGCAGTGTCGGAGACCTGGGTTTGATCCCTGGGTCAGGAAGATCCCCTGGAGAAGGGAATGGCAACCCACTCCAGTATTCTTGCCTGGAGAATTCCATGGACACAGGAGCCTGGCAGGTTATAGTCCATGGAGTAGAAAGAGTTGGACATGAGCAACTAACACACATAGTCTATTATTATAATTTTTATATTGAAAGTGAAGTCACTCAGTTGTGTCTGACTCTTTGTGACCCCATGGACTGCAGCTTACCAGGGTTCATGGGATTTTTCAGGCAAGAGTACTGGAGTGAGGTGCCATCTCCTTCTCCGTGTTAGAGGCCAAAGCACAGTTATTTAGATTTTTGAGACAGAAGACTGTACATTAAATGATGTAGAAAGTTTGCAGAATTCCGATCTGGGGTACAGAGTGGTAGGTCACATGGTCCCTTACAAAATCAAGAAGATGTAATCTTTCAAGGAGTTGTCTTGTTGATGCTGAGAGAATGTTTCTCTTTACAGTTGAGCAGGTCTTTCTGTGGACTGGAGGAGGTTGGGTCAATGTCAATACAGATATACAAAGCACAGTACAGGAGAGAGAAAAAAAATAGGTTTAAATTTTTCTTATCTTGCCATAAAACATGAATTTTAACTCAGGGGTTAGAATTGCTGTTAGAATTCCTACACCAAATCAACTAGCCTGTATTTGATAACCGCTGGGCTAGTTTTCAAAGTGCCTCTAGGGGAAAGCCTATGTTTCTATTCTACTAGAAACAGGCTTCTCTGTCCTCTACTATCTCCTGGAGTTTTCTCAGACTCAAGTCCATTGAGTTGGTGATGCTATTTAACCATCTCATCCTTTGCCACGCTCTTCCAAACCCAATAAGTTAGGAGTTTTTAGGAAGGTGTCACTATGTAGGAGTGTGTGTGTGTGTGTGTGTGCATGCCTGTACTTAGTCGCTAAGTTGTGTCTGACTCTGCAACACCATGGACTGTAGCCCACCATGCCCTTCTGTCCATGGCATTTTTTCTAGGCAAGAATTTGGAGTGGGTTGTCCTTTCCTACTCCAGGGGATCTTCCCTACCTGGGGATGGAAACCGAGTCCCCTGCATCGGCAGGTGAATCCTTTACCACTGAGCCACTTGGGAAGCTCCAATATGTAGGTATAATTGGTTAAATAAAATTTTATATTCAGTTCAGTTCAGTTCAGTCTCTCAGTCATGTCCGACTCCTTGCAATCCCATGAATGGCAGCACGCCAGGCCTCCCTGTCCATCATCAACTTCCGGAGTTCACTCTGACTCACGTCCATTGAGTCAGTGATGCCATCCAGCCATCTCCTCTGTCATCCCCTTCTCCTCCTGCCACCAATCCCTCCCAGCATCAGGGTCTTTTCCAATGAGTCAACTCTTTGCATGAGGTGGCCAAAGTACTGGAGCTTCAGCTTTAGCATCATTCCTTCCAAAGAAATCTCAGAGCTGATCTCCTTCAGAATGGACTGGTTGGATCTTCTTGCAGTCCAAGGGACTTCAAGAGTCTTCTCCAACACCACAATTCAAAAGCATCAATTCTTCAGCGCTCAGCCTTCTTCACAGTCCAATTCTCACATCCATACATGACTACTGGAAAAACCATAGCCTTGACTAGACAGACCTTAGTCGGCAAAGTAATGTCTCTGCTTTTGAATATACTATCTAGGTTGGTCATAACTTTTCTTCCAAGGAGTAAGCAGTACTGGAGCTTCAGCTTTAGCATCATTCCTTCCAAAGAAATCTCAGAGCTGATCTCCTTCAGAATGGACTGGTTGGATCTTCTTGCAGTCCAAGGGACTTCAAGAGTCTTCTCCAACACCACAATTCAAAAGCATCAATTCTTCAGCGCTCAGCCTTCTTCACAGTCCAATTCTCACATCCATACATGACTACTGGAAAAACCATAGCCTTGACTAGACAGACCTTAGTCCGCAAAGTAATATCTCTGCTTTTGAATATACTATCTAGGTTGGTCATAACTTTTCTTCCAAGGAGTAAGCATCTTTTAATTTCATGGCTGCAGTCACCATCTGCAGTGATTTTGGACTCCAAAAAAATTAAGTCTGACACTGTTTCCACTGTTTCCCCATCTATTTCCCATGAAGTGATGGGACCGGATGCCATGATCTTCATTTTCTGAATGTTGAGCTTTAAGCCAACTTTTTCACTCTCCTCTTTCACTTTCATCAAGAGACTTTTTAGTTCCTCTTCACTTTCTGCCATAAGGGTGTAGGTATTGGAAAAAATCAATTATCAAGAGACAAGAAAATTTTGATAACTTTACAGTTAAAAATCAGGACAATTCTCATGCTACTCTCTCAATCTGTTCCACCTTCTCCTTCCCCTGCTTTGTCCACAAGTCTGTTCTCTGTGTCTGCGTCTCCATTGGTGCCCTGCATATAGGCTCAGCAGTACCATCTTTTTATATTCCTTTATATATGCATTTATATACAATATTTGTTTTTCTCTTTCTGACTTACTTCACTAAGTGTAACAGGCTCTAAGTTCACCCAGCTCATTAGGACTGACTCAAATGTGTCATCCTCCAATTAAAATTTTAAAAAGTAAACAAAACAATGAAAAAAATTAACCCATGGCAAAACTTCAAGAATCAAAAGATGTTATTAAAAAAAAATTCTGTCGGGAAGCACTTCCTTATGTTTGATCTGAGTATGCCTTTCTTAAGAATCTTATTAAAATGTAGATACTAATTCAGTAGGACTGGAGCAGGGACCTAGATTCTTCATTTCTAATAAGCGTCCAGGTGTTGGAAATGCTGCTGGTCTAGTGGCTGCACTTTGTATAGGGAATCGTAGATGATTCCTATGGAATCACAGTCAGAGATGGTGCATTGGCACTGCTTCAGTCTTCTGATTTAGGGGCAACCTGGGTGAATTATGAATCACTTGTACAAGAGGTAAAATATCTGAATGTGTATAAATTCAGAATTATGTTGCTACTGTTGCTTCTATGGCTATTTAAAAGATATTTAACAAATATATATTGATTATTTGATGCTATATGAGAAAATGCTTCAATGTATTTCAAAATGAAGCTGATCTTACTATCAAAAAATTAATTAGTTGGTCATTGTTCTGGATTGAATTGTACCCCTCCCAAAGATGCACTGAAATGTTAACACTGTGAATGAGACCTTGTTTTAAAGTAGGGTCTTTGGAGATGTCATTAATTTAAGATGAGGTCATTAAAGTGGGCTCTGATTGAATATGACTTGTTTCTTTCTAAGAATGGAAGAAGACAGAGGCAGGGAAAACATTACCATATGACACCAGAAGTAGGAATTGTAGCTATTCACTTATAAGTCAAGGAAGACCTGGAGCTAAGCCAAGTTGGAAGAGATAAGGAAAAATTTTCCTCTAGAGACTTTGGATGAAGCAAAGCAAACACTGATTCTAGACTTCTAATCACCTGATTAGTGAAATAATAATTTCTGTTGTTTTAAGCGACTGAACTGAACTGAAGAAACTAAAATTGTGTTATTTTGTTATAGAAGCCCTAGGAAGCTAATGCAATTATTAATCATATTAGGGGGGAGGAGTACTTAAAGGCTCATTTGCTTGAGAATATTGAATAATAATTGGTAATTTATTTTCTTAATTTCCTTTATTCCAGCTTTGTTTATTTTAGCAGTATAAGAAAAATCTTTATTTAGCTAGTAAAGTAAAACAGAAACAAAAACTTTACATATCAAGTGATGATTATATAGTGTTAATACATTAATAATTTCTTCTGAAATCTTAAAACTGTTGTGTAACATATGTACCATTCTGGGGAAAAAAAAATTCATACTATTTTCTGAAAGCTGATTTACTGAGTGTTGAGAGATTTTTAAAGATCACCACATGAAACAGTATTATAGTGCATAAAAGACATGGATATGTGTTTAATTAAATTAATATGTGTATACATCACTTTTTAAAAACACAAATTTTTAAACAGTTAACTATAGAATCTGTGCAGTTGAACATATCATAACATGAATGTTATCTTGAGGATTCATAGAATCAAAGTTGCAACATTTTCTACAATAAAATCCTAGTTCATCTGTTTACAACAAAGATTAAATGAAAAGAAAAACTCGATGTAAAGCATTTACCATGTGCTGCCAAAAAAAAACCAACAAAACACAAAAACTAAAAACAACATAGTAAGTTTCCTCCCAAATGTTATGACCACTAAGGGGTCAATATCCAATGTACATAAACAGCTCACACAACTGAAAATCAGAAAATAAGTTACATAATTACAAAACGAGCAGAAGAACTGAATAGACAGTTTCCAAAGAGGAAATGCAATTGGACAACAGACGCATTAAAATATACTCAACATTCCACTAAACATCAAAGAAAACCACAATGAAATACCACCTCATACCTGTCAGAATGTGTATCACAAAAAGAACACAAATAACAAATATTTGCAAGGATGTGGAGAAAAGGGAACCCTAGTACGCTTCACCACTCCAGTGTTCTTACCTGGAGAATCCCAGGGACGGGGGAGCCTGGTGGGCTGCCCTCTATGACGTCGCACAGAGTCGGACACGACTGAAGCGACTTAGCAGCAGCAGCAGTACACTTAGAGTTAAGAGATTTAAATCTGAACTTGATATTCCCTTTATAACTTTATATATATATATATAAAACTTTATATATATATTATAATATATATAATTATATATATATGTAACAAGTTATATATATGTGTGTGTAAGGTGGGAATATGAATTGACACAGTCACTGTGGAAAATAGTAGGCAGGTTTCTCAAAAACAAACAAACAAACAAACTATAAATAGAACCACCACGAGTGCTGGGTCTCTTCAGCCATGTCTGACTCTGATGCTATGGACGGTGGTCTGCTAGGCTCCTCTGCTCATGGGATTCTGCAGCAAGAATACTGAGGGTGTTGCCGTGCCCTCCTCCAGGGCATCTTCCCGACCCAGGGATCTAACCTGCGTTTCTTGTCTCCTGCATTGGTAAGCAGGTTCTTTACCACCTGGGAAGCCCAAAGTGTCAAAGTATCACTCAGTTATGTCCGACTCTTCGCGACCTCATGGACTATAACCCACAAGGCTGCTCTGTCTATGGAGTTGTCCAGGCAAGAATACTTGAATGACTAGTCATTTCCTTCTCCAGGAGATCTTCCCAACTCAGAATCTAATCCTCATTCTCCTGCACTGCAGGCAGAAATGTTACCGTCTGAGCCACCAAAGAAGACTGTGTGACCCAGGAATTTCACTCTGGGGTATACATCCCCAAAATCCAAAAATTATAATTTGAAAACATACATGCACCCCTAAGTTCACAGGAGCATTATTTATGATAGCTAAGATATAGAAGAAACCTAAGTGTCCATCAACAGATGAATGGTTAAAGAAAACGTAGTATACATGCACACACACACACACACACACAGAGGAATATTACTCAGCCATAGAAAATAATGAAGTTTTGCCATTTGTAACAACATGGATGGACTTAGTATTGTTCTAAGTGAAATAAGTCAACAGAAAAAGACAGGTATTGTATGATGTCACTTACATGTAAAATCTAAACAAATGAAACTAGTGTCTATAACAAAAAAGGAGACTCACAGATATAGAGAACAAACTAGTGGTCCCCAGTGGGGAGAGAGAAGAGGGAAAATTTAGACATAGGGAAATAATAAGTAAAAAAATGTATAAAATAAGTTATAAAAGTGTATTGTACAGCATGGGGAATATAGCCAGTATCTAATAATAAATATAAATGGAATATAACCTTTAAAAATAATTAAAGACATCTCACACACAAAAAAGTAGTTTTCACAGAAATAAAAAATACATGACCATATTTTCAATGCTATAATACATAATATTTCTCAAGAGATAAACAGCTATCATTCATATCTATGTGCTGGAGTGTGTGTGCACACACACACAAAGCTAAGTCCAGGTATTGGAACAACTGACATAGACATTATTCCTCTAAATATTATAAACTAGAAAACTAAAGTAACAAAAATTTTGAAAAGAATAAAGGAACACAAGTTATTTGAACTTTCCATTTGAATATGAACATTGTAATATATTATAGTTGGAAAAATTAATCCAGAGGGTGGCCTGGGTTTTTATGGATTCAAATTGCTTATAAACGGATTATACATTTAAATAAGTTAATATTAACAAATACTTAAATACAAAACTGAGTCATAGAAAAGGCAATGTTACTCATATAGAATACTTCAGATTTAGCTATTGCATAAGCAATCAATAAGGTATCTTTCTTTTTTTAACTTTTTCTTTTCTTTCTTTCTTTTTTCTTTTTCTTTTTTTTTTTAACTTTACAATATTTTATTGGTTTTCCCGTACATCAACATGAATCCACTACGGGTATACACATGTTCCCCATCCTGAACCCCCCTTCCATCTCCCTCCCCATACCATCCCTCTGAGTCATCCCAGTGCACGAGCCCCAAGCATCCTGTTCTTAATCATAATCAAGTTAAGGTGTCCAAATTAAAGCTCTTTTACCTACTCAGAAATTCAGTGTGACCACTGTACAATTTAAAACTTTTAAAATATCCTAAATGATTGAGGTAGAATATCAGAGCTTTGTAATTTGAATGGCTTGATAATCACAAAGAACAAATGTACTGCTACTCCGTTTAGCATATCATCATGGTATCTTACTCTTTAAAATTTTATTCATTTTTATGTTAAGTTTTTAAAAATTAGATATTATTATGATGTGGTAGGAAGACTACAATTAAAATGGGTTATATATTTACATGTTGTGGCTGCACTTTGGAAGAAAAGCAATGACAAAGCTAGATAGTAAATTAAAAAGTAGAGACATCACTTTGCCTACACAGGTCCATTTAGTCAAAGTTATGGTTATTGCAGTAGTCAGATACACATATGAGAGCTAGACAATAAAAAAAAAAAAGACTGAGCACCAAAGATTGGTGCCTTCAAATTGTGGTGCTAGAAAAGACTCTTGAGAGTTCCTTGGACTGCAAGGAGATCAAACTAGTCAATCCTAAAGGAAAGCAACCCTCAATATTCATTGGAAGGATTGATGCTGAAGTTGAAGCTCCAAGACCTTGGTCACCTTATGCGAAGGGCTGACTCATCAGAAAAGATCCTGATGCTGGGAAAGATTGAGGGAAGGAGGAGGGGACGATGTGGATAGCATCACCGACTCAATGAATTTGAGTTTGAGCAAATTCTGGAAGACAGTGAAGGACAGGAAAGCCTGGCATGCTCCAGTCCATGGGGTCCCAAAGAGTTGAATGTGACTGACTGACTGAACAACAACATGGCTGCACCATAGTAGGAAATAGTTAGAAAATGATATAATGTATGGTTCTATTACATAAGGACTATGATATTGTTTCATCCAATGAAATTAGCATGGGCTAATTAAAAAAAAAAAATCTTTCACATATTCTGTCATTAGTTAATGGGGCTTCCCAGACGGTTCAGTAGTAAAGAATCTGCCTGCAGTGTAGGAGATGCATGATATGTGGATTTAATCACTGGGTCAGAAAGATCCCCTCCCCAAGGATAGCATGCCAATCCACTCCAGTATTCTTGCCTGGAGAATCCCTTGGGGTGAGGAGCCTGGCAAGTTACAGTCCATAGGATCTCAAAGCATCAGATGTGACTGAAGCAACTGAGCGTGCATACATGCACATCATTATTTATTGCTTCCTAACTAAGAAACTAATACAAGGCTTCTATGTGATGATCAATTGAAATGACAGCAGATTTCACTTCTGTAAGTTTGGGGAGCACTGACACATTTTTAGAAAAGCAGTAAAATTCAAACAAAAAATTACTCAGATGAGATATTCCTAAGTGAAGTCAGATCACGTCAGCTTGTTTAATTCAAAGTTTTATCTGGCCTCCAATTAGAACTAGAATATACAAACCTGCAGAGGAGAGAAATCATATTCATAGCTCTGAACTACTTTTTTAATGAATTTTTCGGTACATAATCAGATTTTATGAGTTGACATGAACATTTCCAAAGCTATGGACTTTCTAAAATGGTTGGGGACATATTATTTGGTCTTTATTCAAAAGTTCTATGCATTTAATTCCTTACTTTATTCCAAAAGGATATTACACACCTCATTAAACTATATATACTAAAGTAAAAGTTAATAATTATAATAAAGAAGTCAGATAAACAAGAAATCAAATTATAAAGAAAGGTCAGAAATAAAAACCATTAAACAAAAATGTATGTCAAATTATCCTACATAATTAAATACTGCAACTTCATACGTGAGGTCCAAATAACTAAACCAGAGGAAAACAAGACAAAACAAAGTATTATTTATAATCTTTAACATAAAAGCTTCAAATACATAAAACACAGATACTTTTTGTATGCTACTTTGTGAATAACTCTGATGCCAAGTGCATGACAGAGAAAAAAACATATAAACTGATTATTTAGGAAGTTGGAGTAAGGTGAGGAGAAGGAAGTCAAGGCAATCTGTCAAAGGATGCACACACTTAAAGATTTGGCTCAATTCAGAAATAAAATCAAGCATCAAGATCTGAAACTCAATTGCTTTCAAGATCCATGTAATTGATGATGTGTGAAATTTCCTGATGCAACACAGTATTGGAAGGTGAAAGTGTGATCAACTGTTAGAATACATGCTTCCAGTTTAAAAATAATATTTGGGTGACCAAAACCTAAAGTAAGTAAAGTCACTCAGTCTTGTCCGACTCTTTGTGATCCCGTGGACTGCAGCCCACCAGGCTCCTCAGTCCATGGGATTCTCCAGGCAAGAATACTGGAATGGATTGCCATTTCCTTCTCCAGGGGATCTTCCTGACCCAGCCTTCGAACCCGGGTCTCCCACATTGGAGGCAGACGCTTTAACCTCTGAGCCACCAGGGAAGCCACCTAATCCCAAATTTCAAAACAAATTCAAACCAACAAGCATATCTAGAAGCCAAATGGATTGCCATTTCCTTCTCCAGGGGATCTTCCTGACCCAGCCTTCGAACCCGGGTCTCCCACATTGGAGGCAGACGCTTTAACCTCTGAGCCACCAGGGAAGCCACCTAATCCCAAATTTCAAAACAAATTCAAACCAACAAGCATATCTAGAAGCCAAACAAGGCCATCAGCTTTACAGTCAGCCACTTTAGAGGAATATCTTGAGCACCACTCAAAAAGACTTAAAAGATATAGTAACTATAATAAAATTCTAGTTTACATACACGCTGCTCTTCAATTAAGGGAGAATCCATCATTTAGAAACATAAATGTGATTTTTATGGCTGCCCCATCACAGTAATTGAGAGCAGATTATATAGATGTTTGTTTTCTAGAATCATTATCAAAATTAGTATGGTAGGGTGTATATTAGCTTTTTTTGTTATCATTATTTCTGTTTCTCCACATTTATTTAATAAGGACTTCACCAGCAAACATAATTTCAAGCTTGTAGAAAATTTACTCTTTGTTAGTGAGCCATAAGGCAGCAACAAAGCATGATTCATGAGAAACAATTCTATGTCTGAGTCATAAATCATAGAACTACTGAAACTCCCAGCTAGAAGATACCAGAAGATAATATAATAGTTTCACAGATGAGGAAATAGCTACATAGAGAGATTAGGAAACTGACAGGTGGTTCTACAGTTTAGCGATGGTAGGACTGGAACTTAAGTCTCAGGACTCCTGAATGACAGCTTTGCTATGACTTTCCACTATGACTTATTGCTTCCCATGATATATAACAGTTCAATATCAGACAATTTATTGTATTATGAGCTGTTAAATAGGGATCAAAGTTTCTTCTGAACTAAATCTCTTAACTCTAAGAAACGTAATTTTTAAGAGCAAATAAATCATGTACTTGATCTCTGGTAATAAATTATAGCAATGTTATATGTTTATATATTGTGTTTATATAACTACACTATAGTTATACACTATAGACGGTAGGTGTTGCAAGAGGGCATCAGAGGGCAGACACACTGAAACCATACTCACAGAAAACTAGTCAATCAAATCACACTAGGACCACAGCCTTGTCTAACTCAATGAAACTAAGCCATGTCCTGTGGGGCCACCCAAGATGGGCAGGTCATGGTGGAGAGGTCTGACAGAATGTGGTCCACTGGAGAAGGGAATGGCAAACCACTTCAGTATTCTTGCCTTGAGAACCCCATGAACATTATGAAAAGGCAAAATGATAGCATACTGAAAGAGAAACTCCCCAGGTCATTAGGTGCCCAATATGCTACTGGAGATCAGTGGAGAAATAACTCCAGAAAGAAAGAAGGGATGGAGCCAAAGCAAAAACAATACCCAGTTGTGGATGTGACTGGTGATTGAAGCAAGGTCCAATGCTGTAAAGAGCAATATTGCATAGGAACCTGGAATGTCAGGTCCATGAATCAAGGCAAATTGGAAGTGGTCAAATAGGAGATGGCAAGAGTGAACGTCAACATTCTAGGAATCAGCGAACTAAAATGGACTGGAATGGGTGAATTTAACTCAGATGACCATTATATCTACTACTGTGGGCAGGAATCCCTTAGAAGAAATGGAGTAGCCATCATGGTCAACAAAAGAGTCCAAAATGCAGTACTTGGATGGAATCTCAAAAATGACAGAATGATCTCTGTTCCTTTCCAAGGCAAACCATTCAATATCACAGTAATCCAAGTCTATGTCCCAACCAGTAATGCTGAAGAAGCTAAAGTTGAATGGTTCTATGAAGAACTATAAGACATTTTAGAACTAACACCCTAAAAGGATGTCCTTTTCATTATAGGGGACTTGAATGCAAAAGTAGGAAGTCAAGAAACACCTAGAGTAATAGGCAAATTTGGCCTTGGAATACAGAATGAAGCAGGGTAAAGACTAATAGAATTTTGCCAAGAAAATGCACTGGTCATAGCAAACACCCTCTTCCAACAACACAAGAAAAGACTCTACACATGGACATCACCAGATGGTCAACACCAAAATCAGACTGATTATATTCTTTGCAGCCAAAGATGGAGAAGCTCTATACAGTCAGCAAAAACAAGACCAGGAGCTGACTGTGCCACAGATCATGAACTCCTTATTACCAAATTCAGAATTAAATTGAAGAAAGAGGGAAAACAACTAGACTATTCAGGTATGACCTAAATCAAATCCCTTATGATTATACAGTGGAAGTGAGAAATAGTTTTAAGGGACTCTATCTGATACAATGCCTGAAGAACGATGGAAAGAGGTTCGTGACATTGTACAGGAGACAGGAATCAAGACCATCCCCTTGGAAAAGAAATGCAAAAAAGCAAAATGGCTGTCTGCGGAGGCCTTTCAAATAGCTGTGAAAAGAAGAGAAGCAAAAAGCAAAGGAGAAAAGAAAAGATAAAAGCATCTGAATGCAGAGTTCCAAAGAATAGCAAGAAGAGATAAGAAAGCCTTCCTCAGTGATCAATGCAAAGAAATAGAGGAAAAGAACAGAATGGGAAAGATTAGAGACCTCTTCAAGACAATTAGACATACCAAGGGAAGATTTCATGCAAAGATGGGCTCGATAAAGGACAGAAATGGTATGGACCTAACAGAAACAGAAGATATTAAGACAAGGTGGCAAGAACACACAGAACTATACAAAAAAAAACTTCATGACCCAGATAATCATGATGGTGTGATCACTCACCTAGAGCCAGACATCTTGGAATGTGAAGTCAAGTGGGCCTTAGAAAGCATCACTAGGAACAAAGCTAGTGGAGGTGATGGAATTCCAGTAGAGCTATTTCAAATCCTGAAAGATGATGCTGTGAAAGTGCTGCACTCAATTTGCCAGCAAATTTGGAAAACTCAACAGTGGCCACAGGACTGGAAAAGGTCAGTTTCATTCCAATCCTAAAGAAAGGCAATGCCAAAGAATGCTCAAACTACCACACAATTGCACTCATCTCACATGCTAGTAAAGTAATGCTCAAAATTCTCCAAGCCAGACTTCAGCAATACATGAACTGTGAACTTCCAGATATTCAAGCTGGTTTTAGAAAAGGCCTAGGAACCAGAGATCAAATTGCCAACATCTGCTGGATCATGGAAAAAGCAAGAGAGTTCCAGAAAAACATCTATTTCTGCTTTATTGACTATGCCAAAGCCTTTGACTGTGTGGATCACAATAAACTGTGGAAAATTCTGAAAGAGATGGGATACTAGACCATGTGACTTGCCTCTTGAGAAACCTATATGCAGGTCAGGAGGCAACAGTTAGGACTTAACATGGAACAACAGACTGGTTCCAAATAGGAAAAGGAATATGCCAAGGCTGTATATTGTCACTATGCTTATTTAACTTCTATGCAGAGTACATCATGAGAAATGCTGGTCTGGAAGAAGCACAAGCTGGAATCAAGATTGCCGGGAGATGTATCAATAACCTCAGATATGCAGATGACACCACGTTTATGGCAGAAAGTGAAGAGGAACTAAAAAGCCTCTTGATGAAAGTGAAAGAGGAGAGTGAAAAAGTTGGCTTAAAGCTCAACATTCAGAAAATGAAGATTATGGCCAATGGTCTCATCACTTCATTGCAAATAGATGGGGAAACAGTGGAAACAGTGTCAGACTTTATTTTTTTGGGCTCCAAAATCACTGCAGATGGTGACTGCAGCCATGAAATTAAAAGAGTCTTGCACCTTGGAAGCAAAGCTATGACAAACCTAAACAGGGTTTTGCCGAGAAACCGGACAAACAGGACCTTTGCTGACAAAGGTCCATGTAGTCAAAGCTGTAATTTTTCCACTAGTCAGGTAAGAATGTAAGTCATGTAAAAAGGTTGAGTGCCAAAGAATTGATGCTTTTGAACTGTGGTGTTGGAGAAGACTCTTGAGAGTCCTTTGGACTGCAAGGAGATCCAACCAGTCCATTCTGAAGGAGATCAGCCCTGGGATTTCTTTGGAAGGAATGATGCTAAAACTGAATGTCCAGTACTTTGGCCACCTCATGCAAAGAGCTGACTCATTGGTAAATACTCTGATGCTGGGAGGGATTGGGGGCAGGAGGAGAAGGGGACGACCGTGGATGAGATTGCTGGATGGCATCACGGGCTCGATGGACGAGAGTCTGGGTGAATTCCAGGAGTTGGTGAGGGACAGGGAGGCCTAGCGTGCTGCGATTCGTGGGATCACAAAGAGTTGGACACGACTGAGTGACTGAACTGAACTGAACTAAACTGAACTACAGTATATTTTAGAAAATATGGGAAAGAAAAATTCAAATATTTTCTTAGTATAGTAGAATCATGTATTAATATGAAATGATATACTCCTGAAGCCCAAACTAAATTATTGGTACTTCCCTCCACCCCCAAATGCAATTTCTTTGAGTCATGATGTTGATATGTTTATAATTCAGATAGACGTATGAAATGTGGAATTATGGAACTGGTAGAAAAATGCTATAAAATCAATGGTTAGAATCAGTCGTTAAATATATTTTTCTCCTTTTAATCTTTAAAAAATTTTCTGAACTATAAACATTTTACTACTACTCATTCGTTAAGTTAGCATCATACTACAAGATTTGATGAGTCAATTTCTAATGAGTCTAGATTTGGGGTGTTTGCTTATTTGTTCTAATCATATAGCTTTTAAAATATGCTTACTCTTATAAAAATTTATTCAGAATTCAAAAGCAAAACAAGGCAGAATGTTAAAAAATAAGATTTCCTTCAATTCAGAACCCAACCTGTTTAATTTTCTTTTCTGAGTCAAAAACTTTTAGTTTCTTGATGCTCTTTTATAAAAAGAATTTAAGAATTTCAAAGTGTGTGTGTGTGTGTGTGTGTGTGTGTGTGTGTGTATACATACATACATATATATATGTAATTTATATATAGGGATTTAGCTACATTTTCCAAAAATGTTTTTATAGTATGTAAAGGTTTGGTTTGGGCTTCCAAGATAATTTGATCATCTTTAAATAACAAATAAGCAAATTTTGTATGTTTGTGTTCACCTCAGTGCAAAGGTGAGTTATCTTTTTACCAGGCCTAATTCCAAACTTTATTTCAGAGTTATATATTTGCCAATTTTCTGTTCCTGAGGATAATGTAGGACCTTTAAAATGCTACTATTATTAGCATCTACAGGAGACTAAGTGTAAATAATAGTTAAGCTACTCAAGGTAAGTAAATACTAGGTTAAATAAATACCACCCACAATTTTCATTGATAATTGAAATCCCTGAAACAGTGACTAGTCATAAAGATTTGAATAGATCTTACAATACACTGACTCATGGATAGTATACATTTTTTATATCTAATCTCAGAATTCTTTCTGAGAGGAAATATTCTGGTCAGGGATGAAAAATGCTATCATTAATGTACTGAAGAATCTTCAAGACGATGCAGTAAAAGGAGGTGCTGAAAATGAAGGGGATTGACTTTAAAAAAAGTGAGTTTCCCCTAAGTGGTTTTTAGCCAACACTGGCTAGTGGAACTTTAAATGGTTATTTAATGATAAAGTTAAAAGTTTGAGAACTACTAGTTAAACAATGTTAACTGGTTTCTTCTTTGCGTATATTTAGATAATTCAATAAAATACTGATGCTCTGTGATAGGGACATCACTTAGAATTTTCTAAGTTCATATGTGTAAATAATTCTTTTGTTATTCCAGGATATCTTTTGGGATTAATGCTCTTACAATGCACTTCAAAAAAGTGTGACTGTAGGCACTGTTTGGAACCTGGATTATAGTTATAGAATGCTTCCACAGGCAACTAATACATCTTGACCTAAGTGCTTCTGCTTTAATTTGAGTGGACCATCTATCTTTCCCCAAGTCAATGACTAACAGATATTTGAGAATCCCTTCAATGAATTGATGGAGAGGAAAAATCACCAGTTTATCCTTGCTCAGTTACCACAGAGAGTCTTTTATTTCAAGAACCCTGACACCTTTTGTAAATACAATTGCCTGCTGGAAGAATGAAGTGTATTAAACTTAAAGATTGTTTTCTAACCACAGGAGTCCAGACCAAGTCACTGGAAGAATTAGTGTATCCAAGTTCTCAGACTTTTGGTTCAGTGTTTTATCATCCTCAGTCACTTGCTTTCCCAAAGCAGAAAGAACACAGGGAGAAGTAATTAAAGAAAATTTCTTCCTTCTCTACAGGAAACCAAGATGACAATGGCAATTTGTTAAATTTTGGAAATAAGGGAGCAATTAAGAGAGAAATAAATCTTAAAGGGTTTTCCTCAATCTTAAATTCCTTTTACAGCAGTCTATTACCAAGTTTGAGTGTGTACACTGGCTTCATTTGGTATGGTATACATATTGGTTACTTTAATAAATGTGGTGATTAATTGAGTGGTTTAAATAATCACTGGCAAAGAGTAATAAGGAATAAAAATTAATAGTTGAGCAGATTTCAAGACAATATGATTGATGGTGTTTTATGTGGAAACAGAGAAGCTAAAAGTCCATGCTCGTAACAGTGTTGTCAGAAACAAGGATACAAGAAAGGTCGAATGTTTGCTGTGCATGGTCTGACTCAGTTACATAAATATAAAGACTATGTGTCTATCTTAGGAGAAGGCAATGCACTCCACTCCAGTACTCTTGCCTGGAAAATCCCATGGACAGAGGAGCCTGGTAGGCTGGAGTCCATGGGGTCGTTAAGAGTCGGACTCAACTGAGTGACATCACTTTTACTTTTTACTTTCATGCATTGGAGAAGGCAATGGCAACGCACTCCAGTGTTCTTGCCTGGAGAATCCCAGGGACAGGGGAGCCTGGTGGGCTGCCGTCTATGGGGTCGCACAGAGTCGGACACGACTGAAGCGACTTGGCAGCAGCGGCAGCAGCATGTGTCTGTCTTATTGGTAACATCAAAAAACTCCATCTTTGTAATTAGTTCAGGTAACTCTCCTCTGTTTTAAATCTTGGTCATCTTTCTAATGTCTTCTAGTATTTCTCATGATTTATACTTGCCTATGCAACTCTGATTTTAATCAAAACTAATGATCATAACATTATATCATATTAAACATAGTAAAAAATGAAACACATGTTAGAAGTATTTGGAAACGTGTGTTTTGCTGCTTGCATGCTAAATCGCTTCAGTCATGTCTGACTCTTTGAGACCCTATAGACTGTAGTCAACCAGCCTCCTCTGTCCATGCGGATTTTCCATGTAAGAATACTGGAGTGGGTTGCCTGTGCCCTCCTCCATAGGATCTTCCTAAGCCAGAGATCGAAGTCTCTTGCATTGGAAGGAAAGTTCTTTACCACTAGCACCACCTGGGAAGCCCAAGTATTTGGGAATAAATACACACAGTTTTATCCCAGTTTGTAAAATGAAAGAATAAAGTTGAAAAAAAGTAAAGTAGTTTAATATTGGATCTTTGCATTTGATGGCATTTTATGGGATAATTCTATATTACCAAATGTTTTTTCTTAGAACTATATTTTAAAATTCATATAGAGATGTAAAAAGGACAGTAGATATAAATCCTGCTGGAATTTGGCACTTTATGGTATGATGCTTTTCCTATTTGTTCAGGTAGAAAAGAAATTTAAAAATTAATTTTAGTAAACTGTCTTAGCCTATGACTATTATTATGAAAATACTTTATGTATAAGGAATCCCACTGAAAATCTATCTTCTTCAGCCTGGACCCAATCTTCTAACTCTAAATCCACTTTAAAAAAAGTGTAGCAAATCACTGAAATATTTACAGTTCTCATCTTAAATGCAAAATATTTTCTTATTTATTTAAAATCAATTATTTTCAAAAAGTAGTATGAAAATTCCTTGGATTCTTTGTCATCCTTTTGAGGATTCTTTAAGGGCCTTAATATAATTTCATAATATTAATAAATAATATTTACTTTCCTCACTCCTATTTGTTCAAGAGGATATAGCAACAATTTCCTGAGGACCCATGACATGTAATGCTTCTGCAAAGTGACATATTTCAAGATAATAAATAACTCAGTGACTAATACTTTCTAAGTGATAGATACACAATATTATAAAATGCATTCAAATTATAAGATTAACAAGTGCATTTCACCAAAATGTAATACAAAATGTTGTTTTATATGGTTTCGGATTCTACTTGCAACTACCTTTAATCTCAACTATCACTTGATGAGATTGGTGAATTATCTATAAATAATATTCTCTGTTACCTAAAAATAATATTCTCTATTATCTAAAAATGCCACTAAATACTCATCTCTTTTTAACTTATATGAATTTATAAGAAGCTTAATTGTTTTCATATATTTCAAGAAAAAGCACACAATATAAAAGATTGAATGTAGCAGCAGACAGGAGAATCTGGCTGTCTTCTACTACTGTTTCAAAAATAAGCATATTTTATTTAAATGTGTTATTTATATTAATAATAGATTTAGTATTTTATTTAAATGACTATTATACATTTTCACAGTTATAATTTTAATCTGATTAATATTAATAGACATAGACCACATAAACAAAAGTTTTATGAGTATCCAATAACATTTGGAATCAAAAAGAGATCCTGAGATTTAAAAGTTTGAGAACTAAAAAAAAAGAAGCAACGGAAAAAAGAGTAAGAATTAAAAAAAGAGAAAAAAAAATAATAAAAAAGAAGCAGATGTCATGCAAATCAAGGAATCTCACATGTGCCTATCAGAATCATAATATGACTATTTCTGTTAAATTTAATATAACAGAATTGATTATGTCCCCAACGTTTGTGAATCATTATTCCTTATAATCACTTGCATAACTTTCAAAAAGATCTTCAAAACATACCTATATTCCTTTTTTAATTATGGTTTTCTCCATGTATTTACCAAGTAATGGGCTTGTTGGGTTACATGGCGGTCCTATTTTTAGTTTTTTTAAGGAACCTCCCTACTGTTCTCCTTAGGGACACATGCACCCCAATGTTCATTGAAGCACTACATACAAGAGCCATGACAGGAAAGCAACCTAAGTGCCCATAGTCAGATGAATGGATAAAGAAGATGTGTTACATATATACAAAGGAATAAAGCTCAGCCATATAAAGGAATGAAATTGGGTCTTTTGTAGAGACATGGTTAGACCTAGGGTCTATCATACAGAGTGAAGTAAGTCAGAAATAGATAAACAAATGTTGTATATTAACACATATATGTAGAATCTAGCAAACTGATACAGATGAACTTATTTGCAGGGCAACAGGAGAGATGTAGACATAGAGAATAGATGCATGGACATGGTAGGGGATGAAGTGGGGCATTGGGACTGCCATATATACGCCACCATATGTGAAACAGGTAGCTAGTCAGGACGCACTGCACAGCACAGGAAGCCCAGTTTGGTGCTCTGTGCTGACCTAGATGTGTGGGACAGGGTAGGGGTAGGAGGGAGATCCCAAACAGACGAGATATATGTATACGTGTAGCTTATTCACTTTGTCACATGGCAGAAATCAACACAACACTGTAAACAACTATGATCCAATAAAAAAGAAAAAGTATACTTATAGCCCTTATTTATTTTATAGCCCTTATTTATTTTATAGGAAGAATTTCAGATTTCTAAAACACTGAGCAACCTCAATTTCAGTTTTAAGATCCACACATATTGATGTTCCTGAAAAGTATGGTTTTGTTTATCTCATTCGTTGAAATAAAATATACTGTCCATATTAATTGGGTTCTGTAGGCCTTACCTTGTGTACTCATGTTGAACTACTCACCAATCAAGAATTAAAGGAAACAATTCCAGGTGGAAACATGAGGAACACTATTCAGACCACTGCCTTTTTACATAGCAACAATTCCCTAGGTTCCTTAGCATACTGGGGGAAAAGTTAAGAGGTTTTTTTTGTTTGTTTGTTTTCCTACTAGATTCACAGCATCTGCAAACCATAGTGTTGTTAACTTTGTTTTACCACTTAACTCTTCTCTATAAATTTTAGAATCTATTGGAGATAAGAAGGATCGAAGTAATAAGTTCTTTTATGGGAATATTTGACTAGATGTCTAGAGATTCATAATATTTGATATTTGTGTGTGTGATTGTGTATGAAGTCGCTCAGTCGTGTCCGACTCTTTGCGATCCTGTGGACCGTAGCCAGCCAAGCTCCTCTGTCCATGGGATTCTCCTGGCAAGAATACTGGAGTGGGTTGCCATTTCCTCCTCCAGGGGATCTTCCCAAGCCAGGGATCGAACCCGGGTCTCCTGCTTTGCAGGCAGACGCTTTATCCTCTGAGCCACCAGGGAAGCTACCATTTGATATTTAGTGCTTTGTAACAGTAAATTAAGCCAAAATGTAATGTAATCAACTAGATCATTCATTGCGGGGAATGATGACTTTAGAATTTTTTTTAATGTGTGAAGTTGACCACATAGACTGTGTTTCAGTAGCTGCTTGCTTGCAATATTATGTAAGTGAGTGAAGACTTTATGTAAATTATTACCAACTAAAAATACTTAAGTTTAAAATGACACTAAAAAAAAAAAAAACTTGACGATTGTCACTTGGTGAATATAGAATAGAAACACAAATCTTGTGAAGACAAAGTAAATTTCTAAAAGAAATATTAGAGAAATAAAGCTAAATTAACTAACTCAAAAATACTAATAGTATTTAAAGGATATAAAGGATATTAAAAAAATAAAGTTGAGTGAAATGAATTTCACATGATTTGTGGGGGAGGGTGGGTTAGAAACAGATGAAAAATTCACTAAAATTGGAAAGTCAAGTTTAATAGTCAACTACCAGCAAGCTCTTTCAAATAACATTTTACTTGTGAATTGGTCAACATCAATCCTGTTGCTAATGTTTGCTTTACCTGCAGAAGAAAATGGGATAGGAATTAACTAAATATTAAATATTTTGAGCTTTTGAGTCATAGTAGCTTTCATTATCTTAGGATTCAAAACAATTTTAGTGTATTTAACTGGAAATCTCTATAAGTCTCCTTTAGATAGCTGAAACATCTGAGACCAATGTACTCCAAAGTCAATATTTGGGCACTCAGTTTTCACTTTCAGGCATGGTTCATTCTACATCTTATTAAAATTATATCCAATTAGACAAAGATTTGTAAGTAGATCATAGATGGGTAAAAGAAATGAATAGATAAAAAATGTCCAAATATACAAAAGAGAGGTGATCATTGCGTGAAAGTGAAAGGCATTCAGTCATGTCTGACTCTTTGTGACCCAATGGACTATTGAAATCTCCAGGCCAAAATAGTGGAATGGATACCCTTTCCCTTCTCCAGGGGATCTTCCCAACCCAGGGATTGAACCCAGGTCTCCTGTATTTCAGGTGGATTCTCTACCAACTGAACTATTAGGGAACCACTCAACAGTAACAATGACATTTTATCAGTTTTCATGGTTATGACAATTTTATCAAATTGATACAGATTTATTTGTGGAACTTAACCACAAAAAATCCCATATTCACTATTTTAGCATTAAAATAATACATTTAATACATCTTAGAATATTTCCTATGGTAATCTTTTTGTATAAAACTATTATATCCAGAATATATAAAGAATTGTCAAGTTTCAACAGTAAAAGTGCAAACAATATAATAGTTAAATGAGCCCACAACACGAGTAGGCATTTCATCTCAGAGAAATACAGAGACAAATAAGCACATGGAGAGATGTTAACATCATTAGACACTAGAGAAATTAGATTTAAATCTATAATGAGATATCACTATAAATTTGCTGGAATGGTTAAACTAAAGAAAAAAACAGTGAAAGCATCAAATGCTGGTGAGGATGCAGATAAACTCTGTTACTTTTACATTGTTGGAGAGAATGTTAAGTAATGTGACTACTCAGGAATGCAATTTGGCAATTGTTTTTTAACAAAACTGAGCAGGCAACTATGTGACCTTGCAATAGTTTCTTGGAAGTTATTTCATAGAATGAAAAAAAAATTCACAAAAACCCTGCACACAGAGGTTCATTAGCTTTATTACTAACATCAAAAACTGTTAACAGCCTAGATGCCCTTCAACAGATAAATGGTTGCACAAGCTGTGGTAATCCATATCATGGACTATTGAACAACAAAAAGAAATAAACTACTAATACTGAGAAATACTCTCTCTTTGAGTAAACTCTAGCCAGGCTCCTCTGAGTCCTCTTCTCAACTAAGCCTTAACGGTGGCCCTAAAGACTTGCACTGGAACCAGGCTAGTTAGGTTCATGTATTAAGGTAAACTGGAAGTGGTCAGACAGAAGATGGCAAGAGTGAACATAGACATTTTAGGAATCAGTGAACAATAATGGTCCCATCATTTCATGACAAATAGATGGGGAAACAATGGAAATAGTGAGAGAGTTTATATTCTTGGGCTCCAAAATCATTGCAGATAGTGACTGCTTCTATGAAATCAAAAGACATTTGACCCTTGGAAGAAAAATTATGACCGACCTAGACAGCATATTAAAAAGCAGAGACATTACTTTGTCAACAAAGGTCCATATAGTAAAAACTATGATCTTTCCAGTAGTCACGTATGGACGTGAGAGTTGAACTATAAAGAAAGCTGAACACAGAAGAACTGATGCTTTTGAACTGTGGTGTTAGAGAAGACTCTTGAGAGTCCCTTGGACTGCAAGGAGATCAAACCAGTCAATCCTAAAAAAATCAGTCCTGAATATTCATTGGGAGGGCTGATGATAAAGCTGAAACTCCAATACTTTGGCCACATGATACAAAGAACTGACTCGTTTGAAGAGACCATGATGCTGGGAAATATTGAAGGCAGGAGGAGGTGGGGACAACAGAGGATGAGATGGTTGGATGACATCACTGACTTGATGGACATAAGTTTGAGCCAGTACCGTGAATTGGTGATGGACAGGGAAGCCTGGCATGTTGCAGTCCATGGAGTCACAGAGTCGGACATGACTGAATGATTGAACTAGACTAAACTATAACACACACGACTGATTGACTGAACTGAACTGAACTGATAACCAGAATGGGCAGATTTAATTCAGATGACCATTATATCTATTACTGTTGGCAAAAATCACTTATAAGAAATGAAGTAGCCCTCATAGTCAACAAAATAATCTGAAATGCAGTTCAATTCAGTTTAGCTCCTCAGTCATGTCTGATTCTTTATGACCCTATGAATTGCAGCAGGCCAGACCTCCCTATCCATCACCAACTCCAGGAGTGCACTCAAACCCATGTCCATTGAGTCTGTGATACCATCCAATCATCTCATCCTGTCGTCCCCTTCTCCTCCTGCCATCAATCTTTCCCAGCATTAGGGTCTCTTTAAATGAGTCAGTTCTCATCAGGTGGCCAAAGTATTGGAGTTTCAGCTTCAAAATCATTCCTTCCAATGAACACTCAGGACTGATCTCTTTTAGGATGGACTGGTTGGATCTCATTGCAGTCCAAGGGACTCTCAAGAGTCTTATCCAACACAACACTTCAAAAGCATCAATTCTTCAGTGCTCAGCTTTCTTTATAGTCCAACTCTCACATCTGTAAATGACCACTGGAAAAACTATAGCTTGACCAGATGGACGTTTTTTGACAAAGTAACGTCTCTGCTTTTTAATATGCTGTCTAGTTTGGTCATAACTTTCCTTCCAAGGAGTAAGCGTCTTTTAATTTCATGGTTGCCATTTGTGATTTCACCATCTGCGTGATTTTGGAGCCCAGAAAAATAAACTTGACACTATTTCCACTGTTTCTCCATCTATTTGTCATGAAGAGATGGGGTCACGTGCCATGATCTTCTTTTTCTGAATGTTGAGCTTTAAGCCAACTTTTGCACTCTCGTCTTTCACTTTCATCAAGAGACTCTTATAGTTTTTCATTTTCTGCTATAAGGCTGGTGTCATCTGCATATCTGAGGTTATTGATAATTCTCCCAGCAATCTTGATTCCAGCTTGTGCTTCTTCCAGCCTGGCATTTCTCATGATGTACTCTGCATAGAAGTTAAATAAGCAGGGTGACAATATACATCCTTGATGTACTGCTTTTCCCATTTGGAACCAGTCTGTTGTTCCATGTCCAATTCTAATTGTTATTTCCTGACCTGCATATAGGTTTC
The DNA here is from genome assembly GCA_006408695.1 of Aepyceros melampus. Taxonomy (NCBI): domain Eukaryota; kingdom Metazoa; phylum Chordata; class Mammalia; order Artiodactyla; family Bovidae; genus Aepyceros; species Aepyceros melampus. The sequence goes on from SJXQ01011908.1 coordinate 119,692, forward strand.
TTAAGAAGCAGGTCAGGAGGTCTGGTATTCCCATCTCTTGAAGAATTTTCCACAGTTTGTTGTGATCCATACAGTCAAAGGCTTTGGCATAGTCAATAAAGCAGAAATAGATGTTTTTCTGGAACTCTCTTGCTTTTTTGATGATCCAGTGGATGTTGGCAATTTGATCTCTGGTTTCTCTGCATTTTCTAAAACCAGCTCGAACACCTGGAAGTTCACCATTCATGTATTGCTTAAGCCTGGCTTGGAAAATTTTGAGCATTACTTTAATAGTGTGTGAGATGAATACAATTGTGTGGTAGTTTGAGCCTTTTTTGGCATTGCGTTTCTTAATATTGGAATGAAACTTGAGGTTTTCCAGTCTTGTGGCCACTGCTGAGTTTTCCAAATTTGATGACATATTGAGTGCAGCACTTTTGTAGCATCATCTTTTGGGATTTGAAATAGCTCTACTGGAATTCCATCACCTCCACTAGCTTTGTTTTTAGTGATGCTTCCCAAGGCCCACCTGACTTCACATTCCAGGATGTGAGTCATCACACCACTGTGATTATCTGGGCCATGAAAAATTTTTTGTACAGTGCTTCTGTGTATTCTTGCCACCTCTTGTAATATCTTCTGCTTCTGTTAGGTCCATACCATTTCTTTCCTTTATCGAGCCCATCTTTGCATGAAATGTTCCCTTGGTACCTCTAATTTTCTTGAAGAGATCTCTAGTCTTTCCCATTCTATAGTTTGCCTCTTACAGCTTAAAAATTTTTTTTTCACTTTTCTGATGCCATCAACATCCACTCATCCTGCTCCTTATTCCTTCATGGTCCCATAAAATGCCAAGGAGAAGTTTACTTCTCACTAAACTCCATTGCAATAATATTGTTGTTGTTCAGTCGCTGAGTCATGTCCAACTCTTTTCAACCCCATGAACTGCAACACACCAAGCTTCGTTGTCCTCCATTATCTCACCGAGTTTGTTTAAACTCATGTCTATTGAATCAGTGATGCCATCCAACCATCTCATCCTCTGTTGCCCCCTTCTCCTCTTGCCCTCAATCTTTCCCAGCATCAGGATTTTTTCCAATGTATTGGCTCCTTGCATTAGATGGTCAAAGTATTGGAGCTTCAGCTTCAACACCAATCCTTCCAATGAATATTAAGAGTGGATTTCTTTGATGATCCTTTAGGATTGACTGGTCTGATCTTGCTGCTGAGGGACTCTCAAGAGTCTTCTCTAGCACCACAGTTTGAAAGCATCAATTCTTTAGCACTCAGCCTTCTTTATGGTCTAACTCTCACATCCATACATGAATAATGGAAAAACTATACCTTTGACAATATGGAGAATGACAGAGGATGACATGGTTGGATAGCATCACCAACTTGATGACAGGAGTTTGAGCAAGCTCCAGGAATTCATGATGGACAGGGAAGCCTGATATGCTGCAGTCTGTGGAGTTGCAAAGAGTTGGACACAACTGAGTGACTGAACTAAACTGATAATATGAACCTTGTATTAGCAAAGTGATGTCTCTGCTTTTCATACACCAAGTTTGTCATAGCTATTCTTCCAGGAAGCAAGCGTCTTTTAATTTTGTGGCTATTCCAATAGTATATTACTGACTAAAATCTGTGTTTACACTTTAACTAATATCTGTGTTTATTTATCTTTGACAATACATACAACAGCCTGGATCAATCTCCAGAGAATTATGCTGAGTGAAAGAAAAAAGAAAAAGAAAAAAAAAATCTCAATCTTAATTTTACTGTATAATTTTATATGTATAACATTCTGAAGTACCAACATTAGAAATGGTGAACAGACTAGGGGCTTCCAGGGATGGAGCTGAGGATATGCAGGAATTGTGTGGGAGGGAAATGGGTGTACTTATAAAAGGGCAATGTAAGAGACCCTTGTGGTGAAGAAATTGTCATGTATTTTGACTCTGTCAATGTCAGTATCCTACCTCTGACATTGTACAACAATTTTGCAAGACATTGGTAAAAAGTGGGCAAAGAGTTCACCAGACACTTTGCATTATTTTTTATAACTTGAAATCAATTTGCAATTAACTCACATTGTTAAGATATTAAAATACATTTATGGTAATTAGAAATCTTATAGGGCTTTATGTTTAAAAATTATAATGTCTTCTCTAAAACTTAAACATTTTTGACATTTATGATATTTCTATAAAACCCAAAGAGATGATTTCATTAAACTTATTTATATATCTCCACAATTTCCTTATTTTTTTTAATGTGAAGTTATGTTTAAAAAGCTGCTGTTATACTCAAAATGTTCTACTGTAAATGTCAAGGGGCTTGTTTCATGGTCACTTAGGACATGATGTATAGTAGCCTCTCTTGAAGATATTATATAGCATGAAAATGTTTAACAAGTGGGTAATATTGACTATGTTACTTGCATTCTCTGAAACTCCTTAATTAAATCTGTAATATGTGAGACATTTGAACCTAGATTATAAGGTAGTTCTTTGAGGATAAAATGACAATTTTTGTAAGCACTGCCACATGATAAAAGAAAAATTAGGGGTTATAGGTAATATTTGTGACTCAGATGGTAAAGTGTCTGCCTATAGTGTGGGAGACCCAGGTTCAATCCCGGGGTTGGGAAGATCTCCTGGAGAAGGAAATGGAACCCACTCCAGTACTCTTCCCTGGAAAATCCCATGGATGGAGGAGCCTGGTGGGCTACAGTCCATGGGGTCGCAAAGAGTCGGACATGACTGAGTGACTTCACTTTATTCATTTGAAAGTGGTTCAGACTATGATGTAACTAATTAACTGTATTATGTTTAAATCCATTAGCTTTAAAAAATAAATATTTAGTATTTTGGGGAGAGATCATAGCATTTCCAATCTACTGAAAGAATTCTCTATAACATGCTGTAGAACAAACTTCAGTTCAGTTCAGTTCAGTCTCAGTCGTGTTCAACTCTTTGCAACCCTATGAATCACAGAACACCAGGCCTCCCTGTCCAACACCAACTACCTGAGTTCATCCAAACTTATGTCCATGGAGTCGGGGATAGCATCGAGACATCTCATCCTCTGTCGTCCCCTTCTCCTCCTGCCCCAATCCCTCCCAGCATCAGGGTCTTTTCCAATGAGTCAACTCTTCGCATGAGGTGGCCCAAGTATTGGAGTTTCAGCTTCAGCATCAGTCCTTTCAATGATCACCTTGGACTGATCTCCTTTAAGATGGACTGGTTGGATCTCCTTGCAGTCCAAGGGACAATCAAGAGTCTTCTCCAACACCACAGCTCAAAAGCATCAATTCTTCGGCTCTCAGCTTCCTTCACCGTCCAACTTTCACATCCATACATGACCACTGGAAAAACCATAACCTTGACTAAGGGACTTTTGTTGGCAAAGTAATATCTCTGCTTTTCAATATGCTATCTAGGTTGGTCATAACTTTCCTTCCAAGGAGTAAGCGTCTTTTAATTTCATGGCTGCAGTTGCCATCTGCAATGATTTTGGAGCCCAAAAATATAAAAAGTCTGACACTGTTTCCACTGTTTCGCCATCTATTTCCCATGAAGTGAGGGGACCAGATGCCATGATCTTCGTTTTCTGAATGTTGAGCTTTAAGCCAACTTTTTCTCTCTCTTCTTTCACTCTCATTAAGAGGCTTTTTAGCTCCTCTTCACTTTCTCCATAAGGGTGGTGTCATCTGCATATCTGAGGTTATTGATATTTCTCCCGGCAATCTTGATTCCAGCTTGTGCTTCTTGCAGCCTGGCATTTCTCATGATGTACTCTACATATAAGTTAAATAAGCAGGGTGACTATATACAGCCTTGATGTACTCTTTTTCCTATTTGGAACCATTCTATTGTTCCATGCCCAGTTCTAACTGTTGCTTCCTGACCTGCATATAGATTTCTCAAGAGGCAGGTCAGGTGGTCTGGTATTCCCATCTCTTTCAGAATTTTCCACAGTATATTGAGATCCACACAGTCAAAGGCATTGTCATAATCAATAAAGCTGAAATAGATGTTTTTCTGGAACTCTCTTGCTTATTTGATAATCCAGTGAATGTTGGCAATTTGATCTCTGGTTCCTCTGCTCTTTCTAAAACCATCTTGAATATCTGGAAGTTCACAGTTCATGTATTGCTGAAGCCTGATTTGGAGAATTTTGAACATTACTTTACTGGCATGTGAGATGAGTGCAATTGTGCGGTAGTTTGAGAATTCTTTGCCATTGCCTTTCTTAGGGATTGAAATGAAAACTCAGCTTTTAGCTAACTTACTAGTGAGTAATTCAAGTGATTGCAAATGATATTTTACTCTACAGTCTATTACAATCTAGAAAGTTTCTATTGTGAATTGGGTCTATAACCAAGTAAGAAATACACCTCTCTAACTTCTCTCTTTCGTTCTCAATTTTACTCACTGATGAAACTCAGAGTGCTGCAGTGGTACAACACTCAGGATTAGTATTTCCCAATTACAACTTTTAGTTATTCTTAAATAAAGTATTATTACCAATATTATTGGATTCAAATGAAAGCTGTCAAATTAGGAAACTTACATGTTTAAATCGGAATGGGAAAAATTCAGAGTTGTGAGGACAGGTCCCCAAAATTACATTTTTCTAATTACATTTGATTTGGACCATCTTAGTGATGGCGTCCCAGGGGATGTTAGTGATAAAGGACCTGCCCGCCAATGCGGAGACATAAGAGATGCGCATTTACTTACTTAGTTGAGAAGATCCCTTGGAGGAGGGCATGGCAACCCATTTCAGTACTCTTGCCTGGAGAATCCTGTCTACAGAGCAGCCTGGCAAGCTACAGTCCCTAGTGTTGCACAGAGTCAGACATGACTGAAATGACAGCATGCACATACATGCAATTAAGTCTTGACAATATAAATTATCTAATACAATGATGTTATCAATATAATAATTTTAGTCAAAGTCAAAAATATACTAAATATGTGCTTTATCTTCAAACCTCACATTAATAGTTTATACAAAATAGTCAACTGTCCATTTTCTTTAGATTTTTACTGCCTTATTTGGCCTCAGAATATTCACTCCACCTATATTTTTTACTCCACACATAATTTTCAAGCTTATAATATTTTATATGTATTTTATTTACTCATTGATAGAAATAATTAATTAGACCTGGAGAGTCTGTAAAGCTACATCTTGTTCTCAATAAAGGGCTTCCACTAAGATTATTTATCAAAAGACCCCACTAAAATGTGGCAGATTTGAAACTACCATAATGTACTTGAACTTATGAGCATAAGTCTTCAAATATAAGAGTTCATGTCTCTTAAAATGTTGACTATACTCTTTGTTTTATGAACTTCATTTGGCTGATAATTTAATTTTGACAATTTCATTATAAAAATTCTGAATTTTGAATAAACTATTCTTTCCCATTATGCACTCTTGGTACTCTTGTCAAAAAACCAGTTAACTATATGTGCATGAAATTTTTTCCTGAAGTCTTTATTCTCTTTCATTGCTCCATATGTCTGTCCTTATGCCAGCACCATACTGTTTTGATTACTGAAGATTTATTTTCTGAAATCAGGAATAGTGATGTCTCTAGCATCATTCTTCTTTCTCTAGAGTACTTTGGCTATTCTGGGTATTTTGTGATCAATAAAACACAACATTATCAGGGAAATTCAAACCAAAACCACAATGAAAGTTCACTTCACACAATAACAAGTGTTTCAAGGATGCTAAGAAAAGGGCACTCACACTCTGATGATGGGACTGTAAATTGGTACAGCCATTATATAAAACAATACAGTATTTCCTCAAAAAATTAAAAATAATACTACCATAGGTTCTACAAATTTCATTCCTGGGTATATACCTGAAGGAAACAAAAACACTAATACAAGAAGATGTATGGACCCCAGTGTTCACAGCATCACTATTTACAACAATCAAGATACGCAACTAGCCTAAGTGTCCATCAGGAGATGAATGGATAAAGAGGATGTGAGACCTAACTATCTTTCTATTTTTCTATATTACTCAACCATAAAAAGAATGAAATTTTGCCATTTACAGCAGCATGGATTGACCTGGATGGTATTATGCTTAAATAATCAGACAAAGAAAGACAAACACTGCATATTTTCGCTGATGTGTGAAATTTAAAATATAAAACAAAGGAATAAAGCAAAACAGAAACGTAATTACAGATACAGAGAACAAACAAGAGGTAATCAGTGGGAAGAGAGGTGAGGGAAGGACAAAATAAAGGGTATTAAGAAGTAAAATCCTACATCATAAGAGGGAGTAACATACAACACAAGGACTATAGCTAATAGTTGATAATAATTTTATAAAATTATTATGCTATTATTAAGCTATAAAATTACTTAATCATTACAAAACACAACAGAAAATAATACTATAAATTGACTATACTTTTTTTTTAATGAGAATTTTTGTCTTTTTCTGTAAGATATGTCATTGAAATGTTGATAGGGATAGCATTGAAATTTGAACTTGTCATATAGCACCTTTATTATTTTGAGGTGCATCCTTCTATATCTTGTTTATAGTATTTTTCTATCATAAGAGGATATGCATTTTGTCCAATGATTTTTCTGCATGTGGAGATGATCATGTGGTTTTTACCATTCATTCTCTTAATGTGGTATATCACATTGCTTGGTTTGTAGATATTGAACCATTCATCTCAAAGATAAATCTCACTCAATCATGGTGAATGATCCCTTGATGAACTGCTGGATTTGGTTTGCTATTATTTTGTTGAAGTTTTTGTTCATCAGGGATGCTGATCTGTAATTTTCCTTTCTCACAGTGTCTTTGACTGATTTTCATATGAGGATGATACTGGCTTTGTAAAATGAGTTTGGGAAGGTTCTATTCATGCTTCCCTCATAGCTTAGTCAGTAAAGAATATGTCTGGAATGCAGGAGACCTGGGTTCAATTTCTGGGTTGGGAAGATCACCTGGAGAAGGAAACAGCAACCCACTCCAGCATTCTTCCCTGGAGAATCCCATGGACAAAGGAGTCTACCAGGCTTAGCAAGAGTCAGGAATGACAGTGACTAAACGACCAGCACCAAGGTTATATATATTCTCTTCGATTTTTGAAAGGGTTTGTGGGACAGTTGAATATCCATATGCACAAAAAAGTGAAATTGGATCCCCACATTTCACCAAACACAAAAATCAACACATAATGAAATAAAAACTTAAAGGTAAAACCTTAAACTATAAAACTCCTAAAAGAAAACACAGGGGAAAGCCTCTTGATATTGATCTTGGCCATGATTTCTTGGATATGACACCAAAAACAAAAGTCAAAATAGACAAGTGGGATTATTTAAAAAAAAAAAAAAACCTTCTACATAGCAAAGGAAACAATCAAAACAATGAAAAGGCAATTTATACAATGAAAGAAAATATTCTTAAACTATATATCTAATAATAAAGGATTAATTTCAAAAATATATAAGGAATTCCTATGACTCAATAGTAATAAATAAGTAAATAAATAAGCTTGATCTAGAGTGGGCAAAACACTTAAGCAGACATTACTCCAAGTAAAACGTACAAATAACCAGCAAGTATATATTGAAAAATACTCAACAACATTAGCAGAAAAATGCAAATTAAAACCTGTTAAGATGGTTGTTATAAAAAATGGAATGAGTATTAGCAAGGATGGAGTGAATTGGAAAATGTGTGTACTATTGATAGGAATGAAAAGCACTACAGTGGCTATTGAAACAGTGTGGGGGTTCCCCAAAAAATTAAAAATAGAATTTCTATGTAATCAAGCAATTCCACTTCTGGGTCTATATCCAAAAGAACTGAAATTAGGATTTTGAATAAATATTTGCATTCCTATGTTCAATGAAGCATTATTCATAACAGTCAAGCTATAGAGACAACCCAAGTATCCATTGACAGATATATAGATAAAGAAAATGTTTTATTTAGGTAAAATTAAACACTATTTGGCCTTAAAAACAAGGAAGTTCTATGTGCAATTTGCAACAACATGGATGAACCTGGAGGACATTAAGCTAAATAAGTCAGTGATAGAAAGCCAATCCTGTGTGACTCCATTTATCTGAGGTAGAGAGAAATTATACTAGTACTTGCCAGCAAAGAGGGAGTGGAGACACTGTTGTTCAGGGAGTAAAATTGTAGTTATAAATTCAGCTAGAGGAGTAAGTTCTACAATACAGTGCTATATATAGCATTGTGGTCAACAGTACTTCAAAATTTGTGAAAAGAAGAGTCCCTTGGAGATAACATCAATAAATCCTAAAGGAAATCAACCCTGAATATTCATTGGAAGGATTGGTGCTGAAGCTCCAATACTTTGGCTACCTGATGTGAAGAGCTGAATCATTGGAAAAGACCCAGATGCTAGGAAGATTGAAGGCAAAAGAAGTGGGCAGTAGAGGAGAAGATGGTTAGATTGCATCACTTACTCGATAGACATAAATTTGAGTAAATTCTGGGAGACGTGGAGGACAGAGGAGGCTGGCATGCTGCAGTCCATGAGGTCGCAAAGAGTCAGACATGATTTAGAGACTGAACAACAACTTAGACCTCAGGTTAACTATTCTTCCTACAAAATAATAATAATACAAAAAAAATCATAAAGTTTGTTTCCTATATTTTAGTACCAAAGGTTTGATCTGCTTCAAGAACATTAAAACTAAATATACACTGTTAAAGACAATTTGTATATCACTAATTTGGAAGTACAGGTTTTCTGTGGCCACTGTTCTCCTGGCCAATGCTTCTTAGTTCACAATGGATTTGCTACATTTCTGCACAATATACTTAACTAATTTCAAAATAGCATTACTCTTTCTGTATGTGTTACACCAAGTTCTTATTTGCTTTATATTATGCCTAATAGTAAAAGTGAAATGAAAGATGCTTACTCCTTGGAAGGAAAGTAATGACCAACCCATATAGCATATTAAAAACCAGAGATATTACTTTGCCAACAGAGGTCCGTCTAGTCAAGGATCTCTGACTAGAGGAGGTTTTTCCAGTGGTCATGTATGGATGTGAAAGTTGGAAGCTGAGCGCTGAAGAATTGATGCTTTTGAACTGTGGTGTTGGAGAAGACTCTTGAGAGTCCCTTGGACTGCAAGGAGATCCAACCAGTCCATTCTGAAGGAGATCAACCCTGGGATTTCTTTGGAAGGAATGATGCTAAAACTGAAGCTGCAGTACTTTGGCCACCTTATGCGAAGAGTTGACTCATTGGAAAAGACCCTGATGCTGGGAGGGATTGGGGGCCGGAGGAGAAGGGGACGACCAAGGATGAGATGGCTGGATGGCATCACGGACTCAATGGACGTGAGTCTGAGTGAACTCCGGGAGTTGGTGATGGACAGGGAGGCCTGGCGTACTGCGATTCATGGGGTCGCAAAGAGTCGGACACGACTGAGCAACTGAACTGAACTGATAGTAATTATGGTGAAATTATACATTGCATATTTAAATTACATAAATAAATTCTTATAATTTAAGGTTGAATTTAACATTTTTAATGAAACCATTAGAAAATATAAAATTACATGCATGTTTTGCAAACTGTTTATATTGAAACATCTTATCATAGTGTTTTATCCATATTCCTTATAAATATTCATTTTATTGCATGATGGTGAATTGTATGTGTGTCTTTTAATAACTCATCAAGCAATGAACTCTTTGGAGTCATTGATCATAGCTTCCTTATTATTATCAAAGCATAGTCATATGCCTGGCACACATTGGACAATCAAAAAGAAATGTTAAAGAAGTTTCTGATTATCTTCACATTTGAAATAACACAGTTGGTCCAAAAACCAGGTAATCAGGTAAGTTCTGTAAAACAACTATTAAAATGTCTTGAAACAGTTACATTTAACAATTAAAACTCAAATTTTTAGATTTAATTATAGAGTTCAATCAAGTAAATATCTCCTGTCGAATGACCCTATGTTAGCTGGATTGTGTACATTTAACTTCCACCACCACCTAAATATGATTCAGGTATGACCTAAATTAAACCACTTACATTTATACAATGGAACTGAAAAATAGATTCAAGGATTAGATCTGATAGATAGAGTGCCTGAAGAACTACGGATAGAGGTCTGTAACATTATATAAGAGGTGTTGATCAAAACCATCCCCAAGAAAAGAAATAGAAAAAGCCAAAATGGTTGTTTGAGAAGGCCTTACAAATAGCTGAGAAAAGAAGAGAAGCAAAAGTCAAAGGAGAAAAGGAAAGATATACACATCTGCATGTAGAGTTCCAAAGAACAGCAGGAGAGATAACAAAACCTTCCTCAATGGTCAGTGCAAAGAAATAGGGGAAAACAATAAAATGGGAAAGACTAGAAACCTCTTCAAGAAAATTAGAATAACCAAGGGAAAATTTCATGCAAAGATGAGCACAATAAAGGACAGAAATGGTATAGACCTAACAGAAGCAGAAGATATTAAGAAGTGGCACAGAAGAATTGTACAAAAGAGATTTTAATGACCCAGATAACCACTTGGTGTGATCATTCACATAGAGCCAAATGTTTTGGAGTGTGACGTCAAGTGGTCTTTAGGAAGTATCACTATGAACAAAGCTAGTGGAGGTATGGAATTCCAGTTGAGCTATTTCAAATCCTAAAAGATGATGCTGTGAAAGTGCAGCATGCATATGCTAACAAATCTGGAAAACTCAGCAGTGGCCACAGGACTGGAAAAGGTCAGTTTTCATTCCAATCCCAAAGAAAGGCCATGCCAAAGAATGTTCAAACTACTGCACAGTTGTATTCATTTCACATGCTAGCAAAGCAATGCTTAAAATTCTCTAAACTAGGCTTCAACCATATGTGAACCAAGAACTTCCAGATGTTCAGGTTAGATTTAGAAAAAGCAGAAGAACCAGAGATCAAATTGCCAACATCCATTGGGTCATAGAAAAGGCAAGAGAATTCCAGAAACAAACATCTACTTCTGCTTCATTGACTACACTAAAGCCTTTGACTGTGTGCATCACAACAAACTGAAAAATTCTTAAAGAGATGGGAAAACTAGACCACCATACCTGCCTCCTGAGAAACCTGTATGCAGATCAAGGAGCAACAGTTAAAACTGGACATGGAGCAATGGTTGGTTCCAAAATGGGAAAGGAGTACATAAAGAACTTCCAGATGTTCAGGTTAGATTTAGAAAAAGCAGAAGAACCAGAGATCAAATTGCCAACATCCATTGGGTCATAGAAAAGGCAAGAGAATTCCAGAAACAAACATCTACTTCTGCTTCATTGACTACACTAAAGCCTTTGACTGTGTGCATCACAACAAACTGAAAAATTCTTAAAGAGATGGGAAAACTAGACCACCATACCTGCCTCCTGAGAAACCTGTATGCAGATCAAGGAGCAACAGTTAAAACTGGACATGGAGCAATGGTTGGTTCCAAAATGGGAAAGGAGTACATCAAGGCTACACATTGTCAGCTTGCTTATTTAACTTATATGCAGAGTACATCATGGGAAATGCCAGTCTGGATGAAGCACAAGCTGGAATCAAGACTGCAAGGAGAAATATCAATAACCTCAGATATGCAGATGATAGCACCCTTATGGCAGAAAGTGAAGAGGAACTAAAGAGCCTCTTGATGAATGTGGAAGAGGAGAGTGAAAAAGCTAGCTTAAAACTTAATATTCAAAAAACTAAGATAATGGCATCTGGTCCTATCACTTCATGGCAAGTAAATGGGAAAACAATGGAAATAGTGACAAAGTTTATTTTCTTGGACTCTAAAATCACTGCAGATGGTGACTGCAGCCATGAAATTAAAAGATGCTTGCCCCTTGGAAGCAAAGCTATGACAAACATAAACAGCGTTTTGCCAACAAACCCGACAAGCAGGACCTTTGCCGACAAAGGTCCATGTAGTCAAAGCTGTGATTTTTCCACTAGTCATGTAAGAATGTGATAGTTGGACCATAAAGAAGATTGAGTGACAAAGAATTGATGCTTTTGAAGGATGGTGTCATAGAAGACTCTTGAGAATCCTGTGGAGTTCAAGGAGATCAAATCACTCAATGCAAAAGGAAATCAATTCTGAATATTCATTGAAAAACTGATGCTAAAGCTGAAGCCCCAATACTTAGGCCACCTGATAAGAAGAGCCCACACTCATTAGAAAAGACCCCGATGCTGGGAACGATTGAAGGCAGGAGGAGAAGGGGATGACAGAGGACAAGAATGTTGGATGATATCACTGACTCAATGGAAATGAATTTGAGCAAGCTCTGGGAGATGTTGCATGGTAGAGAAGACTGCTGTGCCATCCATGGGGCCTCAAAGAGTAGTATACAACTGTGTGACTGAAGGAAAAAAAAAAAAAAAAACACCTAAATATACCACATTGCCCTAATATTTTAAAATGTTTTGGCCTATATTTGGAGTAACTGTCACTCAAAAAGAGAATAAGAACACAGTGTAGGACTCTTAAATCTATAAGCTGATTGTACAGAAATATTTAGAATGAAATCATAGATGTAGACAACAGAAAAGCATGTTTGGATTTTGGCAGTATGAGTTTATGCAAGGAAAATAAAATTTTACTTTTTATTGGCTATTATAAATATCTCAGAAATCTGAGAGACAAGTGTCTTGCTTAAAATGTTTTCAATAGAAATCTTACAATTGACTCGCTTAGCTATGAACAATATGTTGAGATATGGTTTGCTTCTTAGATAAGTTGTTCTCCACATAATTTATATAGCAGGAAAGAATCACTAGGTAGATAAACAATTTGAGTATAAGCACTTGTTCAAAGTGAGTCTTTTATATATTAAAACACTAAATTGTTCACTTATAACAAAACCATATGTTAACAAGATATACATTGCAATGTTTCTCAATTTAAAAAACCATTTTGCTCTCACAGAATTCTACGTTCAGTTTCCATATATTTATTTTGTAAATTGAAAGGCTTTTTTCAAATTTATGGGATATTAAACAATG
>SJXQ01011909.1:10161-263438 GCA_006408695.1 Aepyceros melampus
ATATAATATTATATATAATATTATAAATATTATATATAATATTATATATATTTATATATAATAATATAAATCCTCAACGGTTTCCTCAACCGTTTCCTTAACCGTTTCCTCATCCCAGTAACCATCATCTCTCATCTGGATATCAAAATCGTCCCCTAACTGTTCTCCCCATGGTCATTCTTGGTCCTTTGTTCCTATCTCAAAACACATTCATCACACCACATGAACATAGTCTTTAAAAAATTCAGTCTTATCAGCTTCCTGTTTTGCTAAAAGCCCTTTTATGGCTTTACACTGCTTTTAGAATAAAATCCGCCTTCCTTACCTTGTGATTACCTGTATTACTACCTCCTACCTATTCTCCCAGGTGCCTTTCCTCCTGCTCCCTCCATGGCTCTCTTTGTCCAGGTCATTCAAGTAGTGTCTCCTGTCTCCTTCTGATTCTTTAGTTAGCTAACCTCTGCCTTGCCTTCCACCTACAGCAAGGCTCTTCTTCCACCTTCAAATAGATTGCTTCTCCTTACCATTCATGTCTCAATGTTAAACATAATCCATCATGGCTTAATTCACAGTAACCCCCATCACTTGTTGTTATTTTTTAATAGCACAGTGGTTTCCATGATATATTTTTCAGTTTACTCATATATTTGTATCCCATACTAGAGAGAAAGAAGAGAGTAAAAAGTTGGCTTAAAGCTCAACAGTCAGAAAACTAAGATCATGGCATCTGGTCCCATCACTTCATGGCAAATAGATGGGAAAACAATGGAAACAGTGACAGACTTTATTTTCTTGGGCTCCAAAATCACTGCAGATGGTGACTGCAGCCATGAAATCAAAAGACGCTTGCTCCTTGGAAGAAAAGTTATGACAAACCTAGACAGTATATTAAAAAACAGAGACATTACTTTGCCAACAAAGGTCCGTCTAGTCAAAGCTATGGTTTTTCTGGTAGTCACATACGGATGTGAGAGTTGGACTATAAAGAAAGCTGAGAACCAAAGAATTGATGCTTTTGAACTGTGGTGTTAAAAACGACTCTTGAGAGTCCCTTGGACTGCAAGGAGATCCAACCAGTCCATCCTAAAGGAAATCAGTTCTGAATTTCATTAGAAAGACTGATGCCAAAGCTGAAACTCTAATACTTTGGCCACCTGATGGGAAGAACTGACTCATTTGAAAAGACCCTGATGCTGGGAAAGATTGAAGGCAGCAGGAGAAGTGGATGACAGAGGATGAGATGGCTGGATGGCATCACCGACTCAATGGACATGAGTTTGGGTAAACTCTTGGAGTTGGCAATGGACAGGGAGGCCTGGCGTGCTGCAGTCCATGGGGTTAAAAAGAGTCAGACACAATTAAGCGACTGAATTGAACTGAGAGAGTAAGACCCTTGAAAGCAGATATAAAGCCTCTAGCACTGTGTACTCATAGGTGCTTTGAATATTTAGTTTGAGTTGATAAATAGAATGAATACCAATAATGGCAGTGAATTCCAAAAAGACGAAGCTAGAAAATGCTTTGTTTCTGTGTCAACCATACAGAAAGGTCACATTGATCTTTTATTTGAATCCTTTTGTTTCATTTAACAAAAGTTTTGTCAGTAAAAGGGGGTGAGGGTATTACTTTTCTTTTCAAAATCTTTAAGGAGCAACATTGTTCCACAAAGCTAGGCTAGTGGGGAGGATTATTTCCAATGCCAGGGTCTGAGTTGCCACCCCTCTCCCAACACACATATCGAATAGAAATAGGTGTCTTTGTTCTCTTCAGAATCACATTCTCAGTGAGCCAAAGTACTTAATATCTCAGTAATTACCAGGCATTGGCCCTGGTCTCTCCATAGGTGAGTTTGGAGTCATATCTTGAGGCCAATTCTGTACACAAGCTGGCCAAATCCAACTGATTTGGGGAACATTTTCCTGTTGGGAACTCTGGAGAACCTTTTGTTTAGATTTACCAGGGTCATCCTAAATGTAATAGCATTTAGTTTATACAGTTTTGCACATAATGCTGAATTTATCATTTGATCAGCAGGGATTTAGTTCATAGGACACTTTAAATGCTCAGAGTCCTGCTGGCTAGGATTGTGCCCAAGGACAAAGATAGAGTCTAACAATATATTTACTAGTTACCTGTCTAGGACAAATGCCACTCATGTTAAGAATTATACAGCAAATCACCTGAGCTTCTTGATTTAGATGTCCTGTACAACCCGGGGATTGTTCTCAAAGTGGGCATAGTCTGGAAGTCACCCTTGTCAAGAAGATGAAAATGTAAGTGTCAGTGATACAAAGATAGCAGACTTCAGAGAAAGCTGGATACAAGCTCAGTAAGCTCAAAGAAGCCAAGGTAATGGGGTCATGCAAAAAATGAAAAGTGATCATTCTGTGGCCAAAAGTTACTGATGGAGAGTAATACTAGACAGTGGCTTTCCAAAAATTTTGACTGTGGTCCTCAGTAACAAATGCAGCAATTTTTATAAGGAATATTTACCCATAGTGTGGATGTACTTTTAACTTTCCTTTTCTTCCTTTCTTTTTTTTTTCTTTTCTCCATACTCATGCCTTCTTTCCAAAGTAGCTCATTTCAATCCACTGGGCTAATTTCTTGACACTCTGATGGGTATTAACTTGCAGTTAGCAGAACAAACAAACAAAAACACATAAACAAAAAACTAGTAAGCAATCAACACACAAACAAGCTTTCTTGTAAACACATAAACAAAAAACTAGCAAGCAATCAATCAACAAACAAGCTTTCTTGTAGAACATTCTGGAGAGTACCAGAGTCATCCTCACAGTGTAATGTTTCTGTACTTGAAGTGAACTTTGAGCAAGCACATCAACAAAGAGAGAATTTCCTGCAAATATTATAAGTGTCCTGATGCAGGCAGGGAGTCAATAACCCAGCACTGAGTGGTGTGAGACAAGAGCCTTGTGGGCCACACACTATAAGATCAATAGAAATTAGTCAACACAAGAAGGAAGCATGTATTGCACCAGAATAAGCAGTTAAGAGTGTAAATGTGCTCCTTAGCAAGGAGTTAATATCAGAAGTCCATTTATACTTTTGTTTATTCAACCAATATTTTTGAAAGATCCAGATCATATGTGGGAACAAGACACACACTGTGCCTTTAAAGAACTTCAAGTGAACCTGCTGTTTATGGTTTGATATAAATGATATGACAATTAATATATAATAATATGTAATATAACAAATTGAATGGAAAGGAAAAAAAGCCATATAATTCACATTTTACATCACAGCTTTAGGTGTTTTCAGTTAACCCTTCTTGCTAACTGGTTATCTTTAGGTATTGTATATAGATACTTAGACAATGTGGACATCGAATCACAAATCACAGTTGCAGTCAAGAGGCTTGTAGTTAAGGGTAGAGAGCTTGAGTGAGTAAAACCTTTAAAATAAAGTTGATTTAAAAAGTGTATTTATTTTTTGAGTATTAATTATTACACTTGTGTGTATTGAATGCATACTTTAAAAAGATAGTTTCCCTATGAGATCGTCATACTAATGTTGAGTTTCAGAGTACACTTAACACGATTCAATTTAGAAATCCATTGTGTTGCCTTTTATTGATTTTTAATTTGGCTAATGTTTTTACCTACCTCCAACTAATTATAAATTCTTTAGCTATAGAATTTAACTCTTTATATATTTCTTAAATGAGTGTGGGATATAAAATAAGTATTAAAGTTATGAGCTCATGAGATTATTACCATGGAAAATTGTTTTCCTTCCTGAAAACAAGGGGTAGAGTCATGACTTATAAGAATGCAAGGTTAAGAAAGTCATGCTTCTATCTGTGTTGTAGTTTTTTTTTTGTTTTCTAAATATCCTGGACCTCATTATTGGTGCCGGAACTTACCCTCCAGTAGCCATAGCTACCTGGGGCTTAAGTAACCAAGAGTGTGTGAAGTCTATTGCTGGTTTTCTCAGGCTGCCATAATAAATGACCACAAACCATATGGCTTAAACTGCACAGATTCATTTTCTCATATTTATGCCATTCCTCCCTCATAGTGTTGAGAGTTTGCTGGCAGGTTTTGGTGTTCCTTGCCTCATAGATGACCCTCGTCTTCCTGCATCTTCATATCGTCTTTCTCTCTGCATGTCTGTCTTTGTTTTCAATTTCCCCATTTATAAAGGGCACAGACTGTTAGGTTAAGGTCCACCCTTACAGCCTCATCTTAACTTGATCACATGTAAATAAGATCACACTCACAGGTAGGAGGTTAGGACTTGACTTTGAGGGGACATAATTCAGTCCCAAAAGACTATATTGTGAGATCTTTGATTTTATTGAGAACATCACCTAAACCTTGTCAAGAGAGTTAGACAGCATCCTTGTTCACGCCTGACTTAGCTATTTACCCACTTTTATTATGAATTCTAAAGGTTCCTCCCAACTCCTGCTGCTATTTTGTCAAGGATTTTGTCAGATTGATTATTCTACCATGTAAAGTACCATCAGATAGATAATTTCTATATTCCCAGTAACCCCATTGTTGTGCACTAACCACCTTAAATCCCCTAGATTTTATTGTTACATGTACCCTTGCTTATAGGTGGGGAATCATAAGGAAAACTGCCTTGGAGATTTCATGGTTATTTGGAAACAACCGAAAAAATAGGATATCTATTTCAATATATGAAAAATATCTAGCAAGCTGAGACTAGGTTTTTCTTGAGAATCCACAAAATAAGCAAGAAAACTCAGAAGTGTTACTTTTTCTGTTCACTTGAACTCTAGCATCCATAACATCCACCCCATGGTTAATACACAAAATATCTAGCATCTGAGGATGTTAAAAACTGTTCTACTATAAATGTATGCACTTTGACGATTTTTCCCAGAAGTAATGACGTATAGACTAGGTTTATTCCAGTCTCCCAGCCCATATTTTGCTTGTGACTAAGGACAAGCTGATTAAAAGATGAAATGGTGGCATGTTAACTGACCCACATGGGTATGAGTCTCACTTATGATGAATGCTAAACCCTGCTAACGTGAACACCAGAGGATTATTACCTAAGCTCAGATAAAGTATTGTTCATTGATGAGATGGCTAGCTGGAAGTGTTTCCCATAAAGACACCAGAAAAGGCCAGGTGTTCACATCAGGATAAGAGATTTTAGAGGGATGGAGTGAGAGAAAGAAAAAGGAATCTTACATCAGGTATGATTTCAGTGATTATTACATTTTTTTGTATATCTTTAAAATAGCTCGGTAATTTAGATAGAAACACATTCTGTCTGAAAATACATCATTTGGCTGCTAAAGTATTTTCTAGGTAGTTTTGAGGAAGTACATTTGTATAGATATAAAATGATGACAATATTTGTATCATCTTAATATCAATGCATATAGCATGCTGATTAAGAGCATGAAATCTGAAACCAGAATGTGTGGGTTTGACTCCTAACCTTGTACTAAACTAGTCAGCAAAGCAGCAACAGGTGTCACAGGCCAAGTAGAGTGTCCAGTGGGTTACTCACTGAGAAACACCTCTTGAGGAAGTATTTTTTTTTTCTCATGAAAGTGCCTTCTAATTGACTGCTGTTGTAACCAGTTGTTTTACACAAGTGTTTAAGACACTTCCCTAACATGAATTCCAAGTCACTGAGGCTGTCCCCTGGCATTTGCGCTTTGTGAATAAAAAGTCACATAAAAAAAAAAAAATCCTTGGTGGTTGTGAACTCTGAGAAAGGCACTTAACTACACTTTGACTTTGTTCCTCTCTTTGTAAAATGAGTCTAAAAATAGGCCTATCTCATACATCCACTGTGATAGCTAAATTATTTAATATACTGAGAATTAAATGACTTTAATACTTAGAACAGTGTCTAGCAAAGAAGAAAAGTAAAGGGAGAGTCACTCAGTCTTGTCCATTCTCTGTGACTCCATGGACTATAGAGTCCATGGAATTCTCCGGGCCAGAATACTGGAGTGAGTAGCTGTTCCCTTCTCCAGGGGATCTTCCGAACCCAGGGATCAAACCCAGGTCTCTCTCATTGCAGGCGGTTTCTTTACCAGCTGAGTCACAAGGGAAGTGGTATATAATTAATATTATCTGTGTGCAGTCTGGACTTCCCAGGCAGCTCTGTGGTGAAGAATATGCCTGTCAATGCAGGGATGTGAGTTCTGTCCCAGGGTCAGGAAGATTCCCTGGAGAAGGAAATGGCAACCCAATCAGTATTCTTGCCTGGGAGATCCCATGGACAGCGGAGCCTGGTGGGCTGCAGTCCATCAGCTTGCAAAGATTCAGACATGACTTAGCG
This sequence comes from Aepyceros melampus, assembly GCA_006408695.1. Classification (NCBI taxonomy): domain Eukaryota; kingdom Metazoa; phylum Chordata; class Mammalia; order Artiodactyla; family Bovidae; genus Aepyceros; species Aepyceros melampus. The sequence goes on from SJXQ01011909.1 coordinate 16,465, forward strand.
ACTGAGCAGCAGCAGAGCAGTGTCCAGTCTGTATTAAATATTTTAAAAAATTCAAGAAAACTATGTTTTGAAGTTTTATTGCAGGGGAATTATATCATAATTTGAGAACCAATTAAACTAATATACATGTGATAGACAGCAATACAATAGAGTATGTCATTATATCCCAAGTGTTGTATATTGTTTTCAAGGATAAGCACAACCTTTCTCCTATTCTCTCCCATTCTTCTCTGCAATGTGCCTTTGTGACTTGTTCCATTAAGAGATGGAGACTATTTTCTCTGACCTCTGAGTCTGGACTCACTGTGTGCCTTATTTGGACCAACAGAATAAGGTGGAGATGATATTATACTGAGTCCTGGAGTTTACCTCTCCAAGGACAATGCAACTTCTGCCCTGACACTCTTGGAACTCTGCCCTAGGACTAGGGAAAAAAAGTTGGTCTAACATACTAGAAGATAAAAGGCCCATGGAGGAAAATGAAGGTGTGTTAATCAACACCAGTACCATTTGTCAGACAGCAGGTGAGGTTGTCTTAGATCCTCCTGTGCAGCTGACACTCAAAGTGATGCTCCACATGAGTGAGCACAGCTGAGAAACTCCCAAGTCAACCTGCAAAATCATGGCAGACAGAAACTTGCTATTGTAAGATACTGAGTTTGCTGCTAAGTCACTTCAGTCGTGTCCGACTCTGTGCGACCCCATAGACAGCAGCCCACCAGGCTCCCCCGTCTCCAGGATTCTCCAGGCAAGAACATTGGAATGGGTTGCCATTTCCTTCTCCAATGCATGAAAGTGAAAACTGAAAGTGAAGTCGCTCAGTTGTGTCCGACTTTTAGCGACCCATGGACCGCAGCCTACCAGGCTCCTCTGTCCATGGATTTTCCAGGCAAGAGTACTGGAGTGGGGTGCCATTGCCTTCTCTGAAGATACTAGTTTAGGAGTAGATTATTATACATCAATGAAACTTTTAGTGATTCAGAGTAAAATGCAATTGCTTTTTAGGGGTTTAAAGAAAGGCACTGGGGCTGTGGGGTGACTCGGAAAGGCTCATCAAAAAAATGTGACATTTTAACAGACCTTGGAAGATGTCTTAATGAGTTTGTGCAGCTATAATAAAATAGCATACACAGGGATAGCTTATAGATAACAGGAATACATTTCTCCCAGTTCTGAGCTGGGACATCTAGGGCTCAGGTGCTAGCATGGTTGGGTGATGACCTTCTTCCTGGTTAATAGCCAGGCTCTTCTTACCATGTCTTTACACGGTGGAAGGGTTGGAGGTCTGTCTGGAAGCTTGTTTTGTTGTTTTTGTTTAGTCACTAAGTCACATCTGACTCTTTTGCCACTCTGTGGATTGTAAAGGACACTAAATCCATTCACAAGAACTCCACCCTCATAACTTAATCACCTCTCAAAGGCTCTACCACCTAGAACCTTCCCCTCACCCTCTGTCCTGGTGCCCCCCTCCCCAACCCCTGCCACCGCCTCCTCCCTGAGATATTGAAGGTATAACTGACAAAAGGAAATTATGAAGTTTGGTTATTAAGGTGGGAAGATAACCTTGATTTGGTTCAGGTTGAGTGATATTAGGATCGACAGAAAAATGATACCTCGTAGAACAAAATGAGGCTACAGTGGAGGAGACAGAAATGTAAATTTGCCCATCATCTGAAGACAACTTCAGACAATGGTGAAAGTGGATGACTTCACTCAAGGAGACAGTATGTAAGAACAAACAAACAGACAAGGGGTCAGAGCAAAATCTTGAACAATAAGAAGTACCAACAGCTGAGAATCAGAACTGTTGCAGATTTCATGATAAAATGACTCCCAGAACGTATCAAAGGTTTCATTTGAAAAAAAAAAGCTGCACTTCTAAATGCTCTGTCATAAGTGGCTGTGAAAACATTGAAAGGCCCCTAGGAAAGTGTAGCTGGCTTTGGTAAACCTTAATAAGTCTTCATTTAGATAATACTATAGTTATCTCAACTTTTTAGCTATACCAATTTATTATAGAAAAAGCCACAAGATAATGTCAACATTTAATCTTTCTCACCTCAGTTGGAAAAGAAAGTATCTCAAACAGACATTTTTGTTTCCTGTCTGTGGTTTCCATGATTCTTTGAACTAGTCAAAAACATAATAGCTGTAGGAGAATTATTTGTGATTAAATGTATTAAAGCAGCATATTTTGGTTTCCAGCTGAGACAGGTTCATTTTAGACATTAGGCATGTATAGGCAGTGTCTGATCCAGAAGACTAGTCTCTGAATATGAAGAAACGGCTAAAAAAGGAACTTATGAACCAAGAAAAATTTGAAATTCATAAGAGAGGTTTAAGACCATAGACTTGTGTAGAAAGAGTCAGGTAATAAGCGTGTGCAGTTCATATGGTCCTGTGTTCTTATCCTATATGGTACATATATCTCTTGATTTCCTAACACAGACACAGGAATTTGTACTACCTGAATCCTAGCAATTAAGCTCAATGGATAAAATTAAATAAGACAGTTATTTCCTTCAAGTCTCTGAGACAAAAGACAAGACAGCGCTCTTCTTGGGGCCAGGTAAAAGAGGGAAAGTAAAAGAGGCATCCTCTTGGCTTTTTGAGCAACAGTTTGGAAACAAGGCCACCATCATTCAGACACTAGTTCCCTTTACAACACTGGCAGGCTCTGGGAAGAACAGAAAAAAAGGGGTACAGATATTGGTAGGCTGGTTATTTCAAGGTGTAAAGATGCATGAGATACTGTCTGATATTTCTACTTTAGGGCTGACTATAAAGCAAAGTTGTCAAATGAAAAAGGTTTAGAAGAGAAGGGGTGTAGAACTGAACATGAAAGTGAAAGTGCTAGTAGCTCAGTCACATATGACTCTTTGCAACTCCATGGATTGTAGCCCACCAGGCTCCTCTGTCCTGGGATTCTCCAGGCAAGAATACTGGAGGCGGTAGCCATTCCATAATGATGAAATAGTATTTTGAAAGGCCCTAAGATAAACAAAATTTCTAAGCATTGTTGTATGTCCCTTTGTTTTGTGGCCATACAATATATTCAAACTCCATTCAGTTCAGTTCAGTTGCTCAGTTGTGTCCGACTCTTTGAGACCCCATGGACTGCAACACACCAGGCTTCCCTGTCCATCACCAACTCCCAGAGTTTACTCAAACTCATGTCCATTGAGTCGGTGATGCCATCCAACCATCTCATCCTCTGTCATTCCTTTCTCTTCCTGCCTTCAATCGTTCCCAGCATCAGGGTCTTTTCAGATGAGTCAGTTCTTCCCATCAGGTGGCCAAAGTATTGGAGTCTCAGCTTCACCATCAGTCCTTCCAATGAATATTCAAGACTGACTTCCTTTAGGATGGACTCAGTAGGTATGTGTTTTTCTCCAGGAGAAATTGCTTGGTTGTAGGTTGAAACTCAATGTGTTATTTGAGTTTAATTACAACTGGGATTTAGCCAAGAGAGTATGATGCAGAGAGAAATGAGTGAAACAGCATGTGACAATAAATTATTTAAGTGATGGACCATGGAAACTAAGCTCTAGCTAGAGAGGAAAGTCAGTGCAGGTTGAAGGTGGTAGTGAAAAAGCTATTGAATCTGTGGGCTGTCGGCATTGATGGGGTAGAAAAGTAGTCAAGGAGAGTTGTTGAACAGGAATACTAAAGGAAAGAAATAGTTGAGCATTTCTTCATTTCTTTGCTGTGTAATGTTGAAATAAAACATCTGAAGATATATTGATATCCTTTTCCTATCAATATGGGAAAATAAGATATCTGGAGATAAGTTACCTGGCTAGATGAGATTAAACTGTATAACATTTGATTGAAATTTTTAACAATCCAGTAGGGAGACATAAGGCTATCAATGCATTTTGGATTGGTAGACCTTTACAAAGTGCAGGAAGCATTTTTCATTTTAAATTCTGGCCTACAATCAAATTCCCCATTAGCCATTCAATTATACCTGAAATTTGGCCTCCCCCCAACTTATAGGTCTCTATGCTTAGGAGTAGAAACTCTATTCAACTGGGAAGATTCATAAACATTGATTTAAGGTTTTTTCCCGTATTATGTTTTTATATTGATGATAGGATTAGAGCAAGCATGAAGCCAAAAATACAGAAAGAGGAATTCATTTCATGAACCTTGCCAGAACTGTAAACTGTATTCAGTATTGTGCAGTTAATTTCCTTCTCAGACCTACCTTGATGCAGATTCTTTTGTCAGAAAGGACATTTTTTTTATATAGACTGAGCTGAAATCAAGTGTGTTTTTAGTGCAAGTGTTAGTATTATCCTCAGAAAGGACAGCCATTGAAACCAGGAGACCCTCTGCTCTCAGTGTATAAATGGTTTCTCCCTCTTATTTCCTCTATGGCTATTTGTAGAGCATAAGAAAACTAGAATATGGTCAATCTGTCATCCATTGCCATATATTCCAGAAAAACTGAGCTCACTAAAAATTAGCTCCAATCTTAACCAAAAATGTAGATACTTTTTTTATTTTTATTTTTTAAAGTCACTTTAACTAAAAAATATTTTTTTAGAGGAAGAAAAATTAAGGAGTGGAGATTTGGCAGAAGTTGTTTCTTCATGTGTCAATTACTGGTAGTTAGATTATTTTCCTCATTTTGTTGATTGTAAAAATCCGAAGAATGATCTCTATTTCTGAGTTGATAACATGAGAGTTAGATAGTTATGATTAGTTTCTCTGAACTTACACGGACATTTCACATCAACATGATAATATGAGGCAGTAATTGCATTTTATACAATGCTGATGTTGAATTTGTTTAGCATGATGCCTTCATAAATATTATCTCATATAAATTGTTTGAGTTTATGTAAAAAAGAAACTGCCTCATCAGACAGTAAGAGTTATAAACAATTTCCTGTTTCTATTTGCTTTAGCTTCCAAAAAATTTGAAGAGTTTGATGCTTATCATTTCTAGTTTCTCTAATAAAATTGTGTCTTCTATCCTCATCCTGAAATTTTATATTGTGTCAGATATTTCTATTAATTAAAAAATAAATCAACCATGAACCACCATTTAAAAAAGTAGAATTGGAATTTCAGAATGTTAATACTAACAAAGACTGAGAAAATGTAGAGCGCATTCTCCCTATTTCCTATTTGTATAATGTAGAAAAGTGGGCTCAGAGTTGCTATATAAATTATATAGCTGGTAACTGACAGAGTCAGTGCTAAAAATAAGGTTTTCTCAATCTCAGCTTTGTGCCGGCTAGGGAAAAAACCTAGGAATTATATTTGATGTCAAATTTTGCTGTCTGTTTTAAACTTAGTATTATTATCTCTGAATTGTTATATGTGGGTGAGATTTTTTACCCCAGCTTGACTCCAAACTCTTCCAGGTAAGTCTTCTAGTATCCAGTAAACATTTAAATAAATCACAGCCTGAAAATAGATTTTTTCTGTCAATTATTTATTATCAATGATAATGTCCAACCTATTACTTTCCGTGGAATATGATAGGCTTACCATATTTTGTAATTCTAGAAATACTTAGAGTTTCAGTTCAGTTCAGTCGCTCAGTTGTGTCTGACTCTTTGCGACCCCATGAATCTCAGCATGCCAGGCTTCCCTGTCCATCACCAACTCCCGGAGTTCACCCAAACTCATGTGTGTCGAGTTGGTGATGCCATCTAGCCATCTCATCTTCTGTCGTCCCCTTCACCTCCTGCCCCTAATCCCTCCCAGCATCAGGGTCTTTTCCAATGAGTCAGCTCTTCACATGAGGTGGCCAAAGTATTGGAGTTTCAGCCTCAGCATCAGTCCTTCCAATGAACACCCAGGACTGGTCTCCCTTTAGGATGGACTGGTTGGATCTCCTTGCAGTCCAAGGGACTCTCAGGGGTCTTCTCCAACACCACAGTTCAAAAACATCAATTCTTCAGTGCTCAGCTTTCTTCACAGTCCAACTCTCACATCCATACATGACCACAGGAAAAACCATAGCCTTGACTAGATGGACCTTAGTCGGCAAAGTAATGTCTCTGCTTTTGAATATGCTATCTATGTGGTCATAACTTTCCTTCCAAGGAGTACGTGTCTTTTAATTTCATGGCTCAATCACCATCTGCAGTGATTTTACATGATACTTTTTAACAAAAGAATTATATTAATACACTTAACTGAAAGTAGCACATTTTGAAGATGATCCAAGATGGTGGTACAAGAAGACCTTGAACTCACCTCCTCCCACAAACACACCAAAACTAATGGCTACAAATCAAGCAATTCCTCCTGAAGGAGACAAGGGATGATTGAACATCTTCTGCAAAGGCAAATGCTAGCAGACCTCATGGAGATGGGTTGAAGAGAGGAAGACACAGTGTCTACAGAAACTCCATCCTTGATGCAGCAACCTTCAATAGGGAGGGATATCACTGAGGAACCTGCCTGCAGACTCTCCCACCCTGAAAATGGTGGAAAAAAAACCAGCTTAAAGGGCACCTAGATGATACTGAAGGGTATCCATTTACTAATCCTAGAGTGCTGCCAAACAGGAAAGGAACTGCTGGAACTCTCTTCAGGATCAGAGTCACCAGAGAGTGCTAGTTTTTCCATTCTTGCTTCACCTTGATAGTGTGAATAAAAATATGGTCCAGGTGCTCTGACCCACCTGCCAAGTTCCCTGGCCCATGCCAGTTAACAATTTTCTCCCCAGGGCAACCCCAGAATAGCGTGCCTTGTTCCCCCAACCTGCACTTGCTCCAGCTCCAGCTGTCTTACCAAGGTGGCCCTGGCATGGTGCACACCAGGACTCCCTGGCTCAGGCACACTCTAGCTGTCCTGTTATGGTGGCCTCAACCCAGCCTGTCCCTGCTTCACCTCCAGCTGGCCATCAGGGTGGCCCTCGTGGTATGCTCCAAGAATCTACTGGTCATGCCTGCTCCAGCTCCAGTCATTCTGTCAAGGGGCCTTAGTGCATCCCACCCCAGGACTCCCTGATCTGCTTATTCCAGCTCCAACTGTCCTGCTAAAGTGGCCCTGGTGTGGACTGAAACCCTCCTGATCTGGACCTGCTCCAGCTCCACCAGCTTTGCAAGGTGACTGTGAAAGTGTGTCCCAAGACACTCCTATCTGTGCCCACTTCAGGTCCAGACAGTCTGCCGAAGTTGCCTGTTGTATGCAGTCTACACAAGGGCATTTCTACATAAGGCCACAGAGGAAGCTCTTTCATCATTATTCCAGGTTCCAATGCAATATTGTTTAATATTTTAAATATTAACAATACTTTTAACAAAACAAAACCACAGAAATGTGCAGTATATGTCTCCTCTCCTTTCTGAAAAAGAGATCACTCAGAAGGGAAAGAACTAAATTCTCTAGGTGGCTCAGTAGGGTAGCCACTGGCCTAATGAATCTATTGAGAGCTTCAAGAATGCCTAGTCCAAACTGACTTGTGCCTTAGTGTAAAATTCACAGCAGATTTTGGAGACTTAGTTTGTAAAAAGTATATAATATCTCAATAAACTTGTTATTGATTACCTACTGCTAAGTCACTGCTAAGTCGCTTCAGTTGTGTCTGACTCTGTGTGACCCCATAGACGGCAGCTAATGAGGCTCCCCCATCCCTGGGATTCTCCAGGCAAGAACACTGGAGTGGGTTGCCATTTCCTTCTCCAATGCATGAAAGTGAAAAGTGAAAGTGAAGTCACTCAGTCATGTCTGACTCTTGGCGACCCCATGGACTGTGGCCCACCAGGCTCCTCCATCCATGGGATTTTCCAGGCAAGAGTGCTGGAGTGGGGTGCCATTGCCTTCTCTGATTACCTACTGAAGTGTAGTAAATTAGATAGCATTCACTAAATAAAATATATCATTGAAATTAATTTTACTTCTTTATGTGGCTACTAGAAAATTTAAAATGACATATATAGTTTGCATTTGTGACTTGTGTCATATTTCTGTTGGATGGAGTTGGTTTACATTGTCCCCAACTCTGCTCCACCAGAGTCATATTCCATAATATATTCCACCTTTTTAGGTATTTCCCAGCTCAGGAAATGTCTAGTTATGTGTTATATATATAATATATTCTGTGCTTTTTTCTCTCAAATAAATTCCAGCTTTCCATGTCTTCCTCAGTTTAAGGAATGCCCAAACATGCCCTGCTATGCATCTTTGTGGACTCAGATGTCCACACTTTTCCTGGCAAACTTGCAAATGGCCTCCACATTTTGAGAGAAATTTTAATAAGAATATAAGTAAACAAAATAATTCAACCAAGGTCAGTTGCTACATCTAGGTGGTTAATGTTTTAACTTGTTAATATTTGTCTGGTATTCATTTATTCCTCTCCTCACATATTAATTTATTCCACAGATGTTAATGAAGGCTTTCTGGGAAAGATGCTTGTTACATAAGGCTCTCCCAGATCACAGGACTGTGAAGAACTTCAAGGAATGCAGGACACACTGTCAGCTATTGAAAATGTTTTGACACAGATTACTTATTTAGTCACTCTCAGCACAGGATTTGGGCATTCACTTATGTATTTGTTAAAATAGAAGAATTGCTTGATTTTTTAAAATGTATCTTGATATAGGATAGAAGAAGGAAATTGATCCTGGATTTTATTTTTCTGTAAAGGGAAATGTCCCCTAGGCTTTAGGACAACCATAACAAAATTCCATGCAATATTTTGATGCTGTTAAGGGTTAATGAAAGTCATTCATCGTGTCTGACTCTTTGTGACCCCATGGACTATACAGTGGATTATGGAATTCTCCTGGCCAGAATACTGGAATGGGTAGCTGTTCACTTCTCCAGGGGATCTTTCCAACCCAGGGATAGAACCCAGGTCTCCTGTATTGCAGATGGATTCTTTAACAGCTGAGCCACCAGGGAAGCCCAAGAATACTGAAGTAGATAGCCTATCCCTTCTCCAGTGTATCTTCCCAACCTGGGAATCGAACTGGGGTCTCCTGCATTGCAGGTGAATTATTTACCAGCTGAACTACGAGAGAATCCCTTATCAATTATAAATTAAGGGTTATACAATATCTTAAATGGATTGTTGATGTTCATTTTAATATGTATTGGATTTAATCGCACCTTTGAGGCCTGTCCTCATAAATATACATCTAATAATAAGCTGAGATTGTCATGAATATTGATAATCTCTTATACCTCACCAGTTTCTTTTACTGAACCGAGTTTTTACCTATTTTCCCATATTTGTATTTCCTTGATCTATTAAATAAAATAATTTTGAGTATTATTTTGAAAAGAAGAATAAAAAAGATTAAGTATGATGAAGTGAGTGGTTAAAAAAAAATCCATGTGCCTAAATTTACTGTTGAGAAATTATCTTCTTTTAAAGGTTTGCTGTCAGAAAAATTTCAGACCACAGTCCAAAGTAATCAAGGCACAAAGTAATCAAATCATAGTCAGTACATCATCCAAAAAAGTTACCATCACCTATAAAACATATATATGATATTCCTTTATATGTAAGAATAGATTCATTGTGGGAAACTTTCATTATCCTCATGGCAAATATCCCCAAGTAATTAGGCTTCAGCTGTGGTGGACATCAAAGAAAATACTTCAAGGCTGGAATGCCAAGATAAGAATTCAGTTTTATTCTTCTTTCAGTGGCAAAAACATGTAATCAACATGAATTATTCCATAACACTTGAGCATGTAAAGTATTTTTCTAAATTAAATTAAATTTTATACTGACTCCATCCTCTTTGCCTTTGTAATTAGGCACAAGTCAATCCTGCCTTTCTTCCTTTTTTGGGGGCAAAAGTGAAAGTGAAGTCGGTCAGTCTTGTCCAACTCTTTGGGACCCCATGGACTGTAGCCTATTAGACTCCTCAGTCCATAGAATTTTCCAGGCAAGAGTACTGGAGTGGGTTGCCATTTCCCTCTTCACGGGGTCTTTCCGATCCAGGGATCGAACCCGGGTCTCCTGCATTGCGGGCAGACACTTTACCGTCTAAGCCACCAGGGAAGCTCAGACCTACCAGCCTCCTCCGTCCATGGGATTTTCCAGGCAAGAATACTGAGTGGGTTGCCATTTCCTTCTCCAGGATATCTTCCCGACCCAGGGATTGAACCCAGGTCTCCCACATTGTAGGCAGACGCTTTACCACTGAGTCACCAGGGAGGTTTTGGGAGGGAGGGAGAGGCAGATAAGGTATTTGCCTGGGTTCTTATAAAAACTCCAAGACTTCTTGAATTCATTAGGAATAAAGTTTGGCTAAATTAACAAAGAGACCTATAAATTTAGTGCCTTGCACACATTAAAAATGTTTCTTTCTCACATAAACTTCTGAGTAGGTGGCAAGAGTTGGTAGGATCACCTTCTGTGTCACTGATTTACTTTTCTTGACTCAAGGTTTTCATTTCTTGATCCTAATACCCGCATTCCAACTAAAGAAAAGGAAGAGGGAAAGTCTGGTCAACTTCTTTCATGGGGATGACCTTAAGGTTGTACACATAATTCTTTAATGACCAGAAGGTGGGCATAGGGCCATATCTAGTGGCAAAGAAACTTAGTAGTAATTGTTACTGATTGGGTACCTCACTAGAAATTCTACCACCATGGGAAAAAGGCAAACAGAGACTAGTTAGAAATCCCTCCACTTTTGTAATTGAAGAAAATTAGAAGCTGGCCTCGAGATTGAAGCCCAGAGTGGTTACCACTGAGACTGTGGTGGTCAAGTCCACACAGGCCCCCTGAGGATAGGGTGCTCCACTTTTTTGGTGCTCATTTCATAAACATCCATACAGTCAGCCCAGTCATCTCCTGGAAATAACATGACTCTAGGGCCCATAGAAGGACTCTGCCATTTGGAGACCTGCCTCCCCTGGGTCTGTCTGTCTCTCTGGGAGGGAACAATTCATTTCTGCATTGGTGCCACTTTCTTCCTTTAAATCCTTCAAATTTAAAGGAAGTTTCTCTACCCTTGTATCCTGAAACGATTCTATTCTGTTCTTCAAAGGCCCTGACCACTTAAAGAGTAGGAGTTGTTTTTCAAAAATGCTTTCAGGAAAATAAAGCAAAATGCATTTTTAATTCCTTCAGGATTAAGAAAATTAGATATTAAACTGGATGTCACAAATTGGCAGCTGTGAATAGACTGAGTCCACTGATGTATTTAATTTGGTTTTAAGGTTTGTTTGTCTAGGATTTTTTTTTTTTTGGTGTGTATGGGATTGTTTTTAAATTATATTACTTACTAATACTAAAGAAAAATATAATCCGCAATTTTCAAATGATTCAGTAATCCCACTTCTGGATTTACATTCAAAGAAAATTGAAACAGGATATGAAAGAAATATCTGTACTCCAATGTTCATTGAACATTATTCACAGTAGCTGAGATATAGAAACCACCTGTGTCCATTAACCCACAAATATTAATACATAAAGAACATGTCATACATACATCACACACAATGGCATATTATTTGGCCATGAAAAAGGAACTCCTGCCATTTATAACAATATGGATGGACCTCCTTGAGGGAGTTATGCTAAGTGAAATAAGCCAGGCAGATAAAGATCAATACTGCATGATATCATATATATAGAATCTGAAAAAAAGTTAAACTCGTAGAAATGATGAGCAAAAAATTAGAAAAAAGGCTGCAGAAAACAGGGAACTTTGGTAAAAGGACATAAACTTCCAACTTTAAGAATGGGTCTGAGAATGTGGTGACTATAATTGATAACACTGAATTATATAATTGAAATTTGCAAAGGGAGTAGAACTGAAACATTTCCACCAAAAAGAAAAAAAAGAAATACATAAGAATATTTGAGGTGATAGATGTGTTAATTAACTAGCTGAGGGAATCCTTTCACAATGTATGCACATGTACCATGATGTACACTTTAAATATTTTATTATTTTATATGTCAATTATACCTCAATAAAGCTGAAATTAACAAAAACAAAAACAAAGATATTACTGGCTTCTCATGGAAAACTGGAAGATGTAGAATGCGGAGACCGGGCTGTATTCCTACAGAGTTGGAGCTGAACAGCAGCCATCCTGTTTACAAAGAACGTGCACTTCACCATTCGCAGACACCTTGTCTATATACATATCATTCAGTTATACTGCCTGTATAGCCCTCATGGAAATTTTCTTTGAGATGCTTCTTCAAACAAAGAGAACTGGCTCATTATTAGGGGACGGAAAAATCATTTTTATCTTTTCTGTTAAGTGCCCACAAAGCAAAAATCAAGGTACATATTAGTAGCTCCCACTTTCTCCCACCAAAAACAAAAAACCAAATATGAACAAAATGTTTTGCTAATATTGTGGATATAAGAGATGTGAATGTATAAAAAGCAACAAAAGAATGGTCGGATAATCCAAGTATGTTGAAAAGCTGCACCTTCCGGTCCAAGAAACCTGTTACAAGAGACTAAAGTTAAGATATGGAAAGTGAAAGTGAAAAAGACATCAATTTGTTTCTTGCTGAAAAATCAAAGAACAGCAAGTAAAAATCCCACGAAATGCTAATTTTAATAATAGGGACACATACGCTGCTGCTGCTGCTAAGTCGCTTCAGTCGTGTCTGACTCTGTGTGACCCCATAGACGGCAGCCCACCAGGCTCCCCCGTCCCTGGGATTCTCCAGGCAAGAACACTGGAGTGGCTTGCCATTTCCTTCTCCAATGCTTGAAAATGAAAAGTGAAAGTGAATTCACTTAGTCGTGTCCGACTCTTCGCGACCATATACACTGCAGCCTACCAGGCTCCTCCGTCCATGGGGTTTTCCAGGCAAGAGTACTGGAGTGGGCTGCCATTACCTTCACCGAGGGACACATGTAGGAAGAAGTTATTTTAAATTTTCACTTAATAAAAATGCTGAAGGAAAATCTGTGATGGTTTATTCCTTATTCCTCTTAAGTGGAATCTCAGCACACTTTTCTCATTCATGTGTTTAGTCTGTCATTTCAATTTTCTGTGAATTTATCAATAGGTAAAGAAATAAAAAAAACACACATTGAAACCGGCCCTTTGTACTGTTTATTCCAAAAAATTATTTAATTTCTGTGCCAGGCATGTTATTTGGTTCTAGAAATTCAGAGATGAATAAAACAAACTGCCTTAAGTTACTTATATGGGTTACTGAGTAACCCCCATGAAAAAAATCTTAAAAATTATAATACTATGGGATATTCAATTCTGTATGTCCGTAAACTGGGTACTTGTAACCTACCCATCAACTATGCCCAGAAGTCAAGAACAAATAATTTAAAATAACTTGATTCTATAAGAGTAATCTTCTAGCAATGGTAAAACTCCAGGGTAGAAAATGGCTCCTCAGTGTGAAGAATTATGAGTAAATTGGGCCAGAAGCAATCACAAATTATAGAGGATTCAACATGAAGTTTAAACTTCTGAGTCTCAGGAGTGTCTGGAATTACAGGATGTTTGTAGGGAGGAGAGCAGGGAGTCAGGGTGCCACAGGAAGAATTTCTGTGTGAGCCTTTCTGATAAATTGCCTTAAAGTAATTTTAGAAGCTAAGAGTTATCTGATTCATTTCATTCATTCATATTCCCCAAGTGCCTAGATTAGAGCTAGTACCACTACAGATGCTCAATAGCTGTTGAATGAACACATGATTAAAAACAATAGAGAAAATAAAAAGAGAGTGGACCTTGCTGAGTTGAATTAATAATCTGGAAGATCAACTTGATGTACAACCTCATAAGCTGGAGCAAAAATACCAAGAAATGGGAATCATGATTTAAAAGGCAAGAGGGTTGCAAAGAGTTGGACATGACTGAGCAACTCACACAAACACACAAGATAGCTAGATCTAGTTATTTAGTATGCAAATAGTAACACGTTTAAAAGGAGATGGAGGAGAAGCAATAGCTCAAAAAACAAAAACAAAAAAAAAAAGAAGAGAAAAAATTCTGAATTGAAGAAGTTTTGTATTTTTAGATCAAATGAGCCTAATAAGCAGACCAAACATCATTTGAGAGAATCTGATAGACCGAACAACGGAAGAATAAGTAAACATATGTAGGAGAGGAAAAGGATTTCATTGACTCTCTTTGGGTTTTTGGCTGGGTCTGAAAATTAAATTGGCAAAGACAGATAAACAGGAGAAACATATATACATTTATTAAATATAAGTTTCATGTGAGATATTATCCTTCAGAAGGAAATGACTTAAAGAAGCAGAACTGTATATTTTTGTGCTAGGTTGATGAAACATGGGAGATCATGACGGAATGCGAAAGATTAGGGAATGTGAAGAAAATGAAGTAAAATTAGGCTTGTTTATGTGGGCTCTTCTTGATGTTCATTTCTCTTTGAAGAAAAGGATGTTTCTTTCCTCTGAGTGTAGGGAGGGCATCACTCACATGAAGGTTTATGATTGTTTCATGTTTCAGAGGAGAAGGGGTAGGTGGATTGCAAGAGAGTCTGGGTGACCCTCCTGCTTCTGTTGTTTTCTCAAAATCCTTCAGCTTAGGATATTCCATAAGTATATTTGCCATATTTAAACCCCATCACATACAAAGAATTTGAATATTAAAATTGTCAGATTAATCATCCATATCACAATATCTATTTCTATGCATGACAAAAAGAGACTACAGTTTCTTTCCTTATGGCACACTCATAATGTCCCACACTCATGTATTTAAGAACTAACAGAAGGCTTCATGAGTTGTCAGTATGGTGGTATGGGTTAGAAGGGACAGACTTAGGGATTTTGTCCTCCTGGCTTGGATCTGTCATTCTTATTTATTAGCACATATAAACCCCACCTCTCTGAGCCCTGGTCTGCTGTGAAAGTGGAATAGGACCTACTTGACAGAACTGTTGCAGGTGGTAATGGGCAAATGCTTTATGCAAGATTTGGCATGATGCCTGGCACACTTTGGCATTTAGCACAGTCATTCCTGCTACTAATTACTGAGAACTGGGATGGTAGAGAACTTAGATAACATGCAAGGAGGTTGAATATAGATGCCTTTCCAGACTTCTCCATTTGTTCTATTGAGATAACCTTGAAAAAGAGTGTACAATGGAAAGGAGCTGTGAAAGTAAGTGAAGGAGACCTAAGAAAGAAGGTTTGAACTCTTTAAATTTGTTAAGAACTATCACTGATGAGACAAACTTTAAAATAAATAAGCTCTTTTACATAGCAAGTATTTTAAAATTATCTATTATTGACACATTAGAGTGTTTTATAATGTATTAATTCCACATTATTGTTACATGGTAGCATTAAAAAGATTTAATATTCTTCTCAGTCTGCCAGGAAATTATTTGGGTAATGGGAAAATTCAGGTTGAAGTTCTCTTTAAGGGTAATTAAATGTCCTTAAAGAACTTGAAGCTATACTAAATCATTTCATAATTATTTAATGGCTTTAATCTGCTCTTTTTAAAATTGATGTGTTTTAGTGCAACTCACTGAAATGACTTCTTGGTAATTAGCACAGAGACAAAAGGTAAGATGCCTGAGGGGATTAGAAGATTTCAGGGAGACTGTTGCATCTCAGTCATACTTCCATTCTTGTCCTGAGTCATCTAGCACAATCTACTAATTTTGAAGAAGGCAGGAAAAGCGGAGCAGGATGTTAGGAATTCATTGTTTTGCTCCCCCTTTTTAAAAAAAATTTTTTGGCCATAGGGCACAGTGTGTGGGAGGTTAGTTCCCTGACCAGGGATCAAACACGTGCCCGCTGCATTGGAAGCTTGGAGCCTTAAGCACTGGACTGCCAGGGAAGTCCCTGTTTTGTTCCCTTTGACAACCCCTGTGCCGTATGAAGCACATTGTGGGCATTTTAGTGAAACAGTTGCTAAAGAAATGAATAAGTGTGGAAATGAAGAGTAAGCAAATCTAAGAATACTGCATCCAAGGTCATGTTGCAAACACTAAACTCCTTTTCCATCTTTTCCCCATTAGCCAGTGTGGTCCCCTACCACCTCAATCCTCAGCAGCTTCAGCGTGACCTGAAAGATGGTTGGAAATGGAGCATCTCGGCCTGCTTCAGATCTGCTGACTCAGTACCAGCAGCCAACAAGATCCACAGGTGAGTCGCAGGCACCTTACAACTGGAGAAGGCCTAGCCTCTCTACAAATCAGTGTCTTTTACTTTTTATTTACACTTTAGTTTTTAATTTAATTTTTATCTTATATAGGGGTATAGTGTATTTACAGTGTTGTGTTGTTTCAGGTGTAGTGTCTTTTAATTGAATTTCCTCTTCCTGATTCTCCTGTCCAGATCAACTGGGTTCTGAAAATTGTTTAATAACTATTGTTATGCAAATGTTATGCCTTGCCACACAAGTTTTTTCCCCTTGCTCCTTAATTCCAGACCTTTTCCCTGTTCTGTGGTTCCACTGTAGAAAATACAATCAGCATTTCAAACAGATATATCAATATTAACCTAAAGTGGAGAATTATATGGGAATTTCTGTATTTCCTGGAATGGTGTTTCAGGATCATTGAGCAGGCTGTCTTATTAAGAAATTGAGAAGGGTGCCTTCCTTGCCTTGTTAAAAATCATGCCTCCTTTGGGCACACGATTTGTTTATGGCACCTGTCCCAACAGAATGAGTAGACTAGAGTTCCCACCAAAAAATCTGACCAATGAAAGCCATTCAGTTTCTCAGTACTGCTAAGAAACGCTCTTTTTTAATCATCAGGTGCAGAAAGATAATCTATGAATAAATGCTGAATTTTACATATGATTTAGATAAAAACATATACAGTAATAAAATTGCTTCATTTAGTTATCTGTAAAAATAACACCTTGGGGAATTAAGGAGAAGTTTTGCAAATTGGCAGGCAAGTCTGCTATTACTTCCTCTCACCAGCTCAATTTAATCCTGAACCCACAAAGCAGCTGTCTTTCCTAAGTTTCACCTATTTGGATTTGCCAAATGCCTTTCTTAATCATCTGGTGCTACCAGATGTCAGAATTCCCTGCTGCTATCTCAAGTATTGATAGTCTTTCACTTGTGGTAAATATAGCTTGTGTTGATTCAGTTGGCTTGTTCTCTGAACAGCTGGATGAGAATCAGAGGGGCTTGGGAAAGAGGCTGAACACGTCCTGAGAGTCCTGAGAGGCTTGGTCACAGCTGGAAGATGGGGCATCAGGAGTCTGAACAACGACAAAGCTTGCATCCTATGCAAAATTTCCCTGTAAAATGACTCTTTTTTTTCCATTTACAGATACACTGTGTCTGAGCTTGCAACATGATATGGTAGGCTGACACTTACCTTCTGTGTCCTTCATCATAAATCACTACTATAAAATGTTAACCACAAACCCTTATTTTCTTAACAAGATTTGCCTGGACCATCCTCTGCTCCAGTTTTCAGTGCGTGGTTGGTGGGTGATCTGCACTGTTATGCGGGGCACCTTTGAAAAATGCAGCTTTATGGGCTTCTCCCAGATGATCCGAGTCAGAATCCAAGTCCTGAGAACAACGTTTTAAACACGCTTCCTGAGTAATTCTAGAGTACCTTAAATCTGAATCAGAGTGCTTAGATTAAGTTCTATAAATTAGGATTTATGTCTGTGTTGTTCCCTACACTATATTTAGCACATAACACAATACATGGAAAGCAATCGTTTCATTTTATTAAGTAAAATATCCAATGAAATCCCAAATATTGACTTCATTTTGCTTTTGAGGATCCTTCTAAATAATGGAAAAATAAATACACTATGTTCTTTAAAGCAACAGATAGATAATCATGCTTTATGGATGTATTTTCAACTTTTTCAAAAGGACTGCCTTGAGTAGCTTATCTTGTTGCCAATTTTGGCAAATATTTTTCAGTGTACATCACTGGGTAACTTTACAGCTGTTGGCTTTGCTGTCACAATGTTACAAATGGATAGGACATTAGTGTGCAGTGTCTTTGTTACTAGGAAACCAAAGACACAGATCCCCAAAAATGAGAGATGTTTGCTGCACATCCTGCAGAGCTAGGCTCTGGTGACAGTCATGAAGGGATATATACTGGAGAATTAAAAGCTTAGTCTTTCAGATCAGTCCTTCAGAGAATTCAACAGCTCATTCAGGTCTGTGTTTTCCCAGAAAAAAAAGCTGAAGGAGAGATACTTATTCTAAGGAAGAAATATTTTTGTCATGATTTTAACCACAATTGACTGACTTTCTCTAAGAAGAGGAACAAACTTAATTACAGATTTGTGGTCTACACAACTTATTTATAGTTTGTCTTTCAGGTCTAAAAACATAAAATACATTTTACAGAAGTCACTGGTGAAATATCAAAGACAAGGCTAAATAAGTGTAGGGCATCATGACTAGATATTAATTTGGAACTATTTTGAACTAATATTCTCAAAAATTATTAAGTAATTGAAGACTTACTTGTGCTAGGTTCTGTTCTATGTAATTTATGAGTATTAATTCATTAAACCCTAGCAACATAGCTATGGCGAATGCTCTGTTTTCATAGGAGGAATATAGGCAGTGAGAGGTTGAATTCTGTGCTCAGCTCCTAGTCCTTCGACACAGCCATGTGACCCTGCAGGGACGCCCCAGGTAGTCCGAGTTCAGAGGGCAGAGTTCTGAGTTCTGCTGCTCCAACAAAAAGCAGAAAAGGCAGTTCCACTGCCTAATCCCTTGGGAACCAAAACCAAATCCTGCAGCTCTTTGCCTCATCCTCCGAAATGATCTGTTACCCCAGCATGCTTTTTTTTTTCTTTTGGAAAGGAGACAGAAGCCTTCCACTAAATCCACCCAGGGTCTTTCTGCAGAATTCCTTTCATTCTACCTGCGACATGTGGAGGCAGCTTCTGGTTAAGTATAGCTTTCCTCGTTTCCTAAAATTGCCTGTGATGCTTCCAGGAGTTTTACAGAGTAGTCCTCTATGCTAAACTAGAAAACTGCCCAGGTCCTCAGTAAAAAACCATTTAAACCCAATAGCCCTCAGAGTGAAGCCAAACTTGAGACATTTTGATGCCAAACCTTATTTCTAACAGGTAACAAGAAATAGTGAATTGTGTGACTTTCCTGGTGGTATAGTGGCTAAGGCTCCATGCTCCCAATGCAGGGGACCCTGGTTCTATATCTGGTCAGGGAACTAGATCCCAAATGCCTCAACTAAAAGATCTGTGTGCTGCAGCCAAGACCTGGCACAGCCGAATAAATAAGAGTACTTTTTTTTTTTAAAGAAATACTAAATTCAGCTCCTATTCTCCTTTCCCCTCCTGCCACTTGAAATGACAAGAGAATTTTGGGTTGATGTGGCTGCAGACCATTAACATGATAGTATTATTTTTCCTAATTATTAGCCTACTCTTTTAAGGGTTCACTAACCAATGAACTAGGATCCCTAAGAGGTGACATCCTTAGAAAATATGGCAAGGAGAATATGGACAAGCAGAGAAGTCTTCCACTGGCCCTCTTGCACACAAATCTGAGGTTTTGAGGTGTAGTGATTTCACAATGTGCAAGTGACAGACATACTCTATCTGAAAAAATTCTATTTTACTAAGAAGGATGTTTGGTTTTCTGGGAGAACACAGTTACACACACAATAGAGAACCTTATTAAAATACTAACTGCACACTGTAAGTTTCAATCGGGTGAGAACTGCTGTACTTTAGCATCTACATACAATTTATTTAATACATTTTTAGTTGTAAACACTGAATGCATAGAAGTAAGAAGTTATAAAAGGGTAAATGATCATTGTTTAAAACGCTTACTTTAAAACATCATGTACTTCTCAATTGAACTGATCCAGAAGCATGAAGGAGCAGTATTTGGTATGTTAAGGTCAAAATTGTATCACTAATAATATTTAATAATGTTTGCATTACATATAATGTGAAAGTCTGAAAAGGAGTGCCTAAAATATAAATGCATTAAGTGATCTATGACATTAAACTATTATAATGTGATATATTATGAATTGTTATTTCACAACTGACAACTGTTTTTTCCCTGTTTTTTTTTTTCCTGTGAGAAATACAACCTGTAAGCTAGAGCTCCTAATCTTGCCAGCATATGGTTGAGAGTAGCACTAATATGCTTTAATAATGAACTCATGCGGTTTTATGTGAGCAAACCGAGGCAAGGCTGATTTCCACATTTGTGTGTATGCATGTGTACATGTATATGTATGTCAGAAGTTCTGCAAAAGTAATTTTAATAACCAACATATCTTAATATTTTGGTAATTACTAATATGTTAAATTATGGTATATGGCATATTTGAACTATGTAAAAATACAAATTAACTCTTGAACAACATGGGGGCATTAATCCATGTATAATTTATAACTGTCCTCTGTGGTTCACTCCACATCCACAAACTGAATCAAGGGACCCTGTAATGTATAATATTTACTATTGAAAAATATCCTTCTGTAAGTGGATATTTACAGTTCAACCCTGCATTGTTCAAGGGTAACTGTATACAAATCATGGAATTTAGCTTAAACATTTCCCCTGAACACATTTGAATACCATGCTGCTGCTGCTAAGTCACTTCAGTCGTGTCCAACTCTGTGCGACCCCATAGACGGCAGCCCACCAGGCTCCTCCATCCCTGGGATTCTCCAGGCAAGAATACTGGAGTGGGTTGCCATTTCCTTCTCCGTAGTCTAGATTATTCTGTTTTATAATTAACCACATGTTGCCCATGATAACATCTGGAGAATCTTTAATATCTTTTTCTGTATCAGGTTAAGTTGTTACCTAAAATTTTACACTCTAGGAAGAAATAATTTTCATTCAACTCTTTGTGTTGAATAACTTGAAATATATTTGTATATGCAGTTCCTACTTTATTCTAGCTGAGGAAAAAGGAAAGTACTTACCACATTAACTAAGAATCTTACATTTTATAGAATGAAGATACTTCAAGGATCTATAATGGGAACTTGGTACTCAATAGACAAATGCCATTCAAGAAAACACCATTGAATATCCAAATATCTATGTTTGTGATCCTCCACTTTGGCTGACCATTGGATTACCCAGGAAAGTTTAACAAAAATCCTGATGATGTGATACTTGGATTTTCTTCTCAGAGATTCTGATTTAACTGGTTTAGAATGAATTTAAGGGGTTGGTATTTTCCAAAGGTGCTTGGGGATTCTAACATGAATTCAGTTCTATCTGGCAGGGATTATTTTGGGTAGCAGAGGAACAAAGATTATCGATATCTCCAATGGGAAAGGAAAATAAAGAATAATTTAGCATATTGTATTATGCTAAAAAGATGATAAATATTGAATATGCTGCTGCTGCTAAGTCGCTTCAGTCATGGCCGACTCTGTGTGACACCATAGATGGCAGCCCACCAGGTTCCACCGTCCCTGGGATTCTCCAGGCAAGTTGAGAGTGGGTTGTCATTCCTTCTCCAGTGCATGAAAGTGAAAAGAGAAAGTGAAGTCTCTTAGTTGTGTCTGACTCTTTGCAACCCATGGACTGCAGCCTACCAGGCTCCTCCATCCATGGGATTTTCCAGGCCAGAGTACTGAAATGGGTTGCCACTGCCTTCTCTGAATATTGAATATATATGAATTAAATTCGATGTTGAGCTCATTCTGATAGGCTTACAGTAATTATAAACTTGGTGAAGTATGGAAAGGCTTTCAGTGGACGTGATTATTATTGAGCAGGAACTAGGTTTCTCTCAGCAGGGAAGAAATAATGTGAATCAAAGTACAAAACCATGAGAGGTAGGGAGTCATCCTGTACTTCTGACAGTGGACAAAAAATACTTAAGTACTCATCTGACCTCCATTTTCCTGATCTTGAGCACAACTTTGCAGAATGGGTTCTTTTTGTGATACCCTGTGCATACTGGAGGGCCTGGGTCTCAGCAGTAAATCTCATATGCTGAGAAAGAGCATTAACTCTAAAAGAGTTTCATTATTTATTATTTAAATTACTTATTATTATTTAAATTATTTATTAAAAGAGTTTTATTATTTATTATTATTATTATCTAAGAGATACTAATGCCTGGTAGACATAATTTCATAAATGGAATTTATATAGCTTGAAAAGTTAATGCATCTTCCCAAGTGAGGATCTTAGTCATTTCTCAAGAGCAAGACAAGGACCATTACTGTGTCAGAGTAAAACATAAAGCAAAGAGCTCTTTACCCCCATGAGGTCTAATAAAGCAAATCACCTACATGGAAAGACATTATTTTCACCTGAAAGATAGGAGCACATGGTGAGTCACATATCAATAAAAACATAACCATAAGCTATTTAGTGATTCATCCATTACTTATTTCTAAAATAAGCTTTGAGAAGAAGAGCATTTTACTTAACTCCTCAGATTCTGCTCTAAGATTCACCCATAAAAATTCTAGGGTCAAATCATGCTTTTGACTGCTAGGATAAAATTCCCATTGACGTAACCCTCAGGAAATCTGTGTTGGCAGAAGAAAGGTAACAATATCTACCTCTCTGCTTCCACTTGAGAAAGTTTTTTTTACTTTCTTTTCTCTGTACCTAAATGAAGTTGGACGTTTTCTTTCTTTTTTTTTTTTTTTTTGAAGTTTGCTAAATGTGATGAACTTTATTTTTCAAAAATTGCCAAAGCAATATTCCCAGGGCCAGCATTTTGCCCTTTACTATTCTCCCATCAAGAAGAAGAGTCTACTTCCCTTCCCTTTGAAACTTGGCAGACCTTTGTGACTGCCTAGATGAAAAGAATGTGGTACAAATGACATACCATGTCTATTTCTCTTCTCTCTTGAACCTGGGTGGATAATCAGGCTTGATGATTGAGCTGGAAGTAGGGAGGAAATGATGTGAGTAAAAGTACAAAACCATGAGATGTAGGGAGTCATCCTGTACTTCTGACAGTGGACAAAAATGCTTAGGCACTTTAGAGGTCATCTGACCCATTTTCATGATTGAAAATGACTGAAAATGGGTCAGATGACTGCCCTTCATAACTGCCCCAATTAATAAAATGCGGGGGAAGTGATGCTTCTGAGGCTCAGTCACAAAAAGTGACACATCTTCTATCTGGCTCTTTTCCATCTCTCTCTCTTTTGGAATGCCCACCCTAAAAATCCATGTCGTCAGAAGTGCAGGCCACATGGAGAAGGCCATGTGTAGGTGCTCTGGTTGGCAATCCCAGATGAGGTCCCAGTCAATAGCCAGCACTGACTGATGGACATGGGACTGAACATATATTTAGATGATTTCAGACCCAGGCTTGGAGTCACACGGCTGAAGCTGAGTAGATCAGAGTCAAGATGCCATCACTGAGCCCTGCCTAAACTGCACATTTGGAAACAAAATTGATCATTCTAAGTCACTAAGTATTGGTATTTTTACATAGCAATAGATAAACACTAAACAACAATAAGGAATAAGTGATTTTTTAAAATTTCAAAATGATTTTCAAGATTTAATCAATTCTACTTTAATACATTCAAAAGACTTATTAATCTTTTAAGTCGATTATAAAGAAGGTAGAAAGAAGATTCAAGAAGTGCTGGAGAATGAAGAAAGAGGAGTTTGTTTCATAATTGCATCCCATCTTCCTCCATCACCTACATTGTTATTCAGTTTATTTAGGGAAAACCAGAGCTCAGAAATTTAAACAAGGAAACCCAAACCTCTACCTAACTGTTTTGCCTCAGGCATCCTGTTTATTAATGCATAGTAAGTGTATCAATCTCAAGAAGTGGTGCAGATTGTCTTCCCAGGATCCTTTCTTTCTCCTCTTTATGGACAGATAGCTTGCACCTGGCGCAGTTTCAGTGCCCTTCCCCACAGTACTCAGCAGGCCTTCCATGATGGTAGTTGTCATCTATCCTGCTGGACTGCCTCACTCACATCCCTAGCCTTTTTTTGCCATATCTTCTTGTGGCCAATCTTGAGCTACCACTTTCTTAGTTCTTTTTCTATGGTTCCTAGGGTTGATAAGCAATAACAGAGCTACTCTAAATTACTCTGTACTAATTTCAAATTACCCCTTGGAAGAAAAGTTATGACCAACCTAGACAGCATATTAAAAGGCAGAGAGACATTACGTTGCCAACAGAGGTCCATCTAGTCAAGGGTGTGGTTTTTCTAGTAGTCATGTATGGATGTGAGTTGGACTATAAAGAAAGCTGAGGGCCAAAGAATTGATACTTTTGAAATGTGGTGTTGGAGCAGACTCTTGAGAGTCTTTTGGACTGCAAGGAGGTCCAACCAGTCCATCCTAAAGATCAGTCCTGAATGTTCATTGAAAGGACTGATGTTGAAGCTGAAACTCCAATATTTTGGCCACCTGATGTGAAGAAATGACTTGTTGGAAAAGACCCCGATGCTGGGAAAGATTGAAGGTGATGGGAGAAGGGGATGACAGAGTATGAGATGGTTGGATGGCACCACTGACTCAAAGGAAATGAGTTTCAGTAAACTCCGGGAGTTGGTGATGGACATGGAGGCCTGGTATGTGCAGTCCATGGGGTTGCAAAGGGTCAGACACGACTGAGCAACTGAACTGAACTTAACTGAACTGAATTTCAAATAAACATTCACTGTCATTCAACAAGGCTTTTAAAAATTCAGCCTTCTTAAATTGCTGACAGTTTGGAAGTTAGTTGTCCCAGAATTTTTCAAGATGCCCAACTGATTATATTCAAGGCTTCTAACATATGACCTAAATCATTTTACATAAATTTAGAGGTCATTGGGACTCACTTGCTTTCGTCTGTGATTTGATACCTTTACATCTCAATAGCTTTGCCCCATGCCCTCACTCTAGTTTGGAACATGTATCATCAGTGATACCCATTTCCTTCTAAAGAAATGGGAAAAAAAAGAATATTTCCCTGAGCCTCCTTCTGTTCCCTCATCATATAACTGTACTTCTCTGCCTGAATATAGCCTCAATGGGCCAGCATCCTTTTTTCACCCAGCACTGACCTCATGGTTTCTAATACACAACACAGGCACACACACACACACACACACACACACACGTGTGTGTGTGCACACAGCTGGAATAAAGTCACCTCAAATACTCTAGTTAACATGAGAGTTGCAATCTGTTATACATTATTTCATTTAATTATATTCTGTATTTGAAAACAGTGGTCATGCCTACTAGTTGAAGACTGCAGTTTTAAAGGCACTGGTCTAGAGAGAGACCAAGTGTCCAGTCTGCAGATAGGCATGAGCCAAACTAAGGAGGAAAAGCTAAAGACCAAAGTTGGTATCAGGAACTTCATAACAGAATAGGGGCAGCAGATAGCAAACAAAGTTCAAACAACAGAGATGAACAAATCAAGGTAACACCGAGAAAAAAATTCAGGAAGAAAGTACACTTAGATTTTTAAAATGTGTATATTTAAAGACTCAGGTGGACCCAGTGGAAGGACAGGTGGGGTAACTTTCAAATAAATGGGTCTTAATTTTAAACATAGTGGAACTGGTGTCACGCCTTGTAGGCAGAGAAGGGCCGGCTTCATATTGTTTATGGGTCGTCAGGGAGTCACGATTCACCTGAGAAGTTTGCAGATAACCTGAGCAGATGCCTGAGAAGAAGAAGAAACCTAGAAAAGTTAGATGGGCAAATGAAGAAAAGATCAGAAGTAAGGCAGACATATAGCCTCTCTATTGAGGAAGTGTTAACAAGTGAAGCATCTAGGGGAAAGTATAAACAAGGACCAGGGAAAGAAGTTGCTTGGTTTAAAAAAAAAATCCAAGGCTTATCCAGTTCTATGTAGAATGTGGCATTTGAGCCAGCAATTGAAGCTGTACTGCCTAAAGAAAATATACAGAAAAGTATGCTAATATTTCCTGTGTCTCTACCACAGGTGAAAGGGACTTACAATAAAAAGACCACCAGCAAAAATGTGGAGGGCTATTTTTTAACTAAATGTTTTATTTGTGTATTTATTTTTTGCCACACCATGCAGTATGTGGGATCTTAGTTGCTGACCAGGGATTGAACCCATGCCCACTCTCTTCATTGGAAAGTCAAGTCTTAACCAATGGACTACCAAGGAAGTCTCTGGAGGACTATTTTAGCTTCCATGTGTCTCAGTCTTCCCAACTGTAAATTGTGGATCATAATGAATCCCTCTTTTTAGAATTTGAAGGATTAAATGAATGTATATATGTAAAGAGTTTGGAACAGGGCCTGGCATATCGTGAGCATTAAATAAGTGTTCCTGTTATAGTTAATTTTACTGTAAAATTCAAATAGTATAAAATCTTGATTCCAGAGTATCCAGTTTCTTTGAGTGTCTTAGAAGTTGCTAAGTGAATTCAGCAAGTGATGCTTCAACTTGAATAGGATGGAGAAAAGTGCATATTTTGGAAGAATCTCCTTTTGTTTTCTGTTCTAGGGTCACTCCTGGTCTCTCCCCAGCCCCTCACTCACTGTCCCCAGGGAAGATGAGAGGTGTGTTGATGAAGTTTGGAAAAACTGCTTAGAACGTTCCACTGTACCCCTTCTCTTGTCTTTCACTTTTTGATGCAGCTTACCTGCAGGAGTATTAATTCTCTACTCCTCTGTGTTACAAACCTGCAAAATCAGGCCTGTGATTGCCCAGAGCTGCATTGTTACTGACTCAGGACATTTGTGCAATTTAAAGGTGAGGTAGAGGAGGCCTGGTGTGGCCATAAATATAAGACAAGTCATACTTTCCAATCAGAAATTTATTATAATAAAGCCTATATTTTAATATCCATCTCTCTGATCTCTGTACCTTTCTCTCAACAGTTTTGAACCCAGGAGTGGAAGGCAACTGTGCTGTTCTGTGACTTCCTAAATCTTGAGAGCTAAAATTCATGCAAGGCATGAACATGTTTAACTTCAAAGCAATTAAGCACTTTATAAAAGGTATGCTATGACATTTAGTTATTTATTTCTGTCCCGTCTTGATCCTTTTGGATATTCAAATTTTTATTTTCCCTTTATGCTGTATAGCTGATTGAGCCATTAGCAACTTTAATGAAGTATTCCATTTTTACAAAAGGGTGTTTTCCTAACATGGGCTCTATCAATGCCCTGTCCTTCGTAGCCACCCAAAGTGGAAGCCAATTTCTCTAGTGGTAATTAAAGACAACAGTTCCATTTCTAGCACATTCAGCTCTGTGTCTCAATGAATATCCCCAACATATGGCAGCCTAATGAATCACTTGTATGTATTAGTAAAGTACACTTGTCCAGATCAGGTTATAGCTGATTCACTTCAGGGCTTTTATAAACCCTCCACAGTAGCATCCTTCCCAGCCCAAGCACAAGATTCTAGCCACTGTATGGTCAGAGTCCTATTCAATTAAGTCCAAAAACAGATGGACAAGTTATTAGTTTGTTTTCCTTATTTATGTTTTATGTGATTGTATGTCTTCTGATTTCTGAGTCTTTCAACCTTGGGTTACTTATAATTATATTCTAACATATTTCCTATGTTCAAATACACATCAGATTGGTCTTTGACTTGTTGGAGTTGATATCATTTCATGGCTAGGAGTATGGAATTTTATGGTATTAGTAAAATCTGGATTAAGACTCTGACCTGCCTTTGTGTAATTTTTCTTAATCAGTTTTAAGCCCTGATTTCCTTATCTAGAAAATGGAGACCATGGGAGTATCTTTCTCATAGAGATATACTGTAGGGATTAAAAGAGAAAATGAGCTAATGTATGTAAAGTGTTTGACAAAAATGTGCAACCCAAATATATGAACAATAGTAAGCATCCAATAAAGTGCTATTATCGTGTGGGTTTATTTCAAGAAGAGAGTTTTTTCCTTTAATCTGTGTCCAATAATCTTTATTATTTCTTCCTTTCTGTGTTGCTGTCTAACCCTCCAGGGGCCTTAAATGACAATTATCTGTTTTCTTCAAGGGAATCAATTTACTCTATCAGCCTCAGTTGTAATTAATTAACAGTCACGCCAACTATATGATAATGAACAATTTATCTCACATAACTCTTTCAATAAATATTTTTGAGTTCCTGGTGGTTAACTTCACTCTGGAAGACTCCTTTCCTTAAACTGTATCATTTGCTTTAAAATATCTTACCATTTCGGACTGACCTTCTCCTGTTATTCTGAATTAATTATGTGTGTCTATATAAGAAAAAAATAAACTGGTCTCATTTGATCTTTAATGAACCACAACATGGAACACTTCAGTGCCAATTTATCCATCCAGTAATTAATATTTCCATAAGAAACATCACCCCTTTCCATCTTCCATGCTTTACTAAGAACTAGAGCTGCCAGATAAAATGCAAATGCCCAATTAAATATGAATTTCAGACAAAAATGAATATATGTCCCAGCTATTGCAGAGGGCATATACTTCTACAGCATTATTCATTATTTAACTGAAATTCAAATTTAACTGACGTTACTAAACTGGTATTCTTGCTAAGGATGTAAGCAGAAAGGAAATTTAAAAGCTGAAATAATGATAGTACACTTAAGTATGATTGCAAACTTGGAGCTTGCTAGGCCAGGTCATTCTTGTGTGTGTGTGTGTGTGTGTGTGTGTGTATAACTATTTATAGATAATATATTTATCATTATCTCTCTGTATATCTATAAATGGTGCATGCTCAGTTGCTTTAGTTGTGTCTGACTCTTGTGACCCCATGGACTGTGGCCTACCTTTGTCCATGCGATTTCCTGGGCAAGTATATTGGGGTGGCTTGCCATTTCCTTCTCCATGGGATCTTCCTGACTCGGGGATTGCACTTACTTGTGTCTCCTGCATTGGCAGGCGGATTTCTTACCACTGAGGCACCAGGGAAGCTCCATATATGTGGAGATATATGATATATCTCCGTAAATATATAGAGATATATAATACATAAATATACATTAAACTTGACCAACCAGGTATTTGCAATAACCGAAGAAAAGCCTGCCTGTGTTCCTTCACTTTGTGGTTTGAGGAAACATAGCTGAATCTACAAATTCAGGACAAGAATGTTGTTGCCTGTCATGCTAGTCAGGCCTAATTGATGTATTATCAAAGGCTCAATTCAAGCCTGCTGTCTTTCCAGGGGCCCTAAGCCCCACCTTGCTTTCCTGCCTTCCTGGATCCTGTCCGCATAACAATTCTTCTATTGATTTCTCAGGCTTCATCTGGAGTTTCACCTGGGTAAAGCTGGCAGGATCAGATGAACATTTCAAACACAGAAATAGCTCCATATCTAAACGGGTGAGTAAAGGCTATGAGATCAGTTCTTAACCGTGACTTTTGCCTGTAATTTAGCTGTCAACTTCATTTCTGTGAGCTCAGACTTAAGGACCATGTAACACAAACTTCAAGTTTAGAAGAAATTAATTTGGCTTTGTGCCTGTTCCCGTAAGCGGGAAAGTGGAACTCCCTCTCTCTTTTCCGCGATACATAGTTTTGACTTTCTTTCTATAAATATCCAGTCATCTTTACTGTCTTTAAGGTGCCTTTGCTTGGCTTCTAGTCCTGCTTTGTACACCACTGACAGAGCCAAGGTAACTGAGTCATGGAAACTGCATACTGAGTTGGGCAAAAGGAAAGTAAAGAGATCATCTTCTGGGTTCTGATTGTATTCTCAATTAGAAAATGGACAGGGCCTGAGTGACGGGTCGGCCATTGCCCTTCTTCAGACAATTAAGAGCATGTTTCCTCTTAAAGTCTTCTATTTGGAAAAAGAAGCAGCCTAAAGACTTTCTATTAAAGTAACTCCCCTGGAAATGTCTTCATTGTCTCCTAGGGAGGGGAGGTCAATTACTACCCACTTTCTATAGGAAAAAAGGTTATCATTAGTCCTACCTATCTGACACCACCCTTATGGCAGAAAGTGAAGAGGAGCTAAAAAGCCTCTTGATGAAAGTGAAAGAGGAGAGTGAAAAAGTTGGCTTAAAGCTCAACATTCAAGGACTCGATGGACGTGAGTCTGAGTGAACTCCGGGAGTTGGTGATGGACAGGGAGGCCTGGCGTGCTGCAGTTCATGGGACTGCAAAGAGTCGGTCAGGACTGAGCGACTCAACTGAACTGAACTGATAAGGCATAACTTTTAATGATTGAAAAAATAAATTTCAAGGATTAGATGACTAGATCTGTTTCTACAGAATGACATTCATGTTAAAGTTACATGAACTATAGAGGGGGAAAGTGATTAAGAATATTAATAATACACATACATCCACAAGTATATCAAGCTTGCTATTTGCATTAAGACAGTATTATTATAAAGAATAATTATAAAAAACAAAATTGAGGATCATAAAAAGCAAAGATTAATGTACATATAAATCAGATACTGTCTCATAAACAGTAAAGGGTGAATATTACAGTATACTTAAAATATGCTTCATATTGTATAAATAACTTAATGCAGACTGAACCCTAGAATAATTTATACCCTGATTCATATGAAAGACACATTAAATAACTCAAACATACATGAGGTACTTTGCACAAATGTATGCATGTATATTGAATAGTACATTTTACTCCAAGGTAGGGGTTGGCAAATTATATCTCATAGGTTGGATATCTGTTTTTGTAAATAAATTTTTTTAGAAAAGAGATACGTTCATTTCTGTGTCATCTATGGATCCTTTCACACTGCACAATAGACATGAGTAGTTCTAACAGAGATAATATGACCCATAAACATTTTGGTAGAATAGAAATATATTTATCTGGTCATAAAAAACACTAAGACATGTTTATGGTATCTCTAACTGTAAAAAACATTAAAAAATCATATATTTTTTAATAATTTCATAACATGAAAATCAGTTTAGCTCTTCAGTGTTGACAGAGAAATAGAAAAGAATGCCAGGTACTGAGTGAAGAGTTTAATGTTTGTGGAGACAAGTAGGAAAAAACACAGTTTCTGGTATATCCACTCTTTCTTCTTCTCTTCATAATTTTACCTATATTTTCCTCCCTCATTTTTATTATTCTGTTTCTAGCTCCTCCTTACTTATTTCTGTTCTACCTTTTCCCACATTTTCCGCATATATTTAAATATGAGATTCATGTAATAGATAAGGACTTTTTATGTAGAAAATGTATTTATCAGTATCCTTGGTGGCTCAGAGGTTAAAGCCTCTGCCTGCAATGCAGGAGACCTGGGTTCAATCCCTGGGTCAGGAAGATCCCCTGGAGTAGCAAATGACAACCCACTCCAGTATTCTTGCCTGGAGAATCCCATGGACGGAGGGGCTTGGTAGGCTACACTCCACGGGGTTGCAAAGAGTCAGACATGACTGAGTGACTTCACTTTCGTATAAGCAGTGTTGAAAACTTTTCACCTCTGCTGAACTAAAAAGATAAGCTGAGTAAGATGAACTGGCCTCTTGAAAGTTTTCCCTGACTTTTGTTTGATGCTATATAATAGTAAAGCAGGAAAAAGTCTGTTTTGGTTCAATGTACTTGTAATAAGCTTTGGCTGTAACTCTGGTAATTTTTCAGATGCTAGAGATTAAATGACAAATAAGATAGGTTGAGATCTCTTGTACTATCTGGTATATCTTATACTTTCCTTGAAGCGGTTAGAATTAATTTGTACTTTGTATGTGCAAGTGTGTGTGTTTGGATCTTTCTCTGGACTGTCATCTCCATGAAGACAGGATGATATTCACTCTGCTCACACTTTTATTCTCCGTGCCTATCCTATCCTAGATCCTCCATGAGTATTTACCTACTTGGATGAATAACAGAGAGTCATCATATAACAATTGAGATGACAAGTTCATTTAAGTCTTAGCTAAGTAATTTTAGCAGTAGTTTAAAGTTTAGATTTATGAAGGATCATACTGGAGACTGTGAGTTAGAGCTTATCATTTTCCATGACAGAAGATTCAGAAAACTCTTTCATTAAAACATTAACTGAACATGATTTATAGGCCAGATATTATTTTTAGTATTGGACAATTAAGACAAAATTGATTAAGACATGGTCCTAACATTTAGAATGCCCATGAAATGTGTAATGAGTTTTGATTAGAAAACTCAAAGAAAAGTATTTAATGGACAAGGTGGTTGAGAAGAGCATTGAGTGATGAAAAGGAATCTGAGTAGAAGAAAGAGTATTCTAGTTTGTGGGAGTAAATAAAGGCAAGGGTGGAAAGAAAGCTTGCTATCTTAGAGACTAGCTGGCAAATGGTCTGCTGTGAGAACAGCACTCAGGAAATTACAGCTTAAACTACCAAGAAAGGTGGCAACTTGCTTACTCTGACAAAGAGCAATATGCATGAAATATTACACAGCCACGAAAAAGAATGAAACAATGACATTTGCAGCAACATGGGTGGACCTCGAAATTGCTACACTGAGTGAATGAAGTCAAACAGAGAAGGAGACATATCATGTGACATATGTGGAATTTAAAAAGAAATGATACAAATTAACTTATTTACAAAACAGAAACAGACTCCCAGGGAAGGAATAGTTAGGGAGTTTGAGATCGACATGTACACACTGGTTTATTTTAAATGGATAACAAACAAGGTACAACTGTATAGCACAGGGAACTCTGCTCAATGTTATGTGGCAGCCTGGAAAATCCCTTGGATGGGGGAGCCTGGCAGGCTGCAGTCCATGGGGTCGCTGAGAGTTGGACACAACTGAGCGACCTCACTTTCACTTTTCATTTTCATGCATTGGAGAAGGAAATGGCAACCCACTCCAGTGTTCTTGCCTGGAGAATCCCAGGGATGGCGGAGCCTGGTGGGCTGCTGTCTATGGGGTCACACAGAGTCGGACACGACTGAAGTGACTTAGCAGCATCAGCAGCAGCAGCCTGGATGGGAGGGGAGTTTGGGGGAGAATGGAAACCTGTATATGTATATGTATATGTATATGTATATGTATATGTATATGTATGGCTGAGTCCCTTTGTTGTCTAGCTGAAATTATCTCAACATTGTTGACTGGTTATACTCCAATATAAAATAAAAAGTTTTTTTTTTAATAAAGCAAGTCATAGGAAGAACTGAAAGTTTTCCAGTGGCTATAACATGTTTCTAATTTAGAAAGATAAGTCTGTGTATCAGGAGTAGGCTGCAGATAGGAAATCTGGTAAGAAGCATATGGTAATAGCTCCAAATAAAGACAAAATACACTGAACTAGTGAATTCGCTATGGAGGAAGAGAGGAAGACAAACTACTAGGACACTGAAAAGAATCAACAAATTTGCAAATGGTTTGAGTATTAGGGGTGAGCTGGAGGTAGCACCATTGAAAGATTCCAATTGCCTGGTACTTTCCAAATATGAAAGAAGATGGAACCTATTCAGGATTAAAGATAGTAGGGCCCCTGTAAGGGGTTAAAGCACAGATTAGATAACGTTCTCTCAGAATGCACTTCAGTTTACAAATACTTGAACTATTTTGGACTTAGTGAGAGATAGAGTCTGTGTGTTGTATAATATTTGTCTTCATTTAACTGAGAAGTTGCAGTGCTAAGAAGAGGAATTATGACTGTGAGAAAAGGAAAACCAAGTCTGTCGCCAATTACACCATTAAATTAGCTGATGAAGTCTTTCAATACCATCTTTCCTAATGGCAGTGAGTCTGTAAAACAGAAATCTAAATGAACTATAATCAATTTTTGTTCCCACACTTCTTGAATCAATTAAGTGCAGTTCTTTTTACAATAAGTTGATACACTGGTTATAATCATATGAACTAATATATCAAAACACTGATAGGATTCTCAATGCAAATATTCATCTATTTTCTTTTTTAAAGGGATAATATTTTTTATATTGGAGTATATATGATTTATAATGTTATGTTGGTTTCTGGTGTATAGCAAAGAGATTTTGTTCTACATATACATATATATTTTTCAAATTCTTTTCCCATATAAGACTATTGAGTAGAGTTCCCTGTACTGTACTTTCTAAAATTATGGGGAAAAGGATGTCCTGAATTTAACTCAGATGACCATTATATCTACTACGGTGGGCAAGAATCCCTTAGAAGAAATGGAGTAGCCATCATAGTCACAAAAAAGTTGAAATGCAGTACTTAGATGCAATCTCAAAAATGACAGAATGATCTCTGTTTGTTTCCAAGGTAGATCATTCAATATTATGGCGATCCAAGCCTATGCCCCAACCAGTATCGCTGAAGAAGCTGAAGTTGAATGGCACTATGAAGACGTACAAGACTTTTTAGAACGAACACCCCAAAAGATGTCCTTTTCATTATAAGGGACTGGAATGCAAAAGTAGGAAGTCAAGAAAGACCTGGGGTAACAGGCAAATTTGGCCTTGGAATATGGAATGAAGCAGGCCAAAGGTTAATAGAGTTTTGCCAAGAGAATACACTGGTCATAGCAAACACCCTCTTCCAACAACACAAGAGAGGTTGTTGGACACATGGGCATCATGGACATCACCAGATGGTCAACACCGAAATCAGATTCATTATATTCTTTGCAGCCAAAGATGGAGAAGCTCTATACAGTCAACAAAAACAAGACCGGGAGCTGACTGTGGCTCAGATCATGAACTCCTTACTGCCAAATTCAGACTTAGATTGAAGAAAGTAGGGAAAATCACTAGACCATTCATGTATGATCTAAATCAAATCCCTTATGATTATACAGTGGAAGTGAGAAATAGATTTAAGGGCCTAGATCTGATAGATAGAGTACCCAATGAACTATGAATGGAGGTTCATGACATTGTACTGAAGACAGGGATCATGACCATCCCCAAGGAAAAGAACTGCAAAAAAGCAAAATGGCTGTCTTAGGAGGCCTTACAAATAGCTGTGAAAAGAAGAGAGCGAAAATCAAAGAAGAAAAGGAAAGATATAAGCATCTGAATGCAGAGTTCCAAAGAATAGCAAGAAGAGATAAGAAAGCCTTCCTCAGCGATCAATGCAAAGAAATAGAGGAAAAGAACAGAATGGGAAAGACTAGAGATCTCTTCAGGAAAATTAGAGATACCAAGAGAACACTTTATGCAAAGATGGGCTCGATAAAGGACAGAAATGGTATGGACCTCACAGAAGCAGAAGTATTAAGAAGAGGTGGCAAGAATACACGGAAGAACTGTACAAAAAAGATCTTCATGACACAGATAATCATGATGGTGTGATCACTGCCCTAGAGCCAGACATCCTGGAATGTGAAATCAGTTGGGCCTTAGAAAGCATCACTATGAACAAAGCTAGTTGGAGGTGATGGAATTCTAGTTGAGCTATTTCAAATCCTGAAAGATGATGTTGTGAAAGTGCTGCACTCAAATGCCAGCAAATTCGGAAAACTCAGCAGTGGTCTCAGGACTGGAAAAGATCAGTTTTCATTCCAATCTCAAAGAAAGGCAATGCCAAATAATGCTCAAACTACCACACAATTGCAGTCATCTCACATGCTAGTAAAGTAATGCTCAAAATTCTCCAAGCCAGGCTTCAGCAATACGTGAACTGTGAACCTCCAGATGTTCAAACTGGTTTTAGAAAAAGCAGAGGAACCAGAGATCAAATTGCCAACATCCGCTGGATTATGGAAAAAGCAAGAGAGTTCCAGAAAAACATCTATTTCTGCTTTATTGACTATGCCAAAGCCTTTGACTTTGTGGATCACAATAAATTGTGGAAAATTTTGAAAGACATGGGAATACCAGACCACCTGACCTACCTTTTGAGAAACCTGTATGCAGGTCAGGAAGCAACAGTTAGAACTGGACATGGAACAACAGACTGGTTCCAAATAGGAAAAGGAGTACGTCAAGGCTGTATATTGTCACCCTGCTTATTTAACTTCTATGCAGAGTACATCATGAGAAATGCTGGGCTGGAAGAAACACAAGCTGGAATCAAGATTGCCAAGAGAAATATCAATAACCTGAGATATGCAGATGACACCACGCTTATGGCAGAAAATGAAGAGGAACTAAAAAGCCTCTTGATGAAAGTGAAAGACGAGAGAAAACATTGGCTTAAAGCTCAACATTCAGAAAATGAAGATCATGGCATCTGATCCCATCACTTCATGGGAAATAGATGGGGAAACAGTGTCAGACTTTATTTTTTTGGGCTCCAAAATCATTGCAGGTGGTGTTTGCAGCCATGAAATTAAAAGATGCTTACTCCCTGGAAGGAAAGTTATAAAAAACCTAGATAGCATATTCAAAAGCAGAGACATTACTTTGCCAACAAAGGACTGTCTAGTCAAGGCTATGGTTTTTCCAGTGGTCATGTGTGGATGTGAGAGTTGGACTGTGAAGAAAGCTGAGCACCAAAGAGTTGATGCTTTTGAACTGTGGTGTTGGAGAAGACTCTTGAAAGTCCCTTGGACTGCAAGGAGATCTAACCAGTCCATTCTAAAGGAGATCAATCCTGGGTGTTCATTGGAAGGACTGATGCTGAGGCTGAAACTCCAATACTTTGCCCACCTCATGTGAAGAGCTGACTCATTGGTAAAGACTCTGATGCTGGGAGGGATTGGGGGCAGGAGGAGAAGGGGACGACAGAGGATGAGATGGCTGGATGACATCACTGACTCAATGGACATGAGTTTGAGTGAACTCTGGGAGTTGATGATGGACAGGGAGGCCTGGCGTGCTGCAGTTCATGGGATTGCAAAGAGTCGGTCAGGACTGAGTGACTCAACTGAACTGAACTGATATGGTAATAGAAATAATGTATAAAATACATGTGTAATTTTCTCTATTTGTGTTAGGATTATACTAGTGATTTTCTCTCCTTTCTCTTTCTCTGAAATATTAAAAAAGTTCAATTTATTGGAGTTATAAAAATGTACACTTGTACAGCTCTATAAGAAAGACAAATGATAACAATATATTCATATGGCAGAAATTTGTTGATATCAACAACTTTGAGGCCAAATTTGAAAGCTACCATTGATTCAACCCAGTATCTGGCAGCCTAAATTGATATTCAAAATTACTAGCATGGTATGGTTACTGCTGTGAACCAAATGGGTTAATTTCTTCTTAGTTAGTTCAGTCACTCAGTCGTGTCCGACTCTTTGCGTCCCCTTCTCCTCCTGCCCCCAATCCCTCCCAGCATCAGAGTCTTTTCCAATGAGTCAGCTCTTCGCATGAGGTGGCCAAAGTATTGGAGTTTCAGCTTTAGCATCATTCCTTCCAAAGAAATCCCAGGGATGATCTCCTTTAGAATGGACTGGTTGGATCTCCTTGCAGTCCAAGGGACTCTCAAGAGTCTTCTCCAACACCACAGCTCAAAAGCATCAATTCTTCGGCACTCAGCTTTCTTCACAGTCCAACTCTCACATCCATACATGACCACAGGAAAAACCATAGCCTTGACTAGATGGACCTTTGTTGGCAAAGTAATGTCTCTGCTTTTTAACATGCTATCTAGATTGATCATAACTTTCCTTTCAAGGAGTAAGTGTCTTTTAATTTAATGGCTGCAGTCACCATCTGCAGTGATTTTGGAGCCCCCCAAAATAAAGTCTGACACTGTTTCCACTGTTTCCCCATCTATTTCCCATGAAGTGATGGGACCAGATGCTGTGATCTTCGTTTTCTAAATGTTGAGCTTTAAGCCAATTTTTTCACTCTCCTCTTTTACCATGGTTTAAATATATTCTGGGGCTTCCCTTGTGGCTCAGATGGTAAAGCATCTGCCTACAATGTGGGAGATCTGGGTTCGATCCCTGGGTCAGGAAGTTCCCCTGGAGAAGGCAATGGCACCCTACTCCAGTATTCGTACCTGGAAAATCCCATGGACAGAGGATCCCGGTAGGCTACAGTCCATGGTGTCACTAAAAGTTGGACACGACTCAGGGACTTCACTTCAAATATATTCTATTTTTACTTTATTTCTTGGAAAATTGGTAATTTATATACAATAATTCTTACCTAATGAGACTATTCAATTATCCAGTTTCCTATCATTCTGGATAAATGGGCACTGGCTATAACTTTGTTTCCATCATACCATTTGTGATGACGTCGTACTCCAATATTGAAGATAATTTTATCACACCGGAATTAGCCAATGCCTGGAAAGGTTACATCTGTAAAGTAAACATACAACACTATGGAGCCAAGTGGAGTCCCCATGATTTGTTTACATTTAACATTGATTTTTTTAAAACCCCATTTCCCTGTTTTGTTACAGATGGCCGTGGAAAAAACAATAGAATCTCTGAATGAAAAAAATCCCCAGATTACTATGCTGTAAAAATGGGTCCTTGACATTTTTCCTGTTCATTTCGGGAGATGGTGACATCTACTTTGTTATCTTTGCCTCTGGTGGTGGGAGTGCAGGTCATTCATGTCTTGATGCTTGGATGTTTCTTCAAACATAGAACGGTGGCAGATAAAAGGAAGGGACATGTGGCATTGGCATGGACTGCACCTGTCAACGGTGGGGAATGATTATACTATTTACACATGTTGGTGACTATAGACTATTTTCCTCATGTTCTAATTTTGATAACTTTATGAAAATAGCAAGGAATCTAGTATTTTCCTTTTGTTCCCAACAAATGTTTGTGATACTGCTGTGAGGACAATGCTGCTTTTTGATACCTTGTTACATTTGGATGATACTAAAGAAAAATACTGACAATTGGTCGAACATTTTATTACTTACCTTGGTACACTGATAGTTTTACAAGCTTACCTCAGAGAGTAGAGTATGAGCAAGTTTAGTCTTTCAAGAAATCTCTGGAGTTTTATTTCATAATCTTGAAATCATTTGTGGGTTGAGTTCATCAAATCATACTTGACTTAAATGGCCTGCAATTAAAAAAAAAACTTTAATATGTTCTACTTATTGGTTGGATCTTTGTTTGGTCTTTTATGCAAAGCTAGAAAAGATTTTCCCATTACTCCTAAAAAATATAAAGATTTAAATTAGGATTTCACAAAATATCAAGTGCATTGTCACCTTTTAATAGACTCTAAATGTGGTACATAGGAGATGTTCTTTTAGCAGTTACTACAAGATGTGAGGTTGGATATTGACTTATCAATGCATTTTCTTATTAAAGCTGTGTGTTTTATATATTTATACACACGATGTATTCTTACAAGTGTTTGCTGATATCAGAGAGCAGGCATTTTAATTTACCAAGTGAAATGTTGAAGTGAGTGAGTCCTTCTAGACCAGACTTCACTTCCCAGTTACACTAGGAGTAACTTGAGTTGCAAAAGCTACATTTTAAAGTGTTGAAATATGATGCCTAGAAGCAGGGA
Source organism: Aepyceros melampus (assembly GCA_006408695.1). NCBI lineage: Eukaryota > Metazoa > Chordata > Mammalia > Artiodactyla > Bovidae > Aepyceros > Aepyceros melampus. Next base: position 55,623 of record SJXQ01011909.1, read on the forward strand.
TCACTGATGGACTTTATGAGGCTTATTCAGTATCTCTTAAGAGGCACTTACCCTGGGAAGTAGTTAATAGCACAGACTATCATATCCAACTGCCTGTTCATCAGGAATTCCTCTTGGCTCCATCTATAAAATATATCCAGAATCTGACATCTTTTACCATTTTTGCCAGCACTCTTCTGGGACACCATCACCTCTCACTTGGATTGTTGCCATAATCTGCTAACTGATTACCCTGTTTCTAACTGCTCCTTGTAGGTTCATTCTCAATATAGCAGCAAAGAGAAATCCCTTGAAAACATGTTAGGCAATGTCATTCCTTTGTTTAAATCCTGCACTGACAGCCCACATCACCCTGAATGAAAGCTCAAATCATTACTACGGCCTTCACGGTTCTACATGACTTGTTCTCTCTCCCCATCCCCTCTTTGTCCCATGAACTCTGTCTCTCCTTCCTTGTACTCCTTCTTCTCCAGCACGACCGACCTCCTCACTCTTCCTGCCTCCTAGCTGTTTCCTCTACCCCAGATCTCTCCATCAACTACTCTCTCCCTTCTATCCATTTTTTGTGCAATGCTTCAAATGTTAGATTTTCACTGAGACTGCCCTTGACCTCCCTGTCTTATCCCATTCTTAATCTCGTCAACCTATTTTTTTCCCCATAGCACTTATTGTGTTGACCAAAAGTTCATTTGGGTTTTTCTGTAGTTTCTTACAGATGTTAAGATGTTACAGAAAAACCTGAATGAAAGTTTTGGCCAACCCAGTATTATTTTTATATCTTCTTTTATTTATCTTCCGCTAGAATATGAACTTCATGAAGAAAAGGATTTTGACTGTTTTGTTCACTGAGCTACCCTCAGGAACTAGCACATTACAGATGTTCAATAGATGTTTGTTGAATGAATGAATGAACTGCTATTTTATGACAGTGGCAGAAATGTTGAAATGTGTTAGTATCTTTGGGTGGGGGAGCATCAATAAATAGCTCCCCTGCTTGGTTTAGATCTAAAGCAATTGATAAGTAAAGCTTAATTTCAGGGGAAAGACGGCAAAAATATCACCTTATTACTGAAAGGACAGTGAAAGAACGTGCATATGTCTGTAGGGAATATGTCAGTTACCTAATACTGAATCCCCCAATTAGGTATATATATAAAGATAGATAGATAGCTACAAAACAATACTGGACCATGGAAAATCTCTCCCAACAGGAGCAGAATAAGTTCATGGAGAAGCGGAGAAGAATTCCCACTCCTCAGAATAGGAGAGAGAAGATCTGGGCTATTCATCCAGTTTCTTTCTCCAAATTAAAAAATAGCATGTTTTCCTTCTTGGAGGTGGGTATGAGATGGAGCAGTTGAAGTGAACATAGAAGAATGTGTGGAGAGAGTATGGAGAGAGGCTGGAAGTGTTACTCTAATAAATATATCTTCATCCAGAAGAAAACATCAGGTATGGAAAAGAAGAATTTTCCCTGAATGATACCTGTATTATTTCTCTCTTGAAATTGTTTTTGGCTAAAAGTAATAGATTTAAGATATTTGGAATGTTACTGTTGCTTTCAGAAAACCCATGGAGATAGAAAAATGTCAGTCAATATGCTTGCAATGGAAAGAACTGTTCAAAATATAAAACCGGGATCTAACCCATCAACTGTCAAAGAAAAGTTAGGAGACGGCTGTGCTGTTAAAATAAGGATCCTTCAATAGTGTCACAATTCTAGTAATATTGCCAGTGTTTTCAAATCACAGACCATTCCGTTGGGTTTTCTTCAAGGTAATGAGAGGCACATCATAAAGAAAACACAGATATATATGGGTGTTTGTTATGTCCCAAACAGGAAATATAACAGAGTGCACAAAATAAATGTAGTTCTTACCCTTATATGCGGAAGGTGTGTAAGTAGATGTCAAGTGAAAATAAAATTATCAATAATACCAGACAGGTATGCCTATTGAAGTTAAAAGTGAGAAATAATCAATGTTTACAGATCATTCCTCATGTCACAGGCACAGTAGCAAGTACAAGGGGCGTAAAAATAAAAAACAGTCTTGCCCTTAACAAATAGAAAATTTGAAATGGAAGAGAGAAATAAGCAGAAAGTTAAAATAAACTTTTAAACGTACTATATGTTGGCCTGTACATGGACCTTTAGTGACCCAGAGAAAGAAAACTTAATTCAGGTTTAGGTTTCAAGAAGGCTTCTTAGAGAGGCGAGTTTAAGCAATTGTATAGAAATAGCAGACGAAAAAAGAAAGTGAATTGAAAGATAGATTTGATGTCAAGTATAGCAAAACGAATACAGTATTGTAAAGCAAAACAAACTAAAAAATAAAAATTAATTAAAGAAAAAAAATAAAAAAAAATAAAGAGATGAAAACATGGAGAAAGCTAAGAGATAGATAGGATAATATGTGTAATTTCCACATATGTGTAATTAGAGTAAAAGGAGGAGAGAATAGAAAGGATGAGGGAAAGATGAAAGCACAGACTTTTCCAGGAAAAAGTGATTGGTGCCCTCAGATTTTAAAAAGTCATATTTATAATCAGTAAAACTAAAAAGAGAATGAAAGAAAGCCATGTTAAGACACACAAAGACCAAGTGTTTATCACCCACAGACTTGTGAAGAACGTACTCTCAATGATGAAGTTCAACAAAGAAGAAAAGAGTGGTTGCAAAAATCAATGGTAACAAAGGGAGCAAGGATGAGCCAGAAAGTTTGTATGTGAAGATCTAGGGGAAGAGAGAAGTGGAGAGAGACCCAGGGGAGAGGTAAGCGGAGGCCTGTGATGGGCTACTCTTGTCTTTACTATGGGTCTGGGCTTCATCTGAAGGTTCAGGGAATGATGGAATGGTCTTAGCAAGGTAGTGATATGGTTAGATGTGCCTTAGTAAGATCCCTGGCAGGAGAATTGAGAATGTTGGAAGGAAAGAAGGCCAATGTCATGAAGCCAGTTAGAGGTTGTGGGTGTAATTTAGATGAGAAGAAAAGAGGAACTGAGTGAAGATGAGACAAGGAGGAAAGCAAGCAGTTTCTGGAACTATTAAAGAGATAGAACCTCAGGACTCAGTAATGATGCTATTGGGAGAAAGATAGGAAGCATCAAGGATGTAACTGTCTTGTTACAGCCATTTCAGTTGAGTGCAACTGTATTGGAGGAGCCATGGGAGGTGACAATGGGAGCACAGATAACATGAGAGTTCTTACATAATAGTAAGAACTCATCAATGAATGGGTGATGAGACTTAGGACTTAGTTCTAAGCTTAGAAGAGTCACTAGAGGAAGACCAGAGTGAAGGAAGATTTAGGATGGAGCCTTATTAGCAAGTTTACAAGGTAATGAGTGGAGACCAAAGAAGGCAAGTGTTGAAGGTTGAGAGAGGATAAGAGATGCCTGGTAGAATAAGGGCCTGGGGAGGCAGAAGGTAGAATATTATATACAAGGAAGGATAGGGAAAGATGTAAGAAACTCACAGCTCTCTCCTCCTCTGAAAGTAGCATCAGAACAATGATGAATGGATTAGTGACTTAGTGTGTGAAAATATGGGTAAATAGTGGACACATTCAGGCAGGTCCTAAACAGCATAACTAACAAAAATAAGCATTTTTTTCAAGATAGGTGCAGTAGACCTCTAGTGGTCACAAAGAATATCCAGAAATCTAATGGCCCAGAACAAAATTATTCCAATTTTATTCCAAAATGTCTAGGGAAAATTTATTTACAAAAGAACAAACAGATAAAAACATTACTCTACAACACTGTAGGTCCTGTTGTATGTAATCTTTGTGGTGTTCAGTTTCTTATCAATATGGTTTAATGGCATACGCTTTATGAATTCACTTTTATAATTAACTACTAAGAGTGAATGGCTTATGGAAATGGAACTAGTAATCTTTTAATTATGATTAAAACTTTAAAAATAAACCTGCAGGAATTGACTGATTACTTATGTACAGAATTTCATGTACAAATGAGATAAGATAAAAGTATTTATTCATTTTCAAATAGAGAAAAGGAGAGAGAGACAAATATAATCAAATGAGCTCTTGATTGCCTAAGTCACAGATATGACAAAAAGAGTGAATTTAAAAACAACAATAGAAACAGAGTTTTTTAAAAATTGAATAAAAATATAAAACTATAAAAAGAAGAATAGAAAACTATTTAAATCCTTAATTTTCATAATGATATCCTATTGTCAGATTACTTTGAGTAAGCTCAGGGAAAAATTGCTTGTTGATGTAAACTGTGACACTTTTAGGAGCCTGAGTGTTTTCTTTTTACTTTTGTAAGTATAGTTGATTTACAATGTTTTGTTAATTTCTGTGTACAACTAAGTGAGTGTTTTCCAAAGGAGATCAAATTGAGTGTATTCTCAAGTTAGGCACAATCAAATAAGATGTTTCACACCTACTCCAAGTTAATTAAGCTGCAAAAGATTCCAGTTTGTGAATCAGGGAAGTACTTTAGATGCCTTCTTAGGTGTACTTCAGCTTTTCCATTACAATACTTTTAATCAACAATATACAGTGTCTTGGGTAAATGAAGACTATTTAAGAGTAGAATTATTTGGGGGAATTGTAAACAACTGGTAAGTGGTAGTGTGAGAGAGTAAGGAAATACTGGATATGAGAGTATAGATGGGTAAACTTGTCTAATCCACCTTTGCAGAACATACAAACCCAAGTTAGCAGAATTGAATGTCTCTCAGTTCTTTGGAATTTCTTGTTTGATATGTTCAGTTCATACCACTGTACTTGAGAATAACATTAATGATGTTATAATTATCTTCACACTACTTAAAGGTACTATATACAGTTGTTGGCATTCTTTACTGACTGTAAACTGCTTGAGATTTAGTCATCAGGCATCACCGTCTATTTAAATGTTTTGAATTTGACAGGAATAGAAGCAGTAATCTGGAAGCAAGCAAAAATAATTTCCAAGCAATACATAGACAGCTATAATAAAAGTATCTCTTAAACGTAGAGCTGTTCACCAGACTTTTTTTTGGATATGAGTCTATTTTAATCCTTGCAGTATTCTTAGGAAATAATAATGTTTTCTGTTAGATTTATTTCTTCTGCCTAGCTTTCTGCTACAAATGAAAAGATGATTCTTTCCTGTTCTAAAAAGGTTTAAATAACAAAAAAATAAAAAGTTAAAATGTGCATTAAGAAAATTTAGCCAATGATCTTTAATTTCTGATAAAGCAAAACCATAATTTTAGGCATGCGTTTCTTTTCCTGATCATTTGTGAGACTCTGGTTTAACAAAAACCTTAACTTTAGTAGAATGAGGGGCTCAGCGCTACCTTCACTTCATTCAGAAGGGGCTACATTGCTGCCCAGCTGAGCAGGAAAGGATGCTGCAAGTCAGACGCTCTTTGTGGCTGTCGGCTTCTGTCCAGAACATTGGAGGAGTGTAGTGTCAGGAGGCTCAAAGTCCAATCTTAAATCTACCCCAAATATTGTGGAGTCTTAACTAAGTCCCCATCTTGCTTTCAGTTCAGTTCAGTCGCTCAGTCGTGTCTGACTCTTTGCGACCCCATGAATCGCAGCATGCCAGGCCTCCCTGTCCATCACCAATTCCTGGAGTTTACCCAAACTCATGTCCATCGAGTCTGTGATGCCGTCTCATCCTCTGTCGTCCCCTTCTCCTGCCCCTAATCCCTCCCAGCATCAGTCTCTAATCCTGGTTCATAGATCCAGGCCCCAAGTAGCCTGCTTTATGTTTACACCTCGACAAGTAACCTGTTGACAAAGATTTCCAGTGTATCTACCCCAAAGTCCACAGGATAGGAATGAATCACTCACAAAGCACGTTTTGCAAGCCTGACGTGCTAGATGATTTCTGTCTCCTGCAGCCCTTTGGACTCTGCTGAGTACAGGTAACCTTTGCCCTTCCTCAAGGCACACTTAGGCAACCTCTGACTTCAGATTCCTCTAGATCAGGGTCTCAAGTTTCTTTCTTTCTTTTTTTTTCTTTTTAATTTATTTGTTAATTGAAAGATAATTGCTTTACAGAATTTTGTTGTTTTCTGTCAAACCTCAACATGAATCAGCCATAGGTAAACATATATCCCCTCCCTTTTGAAACTCCCTCCCATCTCCCTCTCCATCCCATCCCCCTAGGTTGGTACAGAGCCCCTGTTTGAGTTCCCTGAGACATACAGGAAGTTCCCATTGGCTATCTATTTTACATATGGTAGTGTAAATTTCCATGTTACTCTTTCCATACAGCTCACCCTCTCCTCCACTCTGCCTGTATCTATGTCTGTTCTCTATGTCGGTTTCTCCATTGCTGCCCTAAAAATAAATCCTTTGGTACCATCTCTCTAGATTCCATATGTATGCATTAGTATGCGGTATTATCTTTCTCTTTCTGATGTACTTCACTCTGTATAATAGACTCTAGGTTCATTCACCTCATTAGAATTGAATCAAATGCGTTCCTTGTTATGGCTGCTGCTGCTAAGTCGCTTCAGTCGTGTCCGACTCTGTGCGATCCTATGGATGGCAGCCTACAAGGCTCCTCTGTCCCTGTGTTGTACCCATGCGTTCTGGGAAACAAACTCACTCAGAAGGACAATGCAGGTAGTGGAGGCACTTTATTACACCAGCGGGCCCAAGGCAGAGTCTCCTCTTAGTCAAGGACCCCAACCACTTTTTGTGAAAACCTTATATACCCTAAGTGTACTTGCTCAAACCCACCTCCCCAAATTCCTTGAAACTAGTCTGGACAAGGTAAAAGTGAGATGTGATCAAAGTTAGCCCATGATTCCTGTGTCACAAGACTAGATAAACAGTGGACATTTATCACAGGCCTGTGGTCATATCCCGATAAACATAATGGAATTTATGACTTTGTTCTGTTACAGAGATAATTAGTATATTTTTTCAGGCAACGGAGAGTCCAAGTATAAGTCCTGAGGCTCTTTTATCTGGGAGTGGGGGGCGGCGGGGGTGTCTGGTTTCCCACTGGTATGCCACTTCATCTATAGACATTGGGCACAATGTTCAGAGTCCACTGGGAGGGTGACCATGCGTGTAGCCTAGTGTTCGCAGCTTGGCCTAAGATGGAGACCAGCTCTGTTTCCTCCTTCACCTGGGATTCTCCAGGCAAGAACACTGGAGTGGGTTGCCATTTCCTTCTCCAATGCATGAAAGTGAAAAGCGAAAGTGAACTCGTTCAGTCGTGTCTGACTCTTCGAGACCCCATGGACTGTCTCCTACCAGTCTCCTCCATCCATGGGATTTTCCAGGCAAGAGTATTGGAGTGGGTTGCCACTGCCTTCTTTTATGGCTGAGTAATATTCCATTGTGTATATATACCACAACTTCTTTATCCATTCATCTGTTGCATTCATCTGTCGATGGACATCTAGGTTGCTCCATATTCAGCTATTGGAAATAGTCCTGTAATGGACATTGGGGTATATGTGTCTTTTTCAATTTTGGTTTCCTCAGAGTATATGCCTAAGAGTGAGATTACTAGGTCATATAGTGGTTTAAATTTTTTTTTCATTTAATATTTATTTTTTTTTAATTTTAATGTAAATTTATTTATTTTAATTGGAGGCTAATTACTTTACAATATTGTATTGGTTTTGCCATACATTGACATGAATCTGCCACTGCTGTACATGTGTTCCCCATCCTGAACCTCCTTCCCACCTCCCTCCCCATACCATCCCTCTGGGTCGTCCCAGTGCACCAGCCCTGAGCATCCTGTATTATGCATCAAACCTGGACTAGTGATTCGTTTCACATATGATAATATACATGTATCAGTGCCATTCTCCCAAATCATCCCACCCTCTCCCTCTCCCACAGAGTCCAAAAGACTGTTCTACACATCTGTGTCTCTTTTGCTGTCTCACACACAGGGTTATTATTACCATCTTTTGAAATTCCATATATATGCATTAGTATACTGTATTGGTGTTTTTCTTTCTGGCTTACTTCACTCTGTATACTCGGCTCCAGTTTCATTCACCTCATTAGAACTGATTCAAGTGTATTCTTTTTAATGGCTGAGTAATACTCCATTGTGTATATGTACTACAGCTTTCTTATCCATTCATCTGCTGATGGACATCTAGGTTGTTTCCATGTCCTGGCTATTATAAACAGTGCTGTGATTAACATTGAGGTACACGTGTCTCTTTCAATTCTGGTTTCCTCGGTGTGTATGCCCAGCAGTGGGATTACTGGGTTGCATAGCAGTTCTATTTCCACTTTTTTAAGGAATCTCCACACTGTTCTCCATAGTGACTGTACTAGTTTGCATTCCCACCAACAGTGTGAAAGGATTCCCTTTTCTCCACACCCTCTCCAGCATTTATTGCTTGTGGACTTTTGGATAGCAGCCATTCTGACTGGCGTGAGATGGTATCTCATTGTGGTTTTGATTGCATTTCTCTGATAATGAGTGATGTTGAACATCTTTTCATGTGTTTGCTAGCCATCTGTATGTCTTCTTTGGAGAAATGTCTGTTTAGTTCTTTGGCCCATTTTTTGATTGGGTCGTTTATTTTTCTGGAATTGAGCTGCAGGTGTTGCTCGTATATTTTTGAGATTAATTCTTTGTCAGTTGCTTCATTTGCTATTATTTTCTCCCATTCTGGAGGCTGTCTTTTCACCTTGCTTATGGTTTCCTTTCTTGTGCTGCTGCTGCTGCTGCAGCAGCTAAGTCGCTTCAGTCGTGTCCGACTCTGTGCGACCCCATAGACGGTAGCCCACCAGGCTCCCCCGTCCCTGGGATTCTCCAGGCAAGAACACTGGAGTGGGTTGCCATTTCCTTCTCCAATGCATGAAAGTGAAAAGTGAAAGTGAAGTCGCTCAGTCGTGTCCGACTCTTAGCGACCCCATGGACTGCAGCCTACCAGGCTCCTCCGCCCATGGGATTTTCCAGGCAAGAGTACTGGAGTGGGGTGCCATTGCCTTCTCCGCCTTTCTTGTGCAGAAGCTTTTAATTTTTTTTTTTGTTTTGTTTAATATTCTTTTTTTTAAAACTTTATTTTACAATACTGTACTAGTTTTGCCATACATCAACATGAACCTGCCACGGGTGTCCCATTTGTTTATTTTTACTTTTATTTCCAATATTCTGGAAGGTGGATCATAGAGGATCCTGCTGTGATTTATGTTGGAGTGTGTTTTGCCTATGTTCTCTAATGGTTTTATAGTTTCTGGTCTTATGTTTATATCTTGAATCCATTTTGAGTTTATTTTTGTGTATGGTGTTAGAAAGTGTTCTAGTTTCATTCTTTTACAAGTGGTTGACCAGTTTTCCCAGCACCACTTGATAAAAAGCTTGTCTTTCCTCCATTGTATATTCTTGCCTCCTTTGTTAAAGATAAGGTGTCCATAGGTACATGGATTTATCTCTGGGCTTTCTATTTTGTTCCATTGATCTATATTTCTGTCTTTGTCCAGTACCATACTGTCTTGATGACTGTGGCTTTGTAGTAGAGCCTGAAGTCAGGCAGGTTGATTCCTCCAGTTCCATTTTTCTTTCTCAAGATTGCTTTGGCTATTTGAGGGTTTTTTGTATTTCCATACAACTTGTGAAATTATTTGTTCTAGCTCTGTGAAAAATACCATTGGTAGCTTGATAGGGATTGCATTGAATGTATAGATTACTTTGGGTAGTATACTCATTTTCACTGTATTGATTCTTCTGATCCATAAGCATGCTCTATTTCTCCATCTATTAGTGTCCTCTTTGATTTCTTTCACCAGTGTTTTATGGTTTTCTATATATAGGTCTTTTGTTTCTTTAGGTAGATATATTCCTATTTTATTCTTTTCATTAAGTTCCTCTTCACTTTCTGCCATAAAGGTGGTGTCATCTGCATATGTAAATAGTTGCAAATACAATGTAAGTGATATGAGGCGTGCAAACTCAAGTTTTGCTTTTTGGAACTTTTCTGTAAATTGTTTTTCAAGTATTTTTTATTCCAGGCTAGTTGGTTCTACAGTATCTGCAAATCCCGCAGACACTGAGTACTAACTGTGTATGCCTATCATTACAACTTCAAACATACAGTGAACAACAAAGAAAAGGAAAAAACTGACAGAATCATGAGGAGAAACTGACAAATCCTCAACCATAGTGGGAAAGTTTATTATAACTCAGAAATGAAAGTATCAAACTGAGAACAGAAAGGATATTAAAATTTTTTGTATAGGTAATAATTCTTCCTTAAAAAGGGGTACAGAAAATATTTTTTATAAATTTATTTATTTTTAATTGAACGATAATTGCTTTACAGAATTTTGTTTTTTTCTGTCAAACCAAAACCTACTCTTAACGTGTAAAAATATATAGTACTTAATTGCAAAATCCACATGAAGTACTCACCAAAAACTGATAATATATTATTAGGTCACACTGAAAATTTCAAAAAGAGCCCTAAAAGCAGAGTTCACATTTTCTGACCAGAATGCAAAAATGTGGAAATTCATAACAGAATAATAATAAAAACAAACACACTTCCTACATTTGAAATTTTACAATCACCCTTATAAATACATTTGACCTTCTGAACAATGTTGGGGGGTCCTCATTGAGTCAAAAAATCTGCATATAACTTTTGACACCCCCAAAACTTAACAACTAATAGCCTGCTATTGACGGGGAGCCTGGCTGCTGCTGGTAGGTCACTTCAGTCGTGTCTGACTCTGTTCGACCCCACAGATGGCAGCCCACCAGGCTCCACCATCCCTGGGATCCTCCAGGCAAGAACACTGGAGTGGGTTGCCATTTCCTTCTCCAGTGCATGAAAGTGAAAAGTGAAAGTGAAGTCGTTCAGTCGTGTCCGACTCTTCGCGACCCATGGACTGCAGCCCACCAGACTCCTCCGTCCATGGGATTTTCCAGGCAGGAGTACTGGTGGGGTGCCATTGCCTTCTCCCGACGGGGAGTCTTACCAATAATATAAACAGTAGATGAACATGTTTCGTATGTTATATGTGTTACATATTGATATATTGTACTCTTAACAATAAAGCTAGAGACAGTGCTAAGAAAATCATAAGGAAGGAAAAACACATTTATAGTGCAGTGCTGTATTTTTGGGGGCTCCAAAATCACTGCAGATGGGGACTGAAGCCCTGAAAGTAAAAGATGCTTACTCCTTGGAAGGAAAGTTATGACCAACCTAGACAGCATATTAAAAAGCAGAGATATCACTTTGCCAACAAAGGTAAGTCTCGTCAAGGCTGTGGTTTTTCTAGTAGTCATGTATGGATGTGAGAGTTGGACTATAAAGAAAGCTGAGTGCAGAAGAATTGATGCTTTTGAACTGTAGTGTTGGAGAAGACTCTTGAGAGTCCCTTTGACTGCAAGGAGATCCATCCAGTCCATCCTAAAGGAGATCAGACCTGAGTGTTCATTGGAAGGATTGATGTTGAAGCTAAAACTCCAATACTTTGGTCACCTGATGTGAAGAGCTGACTCATGAAAAGACCCTGGTGCTAGGAAAGATTGAAGGCAGGAGACGGGGACGACAGAGGATGATGGTTGGATGGCATCACTGACTCAATGGAGATGAGTTTGAGTAAATTCCAGGAGTTGGTGATGGACAGGGAGGCCTGGCGTGCTGTGGTCCATGGGGTCGTAAAGTGTTGGACATGATGGAGCAACTGAACTGAACTGTATTTTTTTAACATTTATTTTTTAATATGTTTTGGTTGTGCCTTGAGGCATTCAAGATCTTAATTCTCTGACCAGAGATTGAACCAGCCCTCCCTGTGGTAGAAGTGCAGAATCTTAACCACTGGACTACCAGGGAAGTACCCTGTACTCTATTTATCAGTACAATAAGTTTACGTCCTGTGCTTAGAAAATGAATCAACGCCAGTATCTATATCAACACTGTCTTATGTGATAGAAAACACTGTATGTTATGTGTATTACTAACACTAGACGTCACAAAGAAAAGATAAATGTTTCTTTGTCACATTATTTACAAGTATAATGATTCAAGGAAGAAGCACCAATATGACTGCTTCAATAGGAAAGCTTCACAGTAGCTCAGCTTGTACACTAATGAACGAATCATTATAAAAATTTCATGTCTCCCAGTATTACAGTCATATTTCATAATTTAGCACTGGAAATGTTACACTTTAAAAAACACTTGTGATGGTAGGCTGAAATGCAGTTTTTCCAATTATGAGAGAGGAATACTGTATAGTAATGGAATTCTTTGAAAACAAAGTTATAAAACAGTAATAAAATATTAAATATCACTTACCTTATGCCTCTGTAAGGATAGGCCATCCGCTTCAAGTCTTGTACACTGTTTTTATTGTTTAGTCATAAGCTGTGTCTGACTTTTTTTCTTCTTTTTATTGTAGTAAGATATGTATAACATGGAATTACCATTTTAACCATTTTTAAGTGTATACAATTCAAAGGGATTAAGTGCATTCCCAGTGTTGTGCAAGCAGCATCATCCATCTCCAGAACTTTCTCATCAGCCCAACTAGACAATAACTATATATTATCTCTGTTCTTCAGTCTCTAGGAACTACTGCTCTACTTTGTCTCTATGAATTTGCCTAATCTATGCATGTCCTATAAATAGAATAACATAATTTTTAACCTTTTGTATCATGCCCGACTCTTTTGGGACCCCACAAACTGTAGCCCACCAGGCTCCTCTCTCCATGGGATGCTCCAGGCAAGAATACTAGAGTAGGTTGCCATTTCCTCCTCCAGGGCATCTTCCTGACCCAGGGATCAAACTCATGTCTTCTGCATTGGTAGGCAGATTCTTTACCACTGAGGCACCTGGGAAGCATCTCCATGTATATTTTCGTATAGTTATTGAAAAGAATCTGCATATGGGTGAACCCACGCTGTTCAAACTCTGTTATTCAAGGGTCAACTGAAACACTTGGGTAAAAAATAACAGAAATAAGCATTTTAAATTACCTTAGTGTGCTATTTTTCTGTATCAATTGAATATAAAAACAAAGCACATTCCAAACATTGACAGATACTATTTTTAACAAAGCTGATGGACTTGATTTTTATCATTCATTATCTGGATTAAAATCAAACTTTGTTTGTTTAGTCCTTATGCATTTTTGTTTATATAAACCAGGGAAACAATTTGATGGCAATTGACTGAATAAACCAGAATATAAGTTCACAACTTACTATGTGCCAAAAAGATTTAGGTAAAAAGGGAAACTTACCTTTGTCCAAATGAATTATCTAGGAACTATGCCCCAAAGTGCAAAATTAATGGTCAAGAATCCCAGGGACAGGAGAGCCTGGTGGGCTGCAGTCTACGGGGTTGCACAGAGTCGGACACAACTCTGCAGTGGAACTGTGGAGTACCAACCACTGGACTGCCACAGAATTCCCAAGAGCTGGCAATCTTTTAACTTGATCCTTTAACATTACTTTCCTTTTTCAGTATGTTTTCCTAATCTTCTTGCATTTGATAATAGCAACTCCTCTTCAAGGCTGGGCTTCCATGTGTTACATCTAGAAGAGACTCTTTCCTTTACTGATAAGTTATAGTATAACTATCTAATTAAACCCTTTTATTTAGAAAAGACTAGGTTTCTACCAGGCTTCCAAGGAAGCACTACTGTTTAAAGAACCTGCCTGTCAATGCAGGAGAAACCTGCCAAGAGGCATGGGTTTGTACCAGTCTCCCTTCATTGGGTGGCCTCTATGTGGAGAAGCAACCAAGGACTCTTAATTATGTACTAAAAATGCCTGGAAATATGTTTAGGAGGTTCCCGGTGGGAAAAGGCTGAGCTGTATGGTAGCAAACCCACCTACAGAGAAGTGATCAAATTCTTCTTTATCAATGCACTGAAACAGGTAACACTGGTAAATGGCGTCTACACATTCAACTTTAAAGCGATGTCTAGATGATGGTGTGTGAACAGAGTGAGAAATTATACCAGAATATGGGCAACAATATTTGACTATAAATAAATTTCTCTCAGCAAGGCAAACTATTTGCTAAATGTTTACCAATATAACTCAGAGTAATAGAATCTGTAAAGAAATAAGTTTTCACCTTTAAACTAGTGCTGTATAACAGAGATGCTACCAGTTCAGTTCAGTTCAGTCGCTCAGTCATGTCCGACTCTTTGCAACCCCATGAATCGCAGCCTGCCAGGCCTCCCTGTCCATCACCAACTCCCGGAGTTCACTCAGACTCATGTCCATCGAGTCGGTGACGCCATCCAGTCATCTCATCCTCTGTCATCCCCTTCTCCTCCTGCCCCCAATCCCTCCTAGCACCAGAGTCTTTTGCAATGAGTCAACTCTTCACATGAGCTGGACAAAGTACTGGAGTTTCAGCTTTAGCATCATTCCTTCCAAAGAAATCCCAGGGCTGATCTCCTTCAGAATGGACTAGTTGGATCTCCTTGCAGTCCAAGGGACTCTCAAGAGTCTTCTCCAATACCACAGTTCAAAAGCATCAATTCTTTGGTGCTCAGCTTTCTTCACAGTCCATCTCTCACACCCATACATGACCACTGAAAAAACCATAGCCTTGATTAGACAGATCTTGGTTGGCAAAGTAGTGTCTCTGCTTTTGAATATACTATCTAGGTTGGTCATAACTTTTCTTCCAAGGAGTAAGCGTCTTTTAATTTCATGGCTGCAGTCACCATCTGCAGTGATTTTGGAGCCCCCCAAAATAAAGTCTGACACTGTTTCCACTGTTTCTCCATCTATTTGCCATGAAGTGATGGGACCAGATGCCATGATCTTCGTTTTCTGAATGTTGAGCTTTAAGCCAACTTTTTCACTCTCCACTTTCACTTTCATGTGGAGAGGTAAATTCATTGCAGCCAATCCTTTAAAAAGATGTCCTTTTCATCATAGGGGACTGGAATGGAAAAGTAGGAAGCTGAGATACTTCGAGTAACAGGGAAATTTGGCTTGGAATACAAAATGAAGCTGGGCAAGGCTAACAGAGTTTTGTCAAGAGAATGTACTAGTCATAGCAAACACCCTCTTCCAACAACACAAGAGAAGACTCTACACATGGACATCATCAGATGGTCAATATCAAAATCAGATTGATTATATTCTTTGCAGCCAAAGATGGAGAAGCTCTAAACAGTCAGCAAAAACAAGATCAGAGGCTGACTGTGGCTCAGATCATGAATTCCTTATTGCCAAATTTAGACTGAAATTGAAGAAAGTACAGAAACCCACTAGACCACTCAGGTATGAACTAAATCAAATCCCTTACAATTATACAGTAGAAATGAGACTAGATTCAAAGGATTAGATCTGATAGACTGCCTGAAAAACTATGGACAGAGGTTCATGACATTGTACAGGAGGCAGGAATCAAGACCGTCCCCAAGAAAAAGAAATGCAAAAAGGCAAAATGGTTGTCTGAGGAGGCCTTACAAATAACTGAGAAAAGAAAAGAAGTGAAAGGCAAAAAAGAAAAAGAAAAATATACCCATTTGAATTAGGAGTTTCAAAGAACAGCAAGGAGAGATAAGAAAGCCTTCCTCAGTGATCAATGCAAAGAAATAGAGGGAAAAAAATAGAATGGGAAAGACTAGAGACCTCTTCAAGAAAATCAGAGATACCAAGGGAACATTTCATGCAAAGATGGGCACAATAAATGACAGAAATGGTACGGACCTAACAGAAGCAGAAGATATTAAGAAGAGGTGGCAAGAATACACAGAAGAACTGTACAAAAAAGATCTTCACGACCCAGATAATCGCATGGTGTGATCACTCACCTAGAGTCAGACATCCTGGAATGCAAAGTCAAGTGGGCCTTAGGAAGCATCACTATGAACAAAGCTAGTGGAAGTGATGGAATTCCAGTTGAGCTATTTCAAATCCTAGAAGATGATGTTATGAAAGTGCTGCACTCAATATGCCAGCAAATTAGGAAAACTCAGCAGTGGCCACAGGACTGGAAAACGTCAGTTTCATTCCAATCCCAAAGAAAGGCAATGCCAAAGAATGTTCAAACTACCACAATTGCACTCATCTCACATGCTAGCGAAGTAATGCTCAAAATTCTCCAAGCCAAGCTTGAACAGTACAGGCTTGAACCACGAACTTCCAGATGTTCAAGCTGGATTTAGAAAAGTCAGAGGAACCAGAGATCAAATTGCTTACATCTGTTGGGTCATAAAAAAAACAAGAGAATTCCAGAAAAACATTTACTTCTGCTTCATTGATTACACCAAAGCCTTTGACTGTGTAAATCACAACACACTGTGGAAAATTCTTAAAGAGATGGGAATAGCAGAGCACCTTACCTGCCTCCCGAGAAATCTGTATGCAGATCAAGAAGCAACAGTTAGAACTGGACATGGAACAACAGACTGGTTCCAAATTGGGAAAGGAGTACATCAAGACTGTATATTGTCACCCTGCTTCTTTAACTTATATGCACAGTACATCATGAGAAATACCAGGTTGAATGAAGCACAAGCTGGAATCAAGACTGCCAGGAGAAATACCAATAATCTCAGATACACAGGTGACACCACCCTTATGGCAGAAAGTGAAGAACTAATGAGCCTCTTGATAAAAGTCAAAGTGAAAAAAACTGGCTTAAAACTCATTCAAAAAATGAAGATCATGGCATCCTGTCCCATCACTTCATGGCAAATAGATGGAGAAACAATAGAAACAATGACAGACTTTATTTTGGGGGGCTTCAAAATCACTGCATATGGTGACTGAAGCCATGAAATTAAAAGACGCTTGCTCCTTGGAAGAAAGCTATGACCAGCCTAGACAGCATACTAAAAAGTAGAGACATTATTTTGCCAACAAAGGTCCATCTAGTCAAAGCTATCGTTTTTCCAGTATTCATGTATAGATGTGAGAGTTGGACTATAAAGAAAGTTGAGTGCCAAAAAATTGATGCTTTTGAACTGTGGTATTGGAGAAGACTCTTGAGAGTCCCTTGGACTGCAAGGAGATCCAACCAGTCAACCTAAAGGAAATCAGTCCTGAATATGCATTGGAAGGACTGATGCTGAAGCTGAAACTCCAATACTTTGGCCACCTGATGTGAAGAACTGATTCACTGGAAAAGACCCTAATGCTGAGAAAGACTGAAGGCAGGAGAAGGGGATGACAGAGCATGAGATGGCTGGATGGCATCACCAATTCAATGGACATGAGTTTGAGCAAGCTCTGGGAGTTGGTGATAGATAGGGAAGCCTGGTGTTCTGCAGTCCATGGAGTAGAAAACAGTCAAACATGGCTGAGTGACTGAACTGAACTGAATCCTTAAAAATTCTGTGGGCAAAGGAAACATGCAAAACTGGAACCAGGGTATGTCCATGGTGGTGTAGTAGATAGGTATCCATCTGCAAATGCAGAAGACACGGGTTCGATCCCTGATCTGCGAAGATTACACATGTCATGGAGCAACTAAGTCCATGTACCACCGCTACTGAGCCTGTGCTTTAGAGCCCAGGAGCCACTACTACTGAGCCCATGGGCCACAACTATTGAAGCCTGCTCACCTAAAGCCTGTGCCCTGAAATGAGAGAAGCCACCAGAATGAGAAAACTGTGTACCACAACTGGAGAGGAGCCCCTGCTTGATGCAACTAGAGAAAAGTCTGAGCAGCAACGAAGACCCAGCACAATAAAACAAACAAGCAGACAACAGAATAAGAATGTGTGAACGTGAAAGTCGCTCAGCCATGTCCTTCGCGATCCCATGGACTATACCGTCCATGGAATCTCCAGACTAGAATGCTGGAGTGGGTAGCCTTTCCCTTCTCCAGAGGATCTTCCCAACCTAGGGATTGAACCCAGGTCTCCCGCATAGCAGGCAGATTCTTTACCAGCTGAGCCATGAGGGAAGCTAAGGAATGAACTCTGACTTGGCTGTGGGAATGGATGCAGGGCTGGAAAAGGGCTGGGGCAAGGGGAGTAGGGGTAGGGAGGGGACTGTGGACATCTCTGGGCAGGGCTGCAGCTGTGCACAAGGTCACAATGCAGGAGTCAGAGTTTTCAGTAGTTAGTTATCCGTGTGGTTTAAGTTGTCCAGCATAACACCTGTGCCCAATCAATACCTGTGGTGGACCAGGTACAAAGAACCTCTGAAGCGATGAACTAGAGAGTGGTGTGTCATAGTGAGTCACAGCATGCTAAATATGCATGTCACAAGGAAGCAGAGCTGATAAAAGCCAGATAACCAACAGCAGGACTTCCCAGGTGGCTCAGTGGTAAGAATCCGCCTGCCAATGCAGGAGACACAGGTTCGATCCCTGGTCAGGAAGATCCCCTGAAGAAGGAAATGGCAACCCACTCCAGTAGTTTTGCCTGGGAAATCCTATGGACAGAGGAGCCTTGGCAGGCTATAGTCCAGTGGGTTACAAAGAGTCAGACATGACTTAATAACTAAACAACAATTAAAAGAAGAAAACTATCAGTTCTAGGGTCCAATATCAGAGACCCATTGTATATAAAGATTGGAGATCTGCGCATGAATTTTCCACACTCTTAGAAGTATCAGTCCTCTGTTTTTCTTCTAACCAGAGTGTGACCGAGGCCAAGCTTGCTCTGTTTGCCCCACGATAGGCCAATGAATCTGAGAACTGAGGTGTTGAGGCAAGGAAGAGACTGTAACCTGAGAACCAGCAGACAGAGAAGATGGCAGCCTATTGCCTCAAAATAACTATTTTATCAGGGTCTGAATACCAGGTTCTTTTATATATTAGAGATGACGGGAGGGGGGGAAGCAAAGTAAAAGCCCATTAATCTTGCAAATATCTCCTAGAATGCCAAACCTCAGGCAGAGGATATGTTAATTCTTCCTTCCTGCCATCCACAGGTGGACAAAGTTCTGAAGAAAGGCACTTTAGTTTAACAGGCAGAGGGGCAGGATTCTGAGGCAAACCATCCTGTATGATTATAATAACAAAAGCAATGAAAAACAAGTCAAAGAAACAGTTCCAACATAGAGTCAGAATTGGCTTCCTCCCTGCACTAAGAGGTCTTCGATTTTTGAGTTTTGCTGGGATTCACAGCTAATCCTACAGGAGATCTTACTGGCTCAATGTAGGAACCCTGTCATTCTATCAATGCAACTTCTGAAAAATATCTGCCTTGCTCAAAGCCTAAGGGGCAGTGGGGGCCACATCATACCACTACTGGGCAGTTCTTACAATTGATCCAAAGAACAAGGAATGATGATTTAATGAAAGCAATTAATATCATTTTCAAAATTGCTTTGAAGATCATAGCCTGAGGAGCTATGGGGAATACCCCCCTAACAGCTGAAGGAAAATCAGACATCTAGAAAGGAGAATTTGATATGTGGATCAACACTATTAGAGCCAGAAATAATATCACTGGGCTCATTGGCTTAAAATGTAGAATATCTTTATCAGTTTAAACCAAATAAAATAACATCATCTACTGCTGTGTAAAAAGTCAATACAATATAGAGAGTCCATAAAGTTATTCATTAAACAAACCTAAAGACAGGGTGGACACATTGCCTAATTAGTAACCAGTTTTTTAAACTCAAATGGTGATATTTAAGCAGCAGGGTAAACCACCCATGCATGACAGTCCTGCCCTTGCGTATAATTATTTCACTGTTGCAGCTGAACCAGATAATGGCTGTCTTTCACTCTGTCTTGCCTAATGGCTAAATACAAGGATTTATCATGGCTAATGGCTAAATACAAGGATTTATCATGCCTCAAATATACTCGACAATTTCCAGTCAATAAATGCTGAAAAGTAGGCTAAGATAAGGAATATTTAGAAACCGCTTCACTAGCTAAGGTTTCTTGATGATCTGCCAAGTCACAGTACTTCCTTCATTTGGGGAAAAAAGGTAGAACACATAAACTGTCACTGAGGAGAGCAGTGCGTGTGTGAGTCGCTGCTCAGCTGTGTCTGACTCTTTGTGACCCCATAGACTGTAGCCCACCAGGCTCCTTTGTCCATGGACTTCTCCAGGCAAGAATACTGGAGTGGGTAGTCATTCTCTTCTCCAGGGGATCTTCCTGACCCAGGAATCGAACCCAGGCTACCACATTGCAGGCAGATTATTTACCATCTGAATTACACACAATCTGAGACTATTCCCTTCCTGAGAGGAAGTTCATGTAAATTATAGCAAAGGAGGAAAAAAAATATGAGTTGTGTTGCTGAGTCATTGTAGCATGCTCTAAGTCATGAAAATTCACACTTGCTTGATGATTCGGACCACATCTTTTAGAAAATTGAAGAAATCTGTCCTCTAGTAGGGCTTCCTAGGTGCCACTAGTGATAAAGAACCTGCCTGCCAGCGCAGAAGACTAAAGAGACATGGGTTCAGTTCCTGGGTTGGGAAGATCCCCTGGAGGAGGGCATGGCAACCCACTCCAGTATTCTTGCCTGGAGAATCCCCTTTGACAGAGGAGCCTGGTGGGGTTGAGTCCATGGGTCTGCAAAGCATCCAACACACCTGAGCGACTAAGCACACATATTAGGAATGATAGTTTAAAATAGCTCATTTTTTGTTCCTTAATAGCAGACATCTGCCAGGATATCCACAGTTCCTCTCTTGGTTGTAGATTTCTGTTTGACGTTTTTGTGTGCAATTTAAGCCTCTCCTCTTCCATCTGAAAATGTCTGACCTAAGTTTGGAAACCTGCAGCGGAAAAGAGGGGTGCAGTGGCAGTCTTCTTTCTCCTCCCTGACCCCCACCACCCTCACTGGATATTTGTTGCTAGTTCAGCCCCCACCCACCCCCGCCTCACCCCTGACTAGGTAGGGTGAGTTGTGGGTGGACTTTATAGACTGGAACGGTGGTTATCTGGTGTCCCGACCTCCTGAAGTCCATTTCCATGCCTCTACACCCCCAAGGCCCCCCAAAGCACGAAATGGCAACCAACTCCAGTATTCTTGCCTGGAGAATTCCAAGGACAGAGGAGGCTGGCGGGCTACAGTCCAGGGGGTCGCAAAGAGTTGGACACAACTGAGTGACTTTCACTTTACTTCTGATGATGTGCTTTGTCTAATCTCAGAGCCCCTGTTCCTGGGGGGATCTCCTACCAGGAAGCCCCTTTTGTAACCACCTTCAGCTCCTGTTTCTGAAGTCTCAACCCACTTGCACCCTTCCTTTGGAGCCCCTCTCCTCTCTTCCAGGCCATCCTTCTGGGCGTGTCTTTGTCAAGGTGACTTAGCCGGAGACCTTCTCTGCCCAGTGCTGGAGGTATAGGCTGCTTGCTGTGAGGCTCTCTTCTCTGTCAGCCCCCTAGCTCCAGCAAGTCTCTTAGCTGTGTCCCCCAAATGCCAGGAGGCACATAAAGGCTCCTGGAGCAGTTCTTTGAAACCTTCTTGTTTAGTTTGAGGTGAGGGAAGAAAACCCCTCATTCTTCCATTTTCTGGGGAGCATTTAGTAAAATATCAGAGAAACTGTACTGCTGATCTCTTAAAGAATTTCTCATTTTCACTAAAACCCCTAAAATACTAGACAAAATAAAAAATTTTTTAAATGTCCAACTACACAATTTTTTGTTAGTCCTTTCTCTTAGGATGCAGCTTTCTGAGGGTCAATTACTAATGTACATATAATTGGATGCCCAGAAAAAGACAGTACAAACGTGGTCCAGGGTATATATGCTTTGGTTGCCTGCTCCAGCTTGCAGAGAGAAATTCTGGTTCCTTCCCACCATTCTAATTTTCCATTTTCTGCCTCAGTCACAAATTCAAGCAGAGTCAGCTCTTGACCAGAAACATCCAAACCTTCCTGCTGCTGCTGCTAAGTCACTTCAGTCGTGTCCGACTCT
Source organism: Aepyceros melampus (assembly GCA_006408695.1). Taxonomy (NCBI): domain Eukaryota; kingdom Metazoa; phylum Chordata; class Mammalia; order Artiodactyla; family Bovidae; genus Aepyceros; species Aepyceros melampus. Next base: position 77,413 of record SJXQ01011909.1, read on the forward strand.
GTGCGACCCCATAGACGGCAGCCCAGCAGGCTCCCCCATCCCTGAGATTCTCCAGGCAAGAACACTGGAGTGGGTTGCCATTTCCTTCTCCAATGTATGAAATTGAAAAGTGAAAGTAAAGTCGCTCAGTCTTGTCCGACGCTTAGCGACACCATGGTCTGTAGCCCACCAGGCTCCTCCATCCATGGGATTTTCCAGGCAAGAGTACTGGAGTGGATTGCCATTGCCTTCTCCTTCCTACTGAAGCCCAATCCTCAGTACAGATTCTCTCTTTACTCACGGTGAGTTTTTAGTTCTGCTATGTAACATGGATGAATGTAAATCTCATCATAAATAGACTCTACAAAAAGGAAACAAAAAATCAACCATCTTCAAGAAGTAAACCATTCAAAAGATCCAGACTCAGAGATGACCAAGCTGTTGGCACTGATAAGGAATTTAAAATAACCACAAAAGAAATGTTAACAGATCTAGAGGCATAAAAGGACAGCGGACATTAACAGATGGGGAATTTCATTAGAAAAAGGAAACTTCCATTAGAAAGACGGAAACCATAAAACAGTCAAGTGGAGATGCTAGAAACAATCATGAGATCAGAGATAAGAATTTCTTCAATAAGCTTACTGGCAGCCTGAAAACTAGAGAAGAAGCAAATCAATGGACTTGAAAATAAGTCAGTAGGGATCATAGAAACACAAAGAGAAAAAAATAAGGAACAACTATGGGTTAACAATAATATGTTCTTGTTATTGCAAAGTTATTGTTAACTATGGGTTAACAATAAAAAGTCCTTTGAATTGCAAGGAGATCCAACCAGTCAATCCCAAAGGAAATCAACCCTGAATATTTATTGGAAGGACTGATGCTGAAGCTCCAATACTTTGGCCACCTGGTGCGAGGAGTCAACTCATTAGAAAAGAATCTGACACTGGGAAGGACTGAAGGCAGGAGGAGAAGGGGACGACTGAAGGCCAGATGGTTGGATGCCATCACTGACTCGATGGACATGAGTTTGAGCAAGCTCCAGGAGACAGTGAAGGACGGGGAAGCCTGGTGTGCTGAAGTCCATGAGGTCAAAAAGAGTTGGATAGGACTGAAGTGACTTAGCATGCACGCATAGAAGAATAGTGACTATCTTCAGTGGAATCTTTCCACAGCCCTACAAATACATACAGGCCAACAGTGACATCACCCACAACACAACCAGGGCAGCATGGAGCCTCCTTCTCCTGTCAGGAGAAAAAGCTCTCCCTCCTTGTCCCTTCTCCCTTTTCCACCTTCCAGGGCTGCATCACTGACTCAATGGACATGAGTTTGAGAAGCTCTGGGAGATGGTGAAGGACAGGGAAGCCTGGCGTGCTGCAGTCCATGGGGTTGGAAAGAGTCAGACACGACTGAGCGACTGAACAACAAATGCGTTGACAAGCTAACATACATGTAATTGGAATTCCAGAGAAAGAGTGAGAGAGGGCAGAAGACTACTTGAAGATATAACGGCCAAGAATTTTCCAAAAATCAGTGAAAGAACAGAAGCCACAAACTCAAGGAAGGAAAAAAACCCCAAAAACATCAAACTGCTGAGTACCAAAGTTTCAAAGGGAAAATCTTGAAGATAATCAGAGGGGAAAGCACATTACACAGAGATCCAGGACCACAGGCCGATCAGCGTGAGTGACGGGTAGGCCGACACACTGCTGGATTTCTCATCTCTGTCTACAGGCTACAGAGACAGAGAAGCTCATGAGGACTAGTCCTGCCGTCTCCAGGTTTGCAGCTTCTCCAGAGTCCTGACCTTCATGGTCTTACCACCTTGTTTTTGAGAATACCAGTGCCTTGGCTTACAACAACAGAATGGAGGATCTCCAAGCCTAGGTTTTGCAGGCTCCAAAATGTGGGGTGTGAGACTGGGCTCTCTTTCTGTAAACTGGGTTTATGCGGTGCTTTCTACTATTCTAGTTCAGAGTTCTCTCAGGTGTGAGTTAAATGTTGCTTCTGGTTTCCTTAACTACAGAGGAAGTGTCAGTGCACACAGCTCTCCACTAGAGGGCAACATAAGCATTAGGTTTTTAAAACACGAGGCCACAGATTTCTAGCACAAGCACACATTACTGAAAAAAATAAATGAACTAAATAACACAAATTTAACTTTTCATATTACCTTTTGGTTTGTGCTATGGTTGGAACATGTCTAACATTTCTTAAAAATACACATTAATAGAGGAAAAATCAAGCACAAGTAAGGTAAATGGTATTGCCAGGTGATAAAAGGGTTAATCCATCTAGAATAAACAGTTGTAAGTATAAACCCACCTAAAAGTTACAAAATACATGAATCAAAACTACAGAATCTGAGAGAGAAATAGGCGATTCAACAACCATAGAGCCTTTGATACCTAATTTTCAATAATAGAACACTGAGATAGGAGGCCAACAAGGACAGAAGACTTGAACACAGCAGTGTAAGCAAACTGGACTTGATAGATGTACAAAGGGCTCGTCACACAGCAGCAACAGAATACAAAGTGCCCTCAAGTACGTGTGCAACATTCTCTAGGATATATATATGTTAGGCCAGAAAATAAGTCTTAAGAAATTAGAAGTAGATTCCCCCCACTCCTCCCAGGGAAAGCAATTTGAGTTCTTTCCCTGTGGACAAGAACTCCAAAGTATCTGTGGAGCCCAGGAGGCTGGACCCTGGCCAGCTGAAAGATGAGACCACACGTTTCTCATTCTCAAAATCAAGGAAAACTTCCTGACTAGAAAACTCCTTGGAGGTCAGAAGTGGAGTGGTGCTAAGTCTACCCATAGGTCTCCTCATAGGAATACGTCTTGGCTGAGAGATTTGCACGCATACAAGGGAGGATCCTGAGAAGTTTGAAATATGGACTCAGTACCAGGCAAATAAAAATGGTTGGCCAAAGGAAACCCAGAACAGATGCCCCATAAAACTGAATGACACCACCACGAGGGCAGACTCTCTCTCTGAGCCCACCCATGTGTCTACCCACATGTACTCTTTTTCCTTCTAATGAATACTTCGTTTCACTGCTTTCTGTCTTTGTGGGAATTCTTTTCTGCTAAGCCGAAAGGTCAGGGCCTTGTCACTGACCACTGGTCAAGTGGTTAGGATTTGGTGCTCTCACCGCCTCTACCTGACCTTAATCTCTGGCTGGGAACTGAAACCTTCAGCTTCAAGCAACAGTGGGCTGAGTTCACCTGAGATCATTATCACTCAACATCCAACTGGAAGCTACATATAGAGCAGCTGGGCAAGAAAAAGAAAGGAAAGACCAACACATTTGAACAGAAAACTCTCTCTTTTCAAAAGACATAATCTTGTATACATTTCCCTGGGGACTCAGTGTAAAAAGCTTGCCTGTAATGTAGAAGACACAGGTTTGATCCCTGGGTTGGGAAGATCAACTGGAGAAGTAAATGGCAACCCACTCCAGTATTCTTACCTAGGAAATCTCATGGACAGAGGAGCCTGGCAGGCTATAGCCCATGGGGTTGCAAAAGAGTTGGACATGACTTATCGACTAAAATAACAATACTCTTATATACACTGAAATGCCTAAAGAATCCACGAAAAAACCTCTGAGTGCTAACAAACAAGTTCAGAAAATGTGAAACCAACACCACTAAATCAGCTTATTTCTATATATTAACAATGAACAATTTATAAATGAAATTGAGAAAAAAATTCCTTGTAAATTGCATCAATAAGAATAAAATAACTTCAGTTCAGTCACTCAGTCGTGTCTGACTCTTTGGACCCCATGGACTGCAGCACGCCAGGCCTCCCTGTCCATCATCAACTCCCAGAGTTTACTTAAACTTATGTTTATTGACTCAGTGATGCCATCCAACCATCTCATCCTCTGTCATCCCCTTTTCCTCCTGCCTTCAATCTTTCCCAGCATCAGGGTCTTTTCCAATGAGTTAGTTCTTCACATCAGGTGGTCACATTAGCTGGAGTTTCAGCTTCAACATCAGTCCTTCCAATGAATATTTAGGACTGATTTCCACTAGGATTGACTGGTTGGATCTCCTTGCAGTCCAAGAGACTCTCAAGAGTCTTTTCCAACATCACAGTTCAAAAGCATCAGTTCTTTGGCACTCAACTTTCTTTATACTCCAACTCTCACATCTATACATGACTACTAGAAAAACTATAGCTTTGACTAGAGAGACATTTGTCAGCAAAGTAATGTCTCTACTTTTTAATGTGCTGTCTAGGCTGGTCATAGCTTTTCTTCCAAGGAGCAAGTGTCTTTTAATTCATGGCTTCAGTCACCATATGTAGTGATTTTGGAGCCCAAGAAAAATTCCACTAGGATTGACTGGTTGGATCTCCTTGCAGTCCAAGAGACTCTCAAGAGTCTTTTCCAACATCACAGTTCAAAAGCATCAGTTCTTTGGCACTCAACTTTCTTTATACTCCAACTCTCACATCTATACATGACTACTAGAAAAACTATAGCTTTGACTAGAGAGACATTTGTCAGCAAAGTAATGTCTCTACTTTTTAATGTGCTGTCTAGGCTGGTCATAGCTTTTCTTCCAAGGAGCAAGTGTCTTTTAATTCATGGCTTCAGTCACCATATGTAGTGATTTTGGAGCCCAAGAAAATAGTCTGTCATTGTTTCCATTGTTTCCCCACCTATTCGCCATGAAGTGATGGGACCGGATACCATAATCTTCGTTATTTGAATGTTGAGTTTTCAGCCAGCTTTTTCACTCTCCTCTTTCACTTTCATCAAGAGGCTCTTTAGTTCCTTCTCGCTTTCTGCCATAAGGGTGGTATAATTTGCATATCTGAGGTTATTGATGTTTCTCCCGGCAATCTTGATTCCAGCTTGTGCTTCATCCAGCCTGGCATTTTGCATGATGTACTCTTAGGAATAAATTTAACAAAAGAGTGCAAGATTTGTAAACTGAAAGCTGCAAAATATCATTGAAAGAAATTTAAAGATGGAAATAAATGGGAAGATAACCCATTTAACAGGTCAGAAGACTTAATTTTGGTAAGATAACAATACTTTCCAACTTGATAGAGTGAATGCATTCCCTATCAAAATCCCAGCTTTTTCTCTCTTTTTTTGTGAAGAGATTTACAACTTCATTCTAAAATCCATATGCAAATTTAAAAGACACAGAATAGCCAAAACATCTTTAAAAAGAACAAAGTGGAAGGACTCAGCATTTCCTGATTTCAAAACTGAGTACAAGCCTATGGTAATCAAGATTGTGCTTGGGACTTCCCTGGTGTCCAGTGGCTGAGACTCAGCACTCCCAATGCAGGACTACGATCCCTGGTCAGGGAACCAGATCCTGCATGCTGCAACTAAATATCCTGCATGCTACATGAAGACCTAGCATAGCTAACTAACTAAATAAAAGACTTCGATCCTGGCATAGGGATAGACCTATATATAGGCTCATGCTCAGTCATGTCCGACTCTTTTCGACCCCATGGGCTGTAAACCCATGGGATTTCCATGGGATTTCCTAGGCAAGAATACTGGAGTGGGTAGCTGTTCCCTTTTCCAAGGGATCTTCCCAACCCAGGGATAGAACCCTTATCTCTTGCACTCCTGCATTGGCAGGTGGATTCTTTATCATTAGCTCCACCTGGGAAGCCCAGGGATAAACCTACTGATCAAGGGAAAAAAGGAGTTCAGAAATAAACACTTAGCTGTATGGTCAATTGGTTTTCAAAAAGGAAGCCAAGAGATTCACTTTCCCAAATGGTGGTGGACTCTGAATATCCACATACAAAAGAGTGAAGTTGGATCCCCAGTTCAGTTGCTCAGTCATACCCGACTCTTTGCAACCCCATGGACTGCAGCATGCCACACTTCCTCAACCTCATAGTAAGTGTTAAGTAAGTGTTAGTCGCTCAGTCATGCCCGACTCTTTGTGAAGTCATGGACTGCAGCCCACCAGGTTCCTCTGTCCATGAGATTTTCCCCAACCTCATACCATAGTGAAAAAATAACACAGAACGGATCAAGAACTGTCTCGCTGTATCTTACTGGTTCGATGAATTCAGGGTAGGCAAGGCACGAGCTACAAAGTGGATAGGAAGAAGCTGGAAATTGACGGGAGGAGCCGTATGAACTGCAGACTTGTTTATTCTCTAACGGCTGGTACAGCGGCCATAGCAGCAGACATGCTGAATATTCTCATGGTGGATCCAGAGGATGCAGCCATGACGCAGACTCAAGGGCTTTTCCGGTGGAGCCCATACATGCTGGCAGAACAAAAGTGGCCCCTGGCCAAGCGGGCACCTGTGACAGGCATGTGCCATGCTGTCAGCGGCCTCAGCTGTTACATAATCATATATTTACAAACTGTGGGGTGGGAGGCTGCAGCACGAGAGAGCGTGACCACTGCAACTTGGCCGGTTTGCTCTTTTCCCTACAAGTGCCTATGTATAAGAGCTAAAACCATACAACTCTTAGGAGAAAACACAGCCTTAAGTCTTGGACTTGGCAATGTTTCTTAGATATGACACCCAAAGTGACCAATAAAAAGACAGGTACAACTTCCCTGTTGGTCCAGTCACTAAGATTCCGCACTCCCAGCGCAGGTGTCGGGGTTCAAACCCTGGTCAGGAACTAGATCCCACATGCTGCACCTAAGACTCAGAAGAGCCAAACAAATATTTTTTTTAAAGATGGGTAAATGGGACTTCAACACAATTAAACTCCTTTGTTCATCCAAAGATATTATCAAGAAAGTGAAAAGACAACCAGCAGAATGGCAGGAAATGTTTGAAAATCATGTCTGATAAGGGTATAGCATCCAGAATATGAAAAGAACTCTTAAAAGTGAACAAGAAAAACACGAATACTGAGTTAAAAAACATGAGCAAAAGGTTTGAGTAAACATGTTCCAAAGATTTACAAAGGGCCAATAATCACATAAAAACATTCTTACTCATTCAGTTCAGTCGCTCAGTCGTGTCTGACTCTTTGCAACCCCATGAATCACAGCACGCCAGGCCTCCCTGTCCATCACCAACTCCCGGAGTTCACTCAGACTCATGTCCTTCGAGTGAGTGATGCCATCCAGTCATCTCATCCTCTGCTGTCCCCTTCTCCTCCTGCCCCCAATCCCTCCCAGCATCAGAGTCTTTTCCAATGAGTTAACTCTTCACATGAGGTGGCCAAAGTACTGAAGTTTCAGCTTTAGCATCATTCCCTCCAAAGAAATCCCAGGGCTGATCTCCTTTAGAGTGGACTGGTTGGATCTCCTTGCAGTCCAAGGAACTCTCAAGAGTCTTCTCCAACACCACAGTTCAAAAGCATCAATTCTTCAGTGCTCAGTCTTCTTCACAGACCAACTCTCACATCCGTGCATGACTACTGGAAAAACCATAGCCTTGACTAGACAGACCTTAGTTGGCAAAGTAATGCCTCTGCTTTTGAATATCCTGTCTAGGTTGGTCATAACTTTTCTTCCAAGGAGTAAGCGTCTTTTAATTTCATGGCTGCAGTCACCATCTGCAGTGATTTTGGAGCACCCCAAAATAAAGTCTGCCACTGTTTCCACTGTTTCCCCATCTATTTGCCATGAAGTGATGGGACCAGATGCCATGATCTTCATTTTCTGAATGTTGAGCTTTAAGCCAACTTTTTCACTCTCCTCTTTCACTTTCATCAAGAGGCTCTTTAGTTCTTCTTCACTTTCTGCCATAAGGGTGGTGTCATCTGCATATCTGAGGTTATTGATATTTCTCCCAGCAATCTTGATTCCAGCTTGTGTTTCGTCCAGCCCAGCATTTCTCATGATGTACTCTGCATAGAAGTTAAATAAGCAGAGTGACAATATACAGCCTTGACGTACTCTTTTTCCTATTTGGAACCAGTCTGTTGTTCCATGTCCAGTTCTAACTGCTGCTTTCTGACCTGCATANTTTCGTCCAGCCCAGCATTTCTCATGATGTACTTTGCATATAAGTTAAATAAGCAGGGTGACAATATTCAGCCTTGGCAAACTCCTTTCCCAATTTGGAACCAGTCTGTTGTTCCATGTCCAGTTCTAACTGTTACTTCCTGATCTGCATACAGATTTCTCAGGAGGCAGGTCAGGTGGTCTGGTATTTCCATCTCTTTCAGAATTTTCCACAGTTTGTTGTGTTCTACACAGTCAAAGGCTTTGGCATAGTCAATAAAGCAGAAGTAGATGTTTGTCTGGAACTCTCTTGCTTTCTCGATGATCCAACAAATGTTGGCAATTCAATTTCTGGATCATCTGCCTTTTCTAAATTCAGCTTGAACATCTGGAAGTTCACAGTTTAGGTACTGTTGAAGACTGGCTTGAAGAATTTTGAGCATTATTTTACTAGCATGTCAGATGAGTGCAATTGTGAGATAGTTTGAACATTCTTTGACATTGCCTTTCTTTGGGATTGGAATGAAAACTGACCTTTTACATGATGTACTTTGCATATAAGTTAAATAAGCAGGGTGACAATATTCAGCCTTGGCAAACTCCTTTCCCAATTTGGAACCAGTCTGTTGTTCCATGTCCAGTTCTAACTGTTACTTCCTGATCTGCATACAGATTTCTCAGGAGGCAGGTCAGGTGGTCTGGTATTTCCATCTCTTTCAGAATTTTCCACAGTTTGTTGTGTTCTACACAGTCAAAGGCTTTGGCATAGTCAATAAAGCAGAAGTAGATGTTTGTCTGGAACTCTCTTGCTTTCTCGATGATCCAACAAATGTTGGCAATTCAATTTCTGGATCATCTGCCTTTTCTAAATTCAGCTTGAACATCTGGAAGTTCACAGTTTAGGTACTGTTGAAGACTGGCTTGAAGAATTTTGAGCATTATTTTACTAGCATGTCAGATGAGTGCAATTGTGAGATAGTTTGAACATTCTTTGACATTGCCTTTCTTTGGGATTGGAATGAAAACTGACCTTTTCCAGTCCTGTGGCCACTGTTGAGTTTTCAGTTTGCTGGCATATTGAGTGCAGCACTTTCACAGCATCTTTAAGGGTTTGAAATAGCTCAACTGGAATTCCATCACTTCCACTAGCTTTGTTCGTAGTGATGATTCCTAAGGCCCACTTGACTTTGCATTCCAGGATGTCTGGCTCTAGGTGAGTGATCACACCGTCGTGATTATCTGGGTCATGGAGATAGTTCTGTGTATTCTTGCCACCTCTTCTTCATACCTTCTACTTCTGTTAGGTCCATATCATTTCTGTTATTTATTGTGCCCATCTTTGCATGAAATGCTCCCTCGGTATCTCTAATTTTTTTGAATAAATCTGTAGTCTTTCCCATTCTACTGTTTTCCTCCATTGCTTTGCACTGATCACTGAGGGAGGCTTTCTTATCTCTCCTTGCTATTCTTTGGAACTCTGCATTCAAATGGGTATATCTTTCTTTTTCTCTTTTGCCTTTTACTTCTCTTCTTTTTCACAGCTCTTTGTAAGGCCTCCTCAGACAACCATTTTGCCTTTTTGCACTTCTTTTTCTTGGAGATGGTCTTGATCCCTGCCTCCTGTACAATGTCATGAACCTCCGTCTTAGTTCTTCAGGCACTCTATCAGATCTAATCCCTTGAATCTATTTCTCACTTCTATTGTATAATCGTAAGGGTTTTGATTTAGGTCATACCTGAGTGGTCTAGTTTTTTTCCCTATTGTCTTCAATTTAAGTTGAATTTGGCACTGTTTTCCCTACTTTCTTCAATTTAAGTTGAATTTGGTAATAAGTAATTGGCAATCTGAGCCACAGTCAGCTCCTGGTCTTGGTTTTGCTAACTGTATAGAGCTTTTCCATCTTTGGCTGCAAAGAATGTAATCAGTCTGATTTCAGTATTGACCATCTGGTGATGCCCATGTGTAGAGTCTTCTCTTGTGTTGTTGGAAGAGGGTGTTTGCTATGACCAGTGTGTTCCCTTGGCAATCTTCAACCTTGAACCATGAACCCTGGCAGACAAATCAAGCTTGATCAGTGAAGGCAGGTATCAGGACAATTAAATCAAACTTGATGTGAAGTTTATTATTTCTTTAGCAAGTTACAGTTTAACCCATCTAACTGATGAGTACCCTCAGGTTCAATAGAGTCACCATATGATCCAGCAAATCCATTCTTAGCTCCATATTGTTGTTCAGTTGCTAAGTCATCTCTGACTCTTTGTGACCCCAAGAACTGCCAGGCTTCCCTGTCCTTCATCATCTCCCAGAGTTTGCTCAAACTCACATCCACTGAGTTGGTGATGCCATCCAACTATCTCATCCTCTGTCACCCTCTGCTCCTCCTGCCCTCCATCTTCCCCAGGTTCTTTTCCAGTGAGTCAGCTCTTCCCATTAGGTGGCCAAAGAATTGGAGCTTCAGCTTCAGCATCAGTCCTTCCAATGAATATTCAGGGTTGATTTCCTTTAGGATTGACTAGTTTAATCTCCTTGCAGCCCAAGGGACCCTCAAGAATCTTCTCCAACACCACAGTTTGAAAGCATCAGTTCTTCAGTGCTTAGGACCTTTACAAACTATGTTCATGCAAAACATTGGATATGAATGTTTGTAGCAGCACAATTCATAACAAGAAAAAGTAGGAAAAGGCTCAGCTCTCCTTACCTTCCTCCCTCTTTCTGTCTCATTCCCCTGCTGCTTTCTCCTTTCTCTCCCTGCCCAAGTTCCCTTACCCTCCGGGGAGGTTGGTTGGGCCAAGCGGGTCTAAGGGACCATGGTTCTCACTTCGTATCTCTGTCCAGTTGAACTTCATGGATAAGCTCCAGAGGCTCAGCTTAAGGTGAAACTGAAGAGCGAAGCCAACCACTTCTCCAATTCTAGCCCTCAGACCTGTCTTTCCCTTGGGCAACAGGAGTTCCCCTGTGACAGGCCTGGCAGGGGCTGCGCTGGGACTGGAGCCAGGACATTACAGCATGAAGCCAGCCATAAATGAGGCAACTGTGTCTGATTCCATGCACTAGTGTCGATTACATGAGCAAGCATGCGAGGATCTTGGCACAACACGCTGATGCATCGCCTGACCTTTTCTGATCATACAAATGATGCTTTCTTTATCGGAAACCAAATAGTGGGGTTGTTCTCCTGTCAATTGCCTGTGTCCCCTTGAGCCTGCCTGTCTTACCTGTCTCTGTATCTCCAGAACCTAAAAAGTGCTTTACAGCAAGTGGGTGCTAAGTTAGCATGAATGAATGAAATGTTTGTCAAATCATCTATCCAGCTTTCCCTCATTCCCTAACAGGGCCTTCCACACACTTGGTGTTCAGAACACGTTTGATGAATCAACTTTACATTTGAATGTGCAGGTGGAGTGCTTATTCTTCCTTAATCTGGAGTCAGGCACCCATAGGTTCTGAGCTATAAACAAATGTGTGTGCTCAGTCACTCAGTTGTGTCTGACTCTTTGTGACCCTATGAACTGTAGCCCCCAGGCTCCTCTATCCATGGAATTTTCCAGGCTTCTTGCCAGTATTCTTTACTGCAGTGAGTTGTCATTTCCTACTCCATGGGATCTTCCCTACCCAGGATCAAACCCTATTCTCTTGCATCTCCTACACTGGCAGGTGATTCTTTACCACTAGCACCACCTGGGAAGCCCTCAAAGAGGAATGCTTAAATTCTATTCAGAAGATCTGAGGTTGTGCCCTGGATTTGCCACTTCCCTGGTGGTTCATATTGTAAAGAATCTGCCTGCAATGCAGAAGACCCAGGTTCAATTTCTGGGTTGGGAAGATCTCCTGGAGGTGGAAATGACTACTCATTCTAGTATTCTTGCCTGAAGAATCCCATGGACAGAGAAGCCTGTCAGGCTATAGTCCAAGGGGTCACAAAGAGTTTGACATGACTGAGCATGCAAGCTCACACACACACATATTAGTCTAAGTTGTGAATTCAGGAAAACAACTGGTTTGACTCAACTGTTTAACCATATTGACAGCTTATTTTATTTCAAACAATCACACATCTGTAAACTATGTTTACAGCATTTCTCAATAGAAGGAACCAGTTATGCCATCAGGTTACATGAGCAGATAGCTTGAGCAGTTCTCTCTACTTTCTTTTCCTCTAGTTTGAGTTCCCAAGTTTTGTATGTCCCTGGGATGAGGTGTTGGACTCGGGCTCTGTGTTCTCTGAGGCTCAGAACAAGCTCTTCCTCTGAACATCAGTGTGGACCCTTCACTACTCTATAAATACATAGGAAATTGATAGACTACGGAGGGATTAGAGTGTTTATATAAGCTTAGTTCATGCTAGGCCTTCTGGCAGCTCAAACATCCTCCTTTCTGCATCAGAGCACTTACTTTTTGTCTTGTTGCTGTGGAAACCCCATAAGTCAGAGCCCATGTGAGACACACATGCTCAGCATGTGTGTGTGTGTGTGTGTGTGTGTGCGTTTGTAATAAAAATTCACAGTTTGAAACATAGCAGAGAATAAAAAAGTAAGTAAATGACTTTCAATTCAGCTGGCATTTGCTTATTTTCTGATACTCCAACCACTGTGCTAGCCACACTGAGATGCCGTGGCACCCAAGCCTGAAACTTGATGTGCTTGACTCCTCAGGAGACCTTGCAGGTATTTACCTGCAACCCGTGAATAGTGATGACATGAGGAGCATCTCATCCCCACTCAGCAGATTAGAGGCAGCGTGTTAGGGGTGTGACGGACAGGACAGTAGAAAGAAGTGACATTGTAAATCACAAAGAAAAATACGAACATGGACATTTGTGTCTCTGCTTTTCCTCAGCCCACTGAAGAAAAGGGGGGTTGTGTGTCCTGGGCTTTTTTGTCTAGAAGAGGGACAGTGAGAGAAGAAGTAGGAAGAATAGATGTGGCTAAAGGGAATCCAGGTTATATTTGAAAGGAGTTCTGTGGTGTGCTGAGAGGGGATGGGGAAGACAAGGCAAAAGAACATTTTCTTGGAGTTGTGAATGTACTTCTCCTTTAGCATTTTGAAAACATTCTAATTTTGACAAAATTATAAATGCACCAGAAACTTCAGGTAATTTCTGGAGGCCCCAAGTACCATTTTTCCCACATTTGCCATTTGTTTGCTTGAGAGGTAACTCCCAAGGGTTAGACTGGTTGGCTCTTAGGCTGGGGTTTACTCTGATTGTGACATTCTGTTGTGACAGGCCAGCTAATGTAAAGGTTTCACCTTTAATGAGTCATATAGAAAACAGACACAGGAATTCAAAAATGCACACCAGTCTAAATGTATTTAATGGGTGCAATGCCCTAAAAATATCTAAATGGACTGAAAAGTCTATGTATTGCCACAGAATGGTGGATATTCGTAACTATGATCACAAATCCCGCATGAGAAAATATCTGTAGTTTCTGCTCAAGGAAGTAAAAAAGCATGAAATGAATCTATGGATTCTATAGCCAAGAACTGGAAACCAAGTACCCACCAGTAGAGAATCAGTTAACTAAATAATAGTACATTTAGTCAATGGAAGACTACACACACAGAAAAAAATGAAGAGATCTTACAGATAGAAATGTAATAATACAGATGTGTGTTGTCATGGGAAGCATTCACGATATTCAGTTTTTTGTGCTATATAAAGTCTTTAATGGAATCTCATCTTTGCATATGTGTCTATGTGTGACTCACCAACTATCTCCTCATCAAATCCAGGGTCCTTTCTCTGTCCTCTTCCTTGACCTTAGAGTAGCCTGTGATGTACTTATCTTTCTTCAAGGGCATCTTCCTCTTCCTGTGACACTGTATTCTCTTGGTTTTATTCCTGCTGTTTCTTCCCCATCTCCTCTTCATCGCTCTCTGACTTATCTCAAGAAATGGGCTGATCTGGGGTCTGGTGTTGGATTCTATTCTTTTCTTGGGCTTAATTGTCTCCCTAGACTTTCCTGTGGCTCAGATGATAAAGAATCTGCCTGCAATGTAGGGGATCTGGGTTTGATCCTTGGGTCAGGAAGATCCCCTCGAAGAGGGAATGGCAGCCCACTCCAGTATTGTTGCCTGGAAAATTCCACGGACAGGGGAACCTGGCAGGCTACAGTCCATGGGGTTGCAAAGAGTCTGACATGACTGAGCAACTCACAACTTTCAATTTCACATTGTCTCCCAAGGTGATGTGATATAGTTTCTGGGCTCTAAACACCATTCAAACACTGATGACTTGTGATTCCTATTTCCACCTTTGACTTTGCTCCCTTGTTTCAAACTCAAGTGCAATTGTTAACGTGACAACACAGCAGCCTGTGTAGCTGACACTATTTTGATCTGCAGCCCTCCAAACTCTCTTTTGCTTCTTTCAAGCGTCCTGTATGTGACTGAGCTCTTGCCTGTCTTTTGTCTTACATCTTAACCAAGCTTCCCCTCATTCACTCTGCTCCAATGTATCCTACATCCTTTCTGGTTCTTAAATAGACCAAGTTCATCCTTAACTCAGGACTTCTGCATTTGCTCTTTCTTCTTGGATTTCTCGTCCTTCTTGTTTTGTCTTGGCTAATCCCTTGATGTCAGAGGAGCAAGTCACCATGCCTACAGTTGCTCTCATGCCCAGATAGCTCTCTGCACTTTGCCTTATTTTATGTCTTAATATTTTATTATCTGTCTCTCGACTAAAATAGTGCCTTCATTAGAGCAGGGAATCAGCCCATCTTATTAATACCTGTAGTCAGAACACCTTTAAAGAGTCTTAGTATAGAATAGACATTCAATTACTACATAAGTGTGCAAAGAAATAAAGTTTGGGAGGATATACACACCAAAGAGCTAACAGTTCTGATGTGGCAGAGGTAAATTATGAATTGACTTTCCTTTTTTTTTTTTTTTTTGACTTTCCCTTTTTACTAAGATATGTTTCAGTTAGTCTGGAATTATTTGAAATTAAGCTATACTCCTTTAACAATTAGAAAAATTAATAAACCTATTTTCAATTAGAAAAAAGTGGTTGATAAAGTTTTGATGGTTTAAGATAAACTGTGTTGTGGGGAACTTGCCTGGTGGTCCAGTGGTTAAGACTTCGCCTTTCAGTGCAAGGGGGTGTGGGTTCAATCCCTGGTCAGGGAGATAAGATACCACATGCCAAAAAGCTAGAACATAAAACAGAAGGAATATTGTCGTAAATTTAATAAAGACTTAAAACACTAGACTGTGTTTAGCTGGAGGATGAATTTTTGTCGGATACTTTTCTTTCTTGAGGGTGATAGGTAAGTAACATGTTACTATATATAGTAAAATACCCATGCTTTTGTAAAAGCACTGAAACGTGAAACAGCAGAAACATTTCACTCAGTTCTCTTTCCTTTGAACTTTACAGCTCTCTCTCTCGTAAATCATTTAAAATTGATTTCTTTTTAAAGGTAACAAGATCAAATCATTAGCTTAATGATAACTTGTACTTACTTTTCTTTGCCTTATTATATTTTACATCTCTATTTGATATGTTCATCTTGAACAGGTTTATTTGTTCTTTTCATAAGCATACTAAGTTTGCAATACTGGCTGTCATTCCCAGGTCTGAATGTTAAGTCAACATATGTTTGAGTGACCTTCAACTTATCAAGTATGGCAGGCCTCTGATTGTTTTGGAACCTCTTCTGATACTTGTGGACTTAGTTCAAGGCCAGTTATTTTATTTTATTTTTTACCTAATAGGGATGGTTAATTGTTTGCTTTGATCACTCAAGTGAAGCATCTTACTGTGTATAAAAAGCTAGCTGGAGTCTGTTGTTATATCCTTACCTTTCTCATCGCAGACGCTCCTCCTCCAGGTTTCACATTAGATTTGCAAAATGATGAGCCTCTCTTTGATCTGGGGGATTGTTACAGCAGTGTGCTGTTGTTTATACCTACTTCTTGGAATGAGAAGAAGGTAAGTTTTATCTTTAAATTGCATTTTTGTTCATTCATTTAAAGTTATTTAACTTTCATTGTTATACCATACAGTTGGTTTTCTGTACTTACAAATGCTGGCATTTTCTTCCTTAATATTTTTAAATTAAAAAAAATTTTTTTAAGTATCTTTTTTATTATATCTCACAAGAGATAATGGCAATGTTTCCTTTTTAGTATTGAAATATGTTAGTCTTAATGTAAAAGTGGACAAACTTGTTAAACATCACTTACAGAAACTTTGTAAGATCTGTGTGTGTGCGTGTCTCTGTGTCCATGTGTGCATATAAAGTGTGGATTAGTAAGGATAGCCGTGGTAAGTGGGATCCGCAGTTCTATCTTGTAGATTAAATAGATGCTCTGACTAAATAAATGTTCTCTTTTCAGCTAGTTCTTGTGCACTGTATACACTCAGGCTAAGCTGGACAAGAGCCTAGAGCCTGCAGTGATCATCCTATTATTATTATTTTTTTTTAAGCTTTCTTTCACTTAATCATTCCGCTTGAGCGTCACTTGGTCTTTGTTGCTGCGAGGGCTTTCCAGAGCTGTGGTGAGCGGGGGCTGCTCTCTGTTGCCGTGCTCAGGCTTCTCACTGCAGCGGTTCCTCTTGTTGTGGAGCACGGGCTCTAGGTGCTCAAACTGTGCGGGCTTCAGGAGTTGTACTGAGTGCACTCAGTGGTTGGGACTCACTAGCGCCAGAACACAGGCTCAGTAGTTGTGGCACATGGACTCAGCTGCTCCGCAGTAGGTGGGATCATCCCAGACCAGGGATCAAACCCATGTCCCCTTAACATCAGGGTTAACAATCTATTACTATTACTAATGATAATCAATCATGGTGAAAGGAAAACTGCCAAACACATGAGACATCACTTATTTGTGTGCATCATTTAAAATTGGTTGAAGAAATACAATAAAGTCAGATACATCCACCATAATTATTTAACTTCTGATTGGTTCAAAGAGCATTTGGGGGAGGGCATATAAATATTCTCGACTATGTCAGTCTCCGAAACAGAATTACCCACTGCATATCTTCAGCTATGTAGGCTGTGATGGGTTGTCTACCTTTTAACAGGTTTTTTTTTTTCCCTTTTTGGTATTTTAATTCAGGCTTGGTAATTTCTATTTTTAATTAAACTACTTACCTGCAAACTATGAAAATAAAAATCATTATTTTATGCTATGTTATTCTACAAAGAGGAAGAGTGGTTTCTGTTGGAAAATAAATGTTTATTTTATTAAATGGAAACATTTAAAATAGCATGAGCATTAAGTTATAATGCTAGATTATAAGAAAGAACACTGAATTATAATCAATAAGCATGTCAATACCTATCTGATTCAATTTCATTCTATAATGTGCTCATTTCTCAGATTCCCCTCTTCAACTATTATTACAGAATAATAAAATGTTTAAACTATGAAGATTTTTAAAACTTCAATTCTGCAATCCTTTCTGTCATTCAGTATGCTATACCTTTAGAGAAGACAATAAAATAAAACATTTTGAGATACTCAGGCAAACAATGCTTAGAAACAAATATAAACACCACAATGTAATTTCATTTCTACATTGAGAGCAAAAATCTTGTTGGCCTTGGTTGACCCTTTTATCCTCATGATTGGGAAGAATGAGCAGCATATATTAGACATTCAGTAAGGGCTTCTCAGGTGGTGCAGGGGTAAAGAATCCCCCTGCCAATGCAGGAAATGCAAGAGATGTGGGTTTGATTCCCTGGGTCAGGAAGATCCCCTGGAGATGGAAATGGCAACCCACTCTAGTATCCTTGCCTGGGAAACTTCATGGACAGAGGAGCCTGGCAGACTACAGTCCATGAAGTTGCAAAAGAGTCGGACATGATCACAAACACATGTGTGCACACATACACATATGTGTTTGCTGAATGGATGCATGGGTGGATGGATGTATTTATCTATCATTTTAACCAACATATCATGTTACTAAGTTAAGATGACTCATTATTTTAGTAAAGGAGCAGGGCCCCACCAACCAAAAAAATATCAATAAACTATAGAGTTTGAAATTTGACATCAGTGGTAGTAAACTTAATATAAATAAACATAATCAAAGAACTATGTACAGTTTTCCATATTTACCATCTCTGTTCCTCACAGGCAGATGGGTGAACCACCTCTGGAGAATGGGCTGATTCCGTATCTGGGCTGTGCTCTGCAATTTGGTGCCAATCCTCTCGAGTTCCTCAGAGCGAATCAAAGGAAACACGGTCATGTTTTCACCTGCAGACTGATGGGAAACTATGTCCACTTCATCACAAATCCCTTGTCATATCATAAAGTACTGTGCCATGGAAAATACTTTGATTGGAAAAAATTTCACTTTAGTGCTTCTGCAAAGGTAACCAGATTTGCATTTACATAACATTAGACTTGTTTATTTTCTACCTTTTCTATGTCAATCTATTTAACCATTCTGATGTACTCCAATTTGAAGACAGAGATGTTGAAGAGAGCTACCCTTACATGAAGATTCTTAGAAACACAATAAAACAAATTGGACATAATCTCTTGGTACTAACCATTTAAAAAGTTGAAATAGGTATAGATTTGTCATTTTCTAACCAGTTTACGAGGGTGAAATAAAAACTAAATGTTTTACTGGACTAGATGGTACTGTATAAGACAGTTTAAAAACTCACTCATGTCAATAATTTCTATACAACGCCCAGAGCGCATGTGGGAACTTAACATTCAAGAGCTGTTTTAACACACTCATGCCACACAGTTGTTTAATTTTGTTAAGGAATTGTCCAGATATTTTGGCATCACTTTAAAAGGCTCTTTTACAGAGAAAAATAAATCAATATTAACTGAGTTTCTGCAAAGAAATATTAGACCTGGTCTTGCTCCTAAGTAACTTAAAATCTGGTTAAGATATATCTACAAAGAATATGAAAGAGAACCAATGATTAAAAAAAAAATTCTTCGGACTTCCCCGGTGGTCCAGTGACTAAGACTCTGCACTCCCAATGCAGAGAGCCTGGGTTTGATCCCTAGTCAGGGAACTAGATCACAGATACCTCAACTAAGAGTTCCCAAGTACCCTAACTAAGACCTAGTGCAGCCAAATAAATAAATAAACATTTTAAAGAAACACTCTTGATTAACACCAAATTAACGTCCAAATAAATGCAGAAGCATAGAAAAATAAGAAAGAGAAGAGCAGAGTGGTTGTGAAGGAAGTTTCATGGATAATCTGGGACTTAAAGTTGGCTTTGAAGGATGTGATTTGGCCATTTATTTGAAGTGGTATTTCAAATACCACTGCTATGAAATTGCAGGTGGGAAGGCTGGTTCCCCACTCCTTCCCTTTTTTAACAAGTAGAGAATCATGAAAGAATCACACTGTTTACTAGTCCTGCTGCTAAGTCACTTCAGTAGTGTGACCCTATGGACCATAGCCCGCCAAGCTCCTCTGTCCACGGGATTCTACAGGCAAGGGTACTGGAGTGGGTTGCCATGCCCTCCTCATTTACTAGTCCTGGGTCAGGCTTAATTTCTTTTTCTCCCCACATTTCATTTCCCATCAGGCGTTTGGACACAGGAGCATTGACCCGAGTGACGGAAACACCACTGATAACATAAGCAAAACTATCATCAAGACCCTGCAGGGTGACGCCTTGAGCTCCCTCACAGAAGCCATGATGGGAAACCTCCAGCTTGTCCTGAGACCCCAAGGGCCACCACAGCCCCCCACACTCACCTGGGTGACTGAGGGGATGTACTCCTTCTGCTACCGGGTCATGTTCGAAGCTGGCTACTTGACGCTCTTTGGCCGCGATCTCGCAGGGCAAGATGCCCAAAAGGCGCTCATTCAAAACAGCCTGGACAACTTCAAGCAATTTGACAAAATCTTTCCCGCCCTGGGGCTGGCTTCCCCATCCATGTGTTCAAGGCAGGACACTATGCCCGGGAGAAGCTGACGGAGGGCTTGAGGCTCCAGAAGCTCAGAGAAAGAGACCACATCTCAGAGCTGGTCAGGTTTCTGAACGACACATTCGTCACCTTGGACGACACAGAGAGAGCCAAGTCACTCCTCGCAGTCCTCTGGGCATCGCAAGCAAACACCATTCCAGCCACTTTCTGGAGCTTGTTTCAGATGATTAGGTAATTAGCAGATTATCCATTTATTTATTTTAGTTGAAAGCAGAAATTCAACCATTGTAACTAAAAAAAAAAAAAAAGACTCATGGTACTTTCTCATGCTGTCAATCATGAATGTGGCATTTACCCTTGTAAATGTTCAACATTTACATCGGCTCATCCGATCCTCTAAAAACAGCTGTGACGGGTAAACGCATCTTATAGAAGCAGAGACAGATCGTCCTGGGGAAAGGAACATACTGGTACAGGGTCAGTGAGGCTGTCTGTACCCAGAGCCCTTCTCCTTAAGGCCAGGTTGTTCTTCACGACGCCTCTTTAAGTGCATGAATTTGGTCTTTATAATCATAAAAATATCCTTATGTGATTGCTGATGCACTGTCAGCAAAAAGGACAGTGCGTGCATGCTTGCTAAGTCACTTCAGCCTGCCTACACTGGCTGTTTTTTCACTCAGTGGTTGCTGTAATACTATTTGAGCAACTCTAATACCTATGAATCAGTCATAATATACTGTTATTGATGGAATTTAGCTAGATTTTGCCTTTTAAACACTGTATATAAAAAAAACTTGGATGCAACATAAACTTTGCATAACGTGATTTCTTTCCCAAAGGTTAGTTAGTGTTTTGGGAATTTGACATTCAAATGTTTTATTGAATTATTCCAGTTAAACTGGATGTTGCACAGACACAAAATTACTATTCAATTGGTTTGGGAATGCCAAAGTTCTGTTGAGGGCTGCTAATTTTATGTCTTTAAAATTTTTTTTTAAATTTCAGATAAAAAATCATCTGTCTCAAAGATTAAGTGTCTTCTAAAATGTTTACTTTGGAAAGCTCTGTCTGGAGTAAATTCACATATTAACAGCAAGGTTACAACAGCAATTTTATATCCTATAGTAATAGTAGCCATTTCCTGATAGTCATGCCAAGACATCAATCAGATGTTTCTGAGACTTAGTTAACTGTGATTCTGTTCTATGGACACCTCACCACGCGCTGAGGATCCAGTGAATGTCAGTGCCCTAAAATGAAGTCTCATTCATTTCACAGGTCCAAGTGTCAGAGGAATAAATTACCATACAAGTGGAAAAACTGCTTTATGTGGAATCATAGGGATTTTTAGAGTAAATTTAAATTTCCTTTGGCAGTTTAGCTAGTACTTTAGAATCATTATCTTGGAAGCAACTTTCTCTCTCACTTGCCATGTAATGACTACTTTGACCATTTAATCCTTATTAGAATCACTTATTTAAAAGTCTGGCCAAAGTTTTACTTTTACGTAGTGAGACCCTTTCATCAGTTCTTGCTGATATCCAAGGACTCAAAAAACTATAGGGATTTCCCTGGTGGTTCAGGGCTAAGACTCCATATTCCCCAGTGCAGGGGCCCAGATTCGATCCCTGGTCAGGGACTAAGAGTTCACATGCCCCAACTAAGACCTGGAGTAACTATAAAAATATTTAAAAAGCACAGCTATAAGACAGAGTAAAGATATTTTAAAAGCACAGCTATAAAACAGCGTAAAAAATAAATAGGAATGTCCCTTTATCACCTTTTCTGTATCTTGACCTGTATCTGATTAAAAGAAGGGGGAAATGCCTTTTTGCAGACTTTTTGGTAGAGAAAAAGCTTATATTCTGAACATCTTTTCTTTTCTCTTAACTTTTCATAGAAACCCGGAGGCAATGAAAGTGGCCACTGAAGAAGTAAATAAAACACTAGAGAACGCTGGTCAGAAAGTTAGCTTTGAAGACAGTCCTGTTCATCTGAATCAGATACACCTGGACAACATGCCTGTGCTAGGTGTCTTGTGTGCGTGTTACATGTTAATTTCTGTGTCTTCCTACCAGTGGTTGTCAGCTCATATCACACACTTACTTGTTGCAGGCGTTATGTCCCATCTGACCCTCCAGCAACCCTATGCCTGGAGACTAGTACTGTTTCTATATAACAAGTGAGGAGACGGGCATTTAGAGGTTACGTCACAGCCTGGGATGGGATGGAGGATCCAGTGACAGCCTGACATGGAGCTCTTGACCCTATACTCTCAATTTCTTCTCTGCACTTCCTCCCTTGTTACTACTTTTGCCACTCTTCTTATAGTTAGTACATTATTCGTGTGCATGAAACGAAAGGGGAAAAGGTACCACCATGAAGCCACAATTAGCTGCATGGGTTGGGAGATGGGGTGGACGGTTATTTCACTGAAAAATGTTTGAGTCTCTGGATTTTATAGAAATACAGAAGTACTATGTTTTTAAGTAAGAAAAAAGTTTTCTCTTGCTTTTGTTATGTTTCTTTAGAGGCAAGAAACCAGTGTAAGCTTTCAGGGGCAGTGTGTCTTAGCAGAAGGGACAGGGAGGCAAGAAGCATGGGCCCCATGGGAGGACTCTGATTTGCTGTGGAGACCTGGGACATGTCATTTCACTTTGGGGGCCTTATTTTCTCATTTGTGAAATCAAGTGCTAACATGCTATGATATTATGCACAATTGTGTGATGAGCACTTAAAGCATGACAATTAAAAGGACAGAGATTGGAAGGTCTCATCATATTTAAGCTGTTCTCAACATGTTCTTTGTGTCCCTTTATGTCCCTATGAGAATACAGGGTGTATTCACACAACCCCAGTCAGTGCAATGATAAGTACAGGTTCTTATAAACACCGAATCCCAGGGATGGAGGAGCCTGGTAGGCTGCTGTCTCTGGGGTCGCACAGAATCGGACATGACTGAAGTAACTTAGCAGCAGCAACAGCAACATAAACACTGAAGTGAAGCTGCATCTTGAACAAATATTTCCATATAAAAGTGTTAGTATATTAAATATCAAAGTGATAAACTTTGAATAATTCACATAAAAGTTATTTACTGATTTTTTGCAATTATTAGATGTCTAGTATCATGTAGAAATAATATTATTTTTCCGTAAAATTACGAAAGTCTAGTTTCCATTGATGATCAAAAATTATATCAAGAGATTATAACTCGGATTATCGGATTGAAAATACATTAGGCACAACTGAATCATTGATCACAGCAGATAAAAAAGTTTGAGAAATTTGGATCTGGCCAGCTTCCCCTAGTCTGTTTAGGTTTGTGTTACTGGCTGCTAGGGGTATATCAGACACTAGATTACATGGCCTTTATAAATACTTTGTTCTTTCTTCTTCCTTTTCTTTCCTTCTTTATTCCTCTTAAAATCTTTAGACAGTATCATCAAGGAGTCTCTGAGACTTTCCAGCGCTTCCCTCAACATCCGTACTGCTAAAGAGGACTTCACTTTGCACCTCCAGGACAGTTCCTATAATATCCGCAAAGATGACATCATAGCTCTTTATCCACAGTTAATGCATTTAGATCCAGAAATCTACCCAGATCCTTTGGTAAGTGACTGTTCATCAAAGTTCAGTGACCGAGTGATGTGTACCCAGACTGAAATAAAGAGGAAATTTACCACTGCAGAATTCATTTGATCATTGAAACCACAGGGATTGTCTGTTTTATTAATGTCAAATATTTATATTATATTTTGGAGAATTTGGATGATGGCTGAAATGTTAATTTTTATTCTTGGTATTTGCCATCATATCTCTACTAGACACTTCCCTGGTGGCTCAACAGTAAAGAATCCACCTGCCAATGCAGGAGAGGCAGGTTCAGTCCCTGGGTCAGGAAGATCCCCTGGAGGAGGAAATGGCAACCCACTCCAGTATTCATGCCTGGGAAATCCCATGGGCAGAGGAGCCTTTTGGGCTACAATCCATGGTGTTGCAGAAGAGTGAGATGTGACTTAGTGACTAAATATCAACAACAACAATCTCTAATAGATTATATCTGCAGTTGCAATAACAAGCTGCCTCCTTCCTTCCTTGAAAAGTGCCTCTTCCCAAGTCTAGAAAATTAGAGGCTATATACTGACTCCTCTAATTTCTGATCTAAATCCTTCTTTCTCGTTCTGCCTAAGGGAGGGAGGAACTAGTCACCCAGGTGGGATGGGAGGTATAAAGCTCTCCCATTCCCCTCAGTTCTCTTTAAATTCCTATTTCTTATTACTTTCTGATTCAAGGTGGGGTATTTGCTATGTTACTCATAGATTGGATTAAAAAAGAAAATTACCCTTTGGAACTTCCAGATTCAGAAAAAGATTTTTTTTTAAATAGCTTATGCATTTGTTTCCTTTGTATCTTTATTCCAGACTTTTAAATATGATCGCTATCTTGATGAAAATAGGAAGACAAAGACCACCTTCTACAGTAATGGACTCAAGTTAAAGTATTACTACATGCCCTTTGGGTCAGGAGTCACTATATGTCCTGGAAGATTATTCGCTGTCCAGGAAATCAAGCAGTTTTTGATCCTGATGCTTTCCTATTTCGAACTAGAGCTTGTGGAGAGCTGTGTCAAATGTCCACCTTTGGACCAATCCCGGGCAGGCTTGGGCATTTTACCACCATTATATGATATTGAGTTTAGGTATAAATTCAAACATTCGTGAACATATGCTTGGAGAAAGAGGCCCCCTGATGCTGTTACAAGCCTGTGGCACGCCATCACTCACCAGTGCCCCGTGGACAGACGTGGTTAGTGGCAGTAGAACGGTGCAGCAGGTTCTGTTCCGCTCACCAGTGCTTGCTTGTGAATCTTAACATTTTGGTAACGGTTTCCAGATGCTGATTCAGGCTCTGCAAGTGAAAAAACAACAAAACAAAACAAACTAGTTTCTAGAAGCACAATAATTTGTTTTCATTTGAATAAGTCTGTGAGTGTCCACATTGCCAGGGACTGAACTTTATTATTTTCAGAGGAAAAAGTCTTTTTTTTTGTTTGTTTGCTTGGTTTTTCCCAGAATATTTAGCAAAGGTTCTTCTTTTTTGTTTTCCTAAGGAAACTGCTTTATTTTTATATAAACCTCCCATGGTTGTGCAAAAGGTACACATTCACGTTTTAGTGAAAATGCATGGCTTTCTGATCAGATATGGGGTTCTTTGGGTATAGATGTATATTACAGAGGATATTTTAAAGGATTATATCATGTCTTTTAATAAAATTTTTTTTCAGCTTTCCTTATATCTAGTATTCATGGCTTTTAAAATGACTATCTTAATGTCTTGAGAACATTAAAGATGGTTTTACTATATTCTCTTTATATTTAACTTATTTTTGCTGGAAACTCTAATATCTGTGTCCAGTTTCAGTCATTTTACCTACACTTTTATTAGATTTCATATTAACTGGAAGTTTTTTTTCCAGAAAAGGCAGGTTTTATTCTGATATTATTATTAACATGCATCTATGAAAACAATGTAGCTCTCATGTGATATATTTTTAAATTAAAATTGGATGATAACGACTATCTGAAAGTTTTGGATATGAAGCTGCAAAGAATTCATTAAATTGGCATTGTGTTTTATTTGAAAACTTTTTATCTTTAAACAAGTTGTAATTGAAGGAAATATAGTTTAGGCTATAGCACAGTGTTCAGCTACTGTGTACAACAGTGCTTTAGTGAAATATTTTAAGTATTGGAGTTATGAACTGTAATACTTTACTGATATTTCTCTATGTATATATTGTAAATTATATTTAACTTTTTCCTTGCACTACAGATACTAAGATATATTGTAATGTTTGCTAATGTTGAAATGATTCACTTTTCAGAAATAAAAGTGTGAATTTTTGTTTTAAGTTTTTAAGTATTCCAAATGTTTAAAGCGATCACCTACTAAGTTACAATTTTGCTCATTTTTCATCTCATAGAAAAAGAAAAATAATTATTCACTCAAAAATCTCCTCCATACTTTATAAAATTCATTAAAGATTTTACATCTATTTATTTAATTTATTAGTAATTAAATTTATTAATAATATAACCATGGGATTATATCCCATGTGAGTATTTTTCATATCAAGAAAATTAATCTCATTTACATGTGGCCCAAGATTAATAAAATCCCCTTTTACAAAAAATTTGTTTTAGACTAAATTTCTAATATGATTCCCTAATATATTTCATATAGACACATCCTGGAGTTCAGTCCAGTCACTCAGTTGTGTCTGACTCTTTGCGACCCCATGAATCCTAGCACGCCAGGCCACCCTGTCCATCACCAACTCCCAGAGTTCACTCAGACTCAAGTCCATCAAGTCAGTGATGCCATCCAGCCATCTCATCCTCTGTCATCCCCTTCTCCTCCTGCCCCCAATCCCTCCCAGCATCAGAGTCTTTTCCAATGAGTCAACTCTTCGCATGAGGTGGCCAGAGTACTGGAGTTTCAGCTTCAGCATCATTCCTTCCAAAGAACACCCAGGACTGATCTCCTTTAGAATGGGCTGGTTGGATCTCCTTTGGTTCCAGACCAACCCAATAATGCAAGTCACATGAATTTTTTGGTTTCTGAGTGTATATAAAAGTTATGTTTTTACAGTATATTTTAGTCTATTAAATGTGCAATAGCATTATATCTGAACAAACAATGTACATACCTTAATTAAAAATACTTAATTGCTAAAAAGTGCTAATCATCATCTGATGGTTTGAACTTCCTTCAGAATTGGAGTGAGGCCTCTCAAACCCTGCCACTGCTTTAGCAACAAAGTTTACATATTCTCAGTTCTCTGTTGTCACTTCAGCTACTTTCATGGTGTCTCCACCAGGGGTAGACTCCATCTCTAGATACCACTTTCTTCCCTTACCAGAAGAACTCATCATATGTTAAAGTTTTATCCTGAGGAGGCAGCAACTCACTCACATCTCCAGACCCCATTTCTAGTTCCCCCCACTATTTCCACCACATCTGCAGTTATTTCCTCCACTGAAGTCTTGAAATTCTCCAAGTTATCTATCAGGGTTTGGAATCAACTTTCTCCAAACTCCTGTTAATATTGATATTTTTGAGCTCTTCTCATGAAATATGAAGTTCGTAATGGCATCTTGAGTAATGAATCCTTTCCCTAAGATTTTCAAATCACTTTACCTGGCTCTAGCAGAGGAATCATTGTCTATGGCAAAATATATTTCTTATGAAATACATATTTCTTAAAGAATAACACTTGAAAGTCAAAATTACTCCTTGATCCATGGGTTGCAAAATAGATGTTGTGTTAGCAGGCACAGGAAGAGCAATTAACCTAATAGTTCATCTCTAGCAGAGCTCTCGGGTGACCAGGTGCATTGTCAAAGAGCAGTAATATTTTGAAAGAGATCTTTTTTCAGCGTGGTAGGTCTCAACAGTGGGCTTAGGATAGTCAGTAAACCATGTTATAAACATACGTGTTGCCATCCAGGCTTTTCTGTCCCATCTATGGAGCTCAGTCAGAGTATGTTGAGCATAATTCTTACGTGCCCTGGGATTTTCAAAATGGTAAAGGAGCATTGGCTTCAACTTAAAGTCACCAGCTGCATTAGCCCCTGATGAGAGAGTCAGGCTGTCCTTCAAAGTTTTGAAGTCATGCATTGACTTCTCTCCTCTAACCAGGAAACCCTGAGATGGCATCTTCTTCCAACACAAGGCTGTTTCTTCTACACTGAAAACCTGTTGCTTAGTGTAGCCACCTTTATGATTATTATGATTAGTTAGATCTTCTGGGTAACTTGCTACAGTTTCTACATCAGCACTTGCTGCTTCATTTTGCACTTTGATGCTTTACAGATGACTTCTTTCCTTAAATCTCGTGAACCAACCTCTGCTGGCTTCAAACTTTTCTTCTGTAGCTTCCACACCTCTCTCAGCCTTCACAGAACTGAATAGAGTTAGGACTTTGCTCTGGATTAGGCTCTGATTAAGGTGAGCTGCCGTCTATGGGGTTGCACAGAGTTGGACATGACTGAAGCGACTTAACAGCAGTAGCAGAAGCAAGCGAATGTTGTGGCTGGTTTGACCTTATATCCAGGCCACTAACACCTTCTCCATATCAGCAATAATGAGGTTTCACTGTATTTTGTTCCTGTGTTCACTGGAACAGCACTTTTCATTTCCTTCAAGAACTTCCCCTTTGATTTACATCTTGACTAACTGGTATAAATCTGTATGCAGGTCAGGAAGCAACAGTTAGAACTGGACATGGAACAACAGACTGGTTCCAAATAGGAAAATGGAGTACATCAAGGCTTTATATTGTCACCCTGCTTATTTAACTTCTATGCAGAGTACCTCATGAGAAACGCTGGGCTGGAAGAAGCACAAGTGGAATCAAGATTGGTGGGAGAAATATCAGGAACCTCATATATGCAGATGACACCACCCTTATGGCAGAAAGTGAAGAACTAAAGAGCCTCTTGATGAAAATAAAAGAGGAGAGTGAAAAAGTTGGCTTAAAGCTCAACATTCAGAAAACTGAGATCATGGCATCTGGTCCCATCACTTCATGGCAAATAGATGGGGAAACAGTGGATATAGTGACAGACTTAACTTTTTGGGGCTCCAAAATCACTGCAGATGGTGATTGCAGCCATCAAATTAAAAGACACTTACTCCTTGGAAGAAAAGCTATGACCAACCTAGACAGCATATTAAAAAGCAGAGATATTACTTTGCAAACAAAGGTCCATCTAGTCAAAGCTATGGTTTTTCCAGTAGTCAGGTATGAATGTGAGAGTTGGACTATAAAGAAAGTTGAGTGCCAAAGAATTGATGTTTTTGAACTGTGGTGTTGGGGAAGACTCTTGAGAGTCCCTTGGACTGCAAGGAGATCCAACCAGTCCAACCTAAAGGAAATCAGTCCCGAATATTCATTGGAAGGACTGATGTTGATGGTAAAACTCCAGCTGATGTGGCCACCTGATGTGAAGAACTAACTCACTGGAAAAGATCCTTATGCTGGGAAAGATTGAAGGCAGGAGGAGATGGGGACGACAGAGGATGAGATGGTTGGATGGCATCACTGAGTCAATAAACATGAGTCTGAGTAAACTCTGGGAGTTGGTGATGGACAGGGAGGCCTGGCGTGTTGCAGTCCATCGGTCCAAAGAGTCAGACACGACTGAGTGACTGAACTGAACTGGTATAAGAGTCCTAGCTTTCAGTCTATCTCAGCTTGAACATGCCTTCCTCACCAAACATCATCATTTCTAGCTTTTGATTTATGAGAGACATGGGACTCTTCCTTTCACGTGAACACTTAGAGGCCATTGTAGTGTTATTAATTGGCCTAATTTCAATACTGTGGTATATCAGGAGATAGAGAACAGCCAGCAGATGGAGCAATTAGAACACACACAGCATTGATTAAGTTCATCCTCTTACATGAACATGGTTCACAGTGCCTTCAAATGGTTACAATAGTAACATCCAAGATCACAGATCACACCATAGCAAATATAATAATAATGAAAACGTCTGAAATATTTCAAGACTTACCGAAATGTGACACAGAGACCAGAGTGAGCAAATGCTGTTGGAAAATGGGACTAGCACACTTGCTTGATGCAGGGTTGCCACAAACCTTCAAAAAAAAAATTTTTTTTTTTCAAAGCAGCATCTGTGGAGCAGAAGAAAGGGAAGTGCAATAGCATGAGGCATGCCTGTCTCTTGCTGAATGTGTCCACACATTTTTCCACATCTTTATTCTTGTTTAATAGGGGTTGCCAGTCCATAGCACTGTGGGCCAAAGGTGTCCTGTTTGTGTATAGATTGAAACCTGAGTGGTTTTTACATTTTTTATTGGTTGGACAAAATCAAGAGAATAAAAATATTTTATGACATATGGAAATTACACAAAGCTCAGATTTCCATGTCCATAAGTAAACTTTTTTAAAAAAATTTATTTTTGGCTATGCTGGGTCTTTGTTGCTACTCAGGGTTTTTCTCTAGTTGCAGCGAGCAGGGACTACTCTCTAGTTGCAGTGCTCAGGCTTCCCGTGGTGGCTTTTCTTGTTGTGGAGCATGTGCACTAGGGCATGCAGACATCAATAGTTGCAGCTCACAGGCTCTATAGTGCGGGCTCAGCAGTTGTGGTGCATGGGCTTAGTTGCTTTGCAGTGTGGATCTCTGAGGACAACGGATCAAACCCATGTCCCCTGCACTGGCAGGCAAGTTCTTGACCACTGAACCACCAGGGAAGCCCCCCAAGTGAAGTTTTATTGCCCCTTTATTAGTGCTCTTGTCTAGGCCTGCTCTTATAATGCAATCACAAAGCTGTGAAGTTGCAACAGAGACCACATGGTTGCAGAACCAACAATATTTACTATCTGGGCCTTTATGGAAAATGTTTGCCAACTCCTGCTGTAGAGCAATCTCAAAGGTTACTTTGTTCTATAATTTTTATTAAACTTCTAAAAAGTGTACTAGTATATGAGATTTTTGTTTTTTCATTTGAAAAAAGAAAGTATGTGAGAGGGCTACATTAAAACAAAAACCAGGTATAATTTTCTTGTAAATGATCTTATTTTAGAACTTTCTTAAAGGCTAAATTTTCACATTTAGCCAAGAGATTTTTATTATGACTCTAACCATGACCCCATACAGTATTGCAATGTTAAACTATGCCCCACCCCTCCACACAGGAAGGCCTTCCCCCAACTCACCAGCAGTTTGGACTTGTTAACTGTGGAATCTCATGTTGCTCTCAGGATTAGTCTGAGTCATTTTTGGAGTTAGGATCAAAGCCTTGGTCTCATTAATAGAAGATGAAATGCCAACACCATAGTCACCAGCCTCTTTCTCCATCTGCCTAGGCTGATACCAAGTCAGAGGCTCAAACCTAGAAAGTGACACCAAGACAGGGACACTGATGTTTCAAAGAGAACTGCAGATTCAAAGTCACCTGTCTAAGCTCTTGTTTTAGTCAGAAACTGACATCTGGTTAAGGAGAAGTGATTTTGTGAAGAAGCCTGCTCAGCAAGTTACAGGGACAGGCTTGGGCCTGAAACCTCCTATTTGCCAGCAAATACCACATCCATGAAATTAACTTGTATACATTTAATATTAAAGATTTCATGCTGTGCATGCTAAGTCACTTCAGTCATGTCTGACTCTCTGTGACCCTATGGAACATAGCCCACTAGGCCCTCTGTCCATGAGGTTCTCCAGGCCAGAATACTGGAGTGGGTTTCCATTCCTTTCTCCAGGAGATCTTCCCCACCCAGGGATCAAACCTGGATCTCTTACATCTCTTGCACTGGCGGGTGTGTTCTTTATCACCCGTGCCACCTGGGCAGCCTAATATTAAGGAACCCACCCTCTAAATCAAAATAAGAGAGACCATGCAGTCAGAGACCCAGCGTCAGAGACCATGGAGTCGGTGACTTTTATAGGTCAGCTCAGGGGTCAGCCTATCATTTCACACTTAGGTTCTTACTCTGTACTAGGATATCTCCTATCTTTTCCTCCTGAATGGACAGCAGGCCTGTCATGTTCCTGCCCTGACTTCACACAGAACCCAATTCTCCAAACTGACATCGTTGATGTCCGTGTTGACAGTCTAACCATTCTTGTTGACTGCTTATTTAACTCAATCTCTCCATTGTTGTTACTGTTCAGTTGCTAAGTCATGTTTGACTCTGCGACTCCATAGACTGCAACACACCAGGCTTCCCTGTTCTTCCCTATCTCCCGGAATTTGCTCAAACTCATGTCCGTTGAGTCAGTGAAGCTATCTAACCATCTCATCCTCTGCTGCCCTCTTCTTCTTTGGCCCTCAGTCTTTCCCAGGGTCTTTTCCAGTGAGTCGACTCTGCATCAGGTGGCCAAAGTATTGGAACTTCAGCTTCAACAACAATCCTTCCAATGAATACTCAGGGTTGATTTTCTTTAGGATGGACTGGTTTGATCTCCTTGCAGTCCAAGGGATTCTCAAGAGTCTTCTCTAACATCACAGTTCAAAAGGATCAATTCTCCGGCATTCAGACTGCTTTATGGTCCAATTCTCACATTTGTAAATGCCTACTGGAAAAAGCATAGCTTTGACTGTATGGACCTTTGTCAGCAAAGTGATGTCTCTGATTTTTAACATGATGGCTTGGTTTGTCATAGCTTTCCTTCCAAGGAGCAAGCGTCTTCTAATTTCATGGTTGCAGTCACTGTCTGCAAGATTTCAGAGCTCAAGAAAATAAACCTGTTGTTGTTTCCACTTTTCCCCCATCTATTTGCCATGAAGTGATGGGATTGGATGCGATGATTTTAGTTTTCTGAATGATGAGTTTTAAGCCAACTTTTTCACTCTCCTTTTTCACCTTCATCAAGAAGCTCTTTAGTTCCTCCTATCTTTCTGCCCTTAGAGTGGAGATCATCAATCTCTCCATAATTAGTAATAAAACTAGGAAAGTGAAAGTGAAAGCCAATCAGTCGTGTCTGACTCTTTGCGACCCCATGGACTCAGTTGATGGAATTCTCCAGGCCAGAATACTGGAGTGGGTAGTCTTTTCCTTCTCTAGGGGATCTTCCCAACCCAGGGATGGAACCCAGGTCTCCCACATTGCAGGCGGATTCTTTACCAGCTGAGCCACACCATAGCAATATCCTAAATTCCTCCTTTTGCTTTGTAAACCAACAGAGGTTCCTAGAGGTTCTGACACTCCCAAGATCATTGCCACAGTTAAGTGATGGCAGAGCTGTAACTAGATCTGGTCTCTCCTTTCCCCAAATTGGGCGAATTCAAGATGACTGTCATTAGCTCAAAGTGAGAATCTGGTAAATAAGCTCACATAGCACTCAGTTATCATTGTACCATTGTTTTCTAATAAATGGTTCCTATAGTTCAAAAATATATATATATATATATATATATGGACATCTATACAGGGAACAAGGTTTCTCCAGAGATTTTCTTCACCTGTGGGGAGAATGTGGTTAGGGAGGAGGTGCAGGGAGCTTGGTGATGGTGTCCCCTAGAGTATTCAGTGCTCAGGTAACATTGCCTGTTGTCAAGGGCTGTCCCTGGGGCTGTCCCTGCCCAGAGGAGTGAGCGCAGGTGTCCCTGAGAGCACTCTGGCCCCAGAAACTAGACTATCAAGCAGAGTCAGCAGTTTCTCAGAAACTTGGCCATAAGGGCCTTTGCTTCATCACTTTTGGGGAGTGATTCCAGGAATGCCAGCCCCACATGAAGAGCAGTTTCTATTGTACTCAGGTCTACAGTTCAGGGAAGCATCTAGCTGGCACCTTGCTCTTAGTAGAAGCACCCACATTTGAAAACAGCGACAAAGGGAAGGAATGACTTTTGTGAGGAGGCAGAGGGCACCCCGAGGTCTCTGTTTTTTGAGCCAAAAAGTTGCAAACGATTTACTTGGCTGCTTTGTGGGCAGACCTTTCTGCTCATCTCTATTGATCTCCCATCTACTGAAATATTGGGAAAGAGTTACACACAGAATTGAGAACACAGCTGTCGCGTACTCAGGCCCACGCTGCATGATAAGGCAGGTTTGTTCTCTGCCTCCTCACAAAAGTCATTCCTTCCCTTTGTCGCTGTTTTCAAATGTGGGTGCTTCTACTAAGAGCAAGGTGCCAGCTAGATGCTTCCCTGAACTGTAGACCTGAGTACAATAGAGAACTGCTCTTCATGTGGGGCTGGCATTCCTGGAATCACTCCCCAAAAGTGATGAAGCAAAGGCCCTTATGGCCAAGTTTCTGAGAAACTGCTGACTCTGCTTGATAGTCTAGTTTCTGGGGCCAGAGTGCTCTCAGGGACACCTGCGCTCACTCCTCTGGCCAGAATCAGGTGGATGGTCTCGAAGGCAGAAGTGGAGCAGAGGCCGGTAGGAATCACACAGAACTTCACAGGCTCCTATTCAGTCATTAGTTTACCAAATACCCAATGTTTATACTCTGTTTTATTACTCAGTGAAGTTGCAGAAATATGCGGCCTGCAGAGCAGCTGGGCCTATTTTTGGTTTTATTATTATTTTTTTTAATTTTTATTTTTACTTTATTTTACAATACTGTATTGGTTTTGCCATACATTGACATGAATCCGCCACGGGTGTATATGAGTTCCCAATTCTAAATCCCCCTCCCACCTCCCTCCCCATATCATCTCTCTGGATCATCCCCATGCACCAGCCCCAAGCATCTTGTATCCTGTATTGAACATTTGCTCTTGGCCTGGTGAGGGAACCCACTCATTGTACAGTTTTCTAGATGGAGGATGAAGCTATAATGCCAGTCACCTCTTAGATGACAGTTCTTATTATAATTAGGTCAAGCTAATTGTTTCATCATGATAAAAGTGTACTGCCAAAAAAGAAAAAAAGTCAAGATTTATACTTCTTTCATTCAACTATGTTTAGACAGCCCTGATGTATAAGAGGAGAGGGCAGTGGCACACCACTCTGGTACTCTTGCCTGGAAACTCCCATGGACAGAGGAGCCTGGTGGGCTGCAGTCCATGGGGTCGCAAAGAGTTGGACATGACTGTGCGACTTGACTTTCACTTTTCACTTTCATGCATTGGAGGAAATGGCAACCCACTCCAGTGTTCTTGCTTGGAGAATCCCAGAGACGGGAGAGCCTGGTGGGCTGCCGTCTGTGGGGTCACACAGAGTTGGACATGACCGAAGCGACTTAGCAGCAGCAATGTATAAGGAGTGGGCTTCCCTGGTGGCTCAGACAGTTAAGAATCTGCCTGCAATGTGGGGGACCTTGGTTTGATCCCTGAGTTGGGAAGATCCCCTGGAGGAGTACATGGCAACCCACTCCAGTATCCTTGCCTGGGGAATCCCCATGGATAGAGGAGCCTGGTGGGCTACATTCCATGGGGTCGTAAAGAGTCAGACACACCTGAGCGACTAAGCACAATACAGCACAATGTATAAGGAGTATGTTCCAAAGATTCACTTGTGACTAGAAGGTTTGGAACTCTGAGCATATTTTGTGGACGAAACTATGTTAGAAGAGGGACTTAAATTTCCAGAGAAATGCAAAAAACTAATTTAGTCTGTCACATCTTGCCGGTCATTCTGTTCTGAATGATTCTGCAATGCAAGGAAAAACAGGAGAAAATGCTCAAATCAAGTAAGAAATAGTATTAATTTACCCTGAAAACAGAGGTCTCAAAAGAGGACTGGAGATGGGACACGATGTCTCTAAAGGGGTTACCTGGGTACTTCTATAGCACGTGGTCAACATCATGGTGTCTCCAGGTTATGGACACTCACTTTGTAGTGAGGGAAACAAGAGGCAGAAGGTTACTTATCTTACTGTGAAGCTTAACCATTTTCTTTTCTTTCTGCTTAGCTATGTCAGTAATGGTGGGGAAGTGGGGGACACGGCTAACAGGACATAAGGAAGAATGTGAGAAAATGGGATGGATCAGGCTGGGTGGCTTCAACAGTTCTGGAGGCTGGACATCCAAGATCCAGGCACAGGCAGGTCTGGCTCCCCTCAGCCCTCTCCTTGGCATGCAGACCTCATGGTCTTTTCTCTGTGCAGTCACATCCCTGCTATCTCCTCCTCTTCCTACAAGGAACCAGTGATGTTGGATTAGGTCCCCCTCCACCTCTTGCAGCCTCATTTAACCTTAATCACATCTTTAAAGTCTGTCTTTCCAAATACAGTCGCAATCTGAGGTGCTGGGGGTTAGGGCCTCCATGTATGAATTTTGGGAGGACACGGTTCAGCTCATATGAGCAGAGAAAGGAGAGGAAGCAAGAAGAAAGTCAGGGAGGCCGTAGTGCTGTCTGTTGTCAAAGGGATGGGGCAGGACCCACAGAGCTGTGCTGCGACAGACAGAGCAGGCTCTGTCACAAGGGGTGGGGGAAGGTGGGGGAGTGAACCTGAGGGCTGGGCTCCTGGGTCAGCCTCCACCACCCTTCCTTCTGTGTGTGTTTGTGTGTATATGGGTATGTATGGGTTGACTAAGAAGCCTTGAGTCTCATCACCTTGAATTTTACTTTTGCCTTTGGGGCCCTAAACGCCAATGCCATCACACATAGCCTCCATCAGGGGCATTCTTATCCCATGTTCAAGGTCTTGAATGGGAGGCTGGCTGAGATGACTGTGCAGCTCCCAAGGAGGATCTCCTTCTCAGCTCCCATTTCAGATATGCAGATAGCCAAGAAGCCCCCACCCTGTGCTGGAAGATCTTCACTGTGTCTCACGGGAGTTTCAGGATGTCCCCAGGGCATCTGGGAACCGCTGTCTGCATCCCACTCTTCCCCAAGCTGAAAAGGACTGGTTCCTTGCACTATCTAGCTCTGCTCCAGCCTGGTTTCTAAATTCTCCAGGCAAGAATACTGGAGTGGGTAGCCATTCCCCTCTTCAGGGGATCTTCCAGACCTAGAGATCAAACCAGGGTCTCCTGCATTTCAGGCAGATTCTTTACTGTCTGGCCCACCAGGGAAGCCCTGTTTTAACTCAAGAAGGGAGCTGCTCTAAACTGATCAGAAAGGTGGATAATTGCGGATAATGATGTGGGCTCATCAGTTTCTGTTCATCATCCTCTTAACCATCAACTCCTGCCTCTCGCACAGTTAGGCTGGGGCCACCAGCCTGGTTCTGGCTAACAGGACAAGGCCCCAGCACTGTGGACACTCCCAACCTGGCCTTGTTAGACCCCCTCCAAGATCCGCAGCTGCTTTCACCTCTGCCATGGTGACCTCTGGTGATGGTGAGAGACGAGCACACGATAGGGAGAAGCCACTTGGAGGCTGCATCAGTGAGAAGGAAATTGGCATCGTGATCAATTACTGGAATGCTAGCACCTCCCAGCCTTTCTGACACCAAGGCTGCCTCACTGTTTCCTTGTTTCTTCCCTTGTTTACTTCCCTTAAGATCTTCTTCGGTATTTACTTTCACAGACATTTTGTGTTTGAAATTCCAGCCCATCACATGTGCTATAACTCACTTCTCACAATTCCCCCCACAGCTTGCTCTCCAAAGCCTCGAACAACTTGTGAGGCAGCAGATCCGGGGTTCACTTCCCAGATCTCAGCCTGCTCTCCTGTGTGCATCTAGCATCAGAATCAAAGTTAGACCAGTGGTGGCTCGGCTGAGCAGCTGACCCCTGAGGGTCACAATGAACCAAGTATTTGCCAAAACTGCTCTCTGGAAGGCACTGACAAACCGTGTGATGCAGGTGGGGTGGAACCATCGAGGAGGGGCACATTCCAGAACTGGCTGGCACTTGCTCTGTTGCTTTCTAGGGAAAGGAACTCAGAATCCTGAAACCCAGCTGATCTGTTCAGGATGAAGAAGGAGAGGCTGAGAACCCTTTCTCCCATTTGGAGCTTAGGGCTTTGATGGGAACATGGATTTGGTCTGATCCTGATCCTTGTTGGGGCTTTCTTGGTGGCTCAGATGGTAGAGAATCTGCCTGCAGTGCAGGAGACCTGGGTTCTCCATGGGTTGGGAAGATCCCCTGGAGGAGGGCATGGCAACCCACTCCAATATTGCTGCCTGGAGAAACCCAAAGGCAGAGAAGTCTGGTGGGCTAAAGTCCAAGGGGTTACAGAGTCAGACATGACTGAGCAAGTAATACACACAGATCCTTGTTGCTGTGTGATCAACTTACCACTCATTCCCCTCAAACCAAGGGTCAGAAACAAAGCATAAACATCTATGCATGCAGAAGCCTCTCCCCACTCAGGTTCTACTGGGTAGGCACACAGAGCAAGCCTCAGCCTCACCTGTACCTTGTATTACCTGCAGGAAGTGGGTCCCTAAGGAGCTAGCAGATAACATACTGCAACCACCTGGAGCCTACAGCATTCATGTAACTGGAACTGTGGAGCCCTAGACCAAGGGTCACAGGTGCAAGGCCTTCAACCAAGGCCACAGATGCAGAGCCCTACACCAAGGTCATCTCAGAAATGATTGAGTCCCATAGCAACTTTTGCCATAAGCCCCTGTTATCTAAATCAGGAAGCAACCTGACCCCATATTAGGTAAAAATACCCACCCTAACCAATCACCTCATGCCACCCTTCCAGCAGGAATTTTGGTTTGAGGCTATAAAAATTGGCTGATAATCCATTAAAAGGGATCAGCTCTCCCTGGTCTGTCAGGAGGTTGGCCCACTGTGCTTACA
Source organism: Aepyceros melampus (assembly GCA_006408695.1). Lineage (NCBI taxonomy): Eukaryota > Metazoa > Chordata > Mammalia > Artiodactyla > Bovidae > Aepyceros > Aepyceros melampus. The sequence continues at coordinate 115,374 of SJXQ01011909.1, forward strand.
ATGCCCTCAATACCTTTGCTTTTCATTCTTAATAGACTCACTTCTTTCTGAAATATTCTCTGTCTGGAAATTCCTTTCCAAACTGCACTCAGACCACAGCAAGAATGACCCTCACTGAACTTCTGGATGAACCCAGTGTTATTCGAGTCTGATACCTGAAAACAAGGCAAAGAGAAAGTATAGAGTGAGGTGTATCTTTGGTGCCCCTTGCTCACCTCATGGCATCCATCTTTCATGCACGAGAGAATTGAAGAGCTGCTGGGGTCAGGAATGGTGATTTATAGGAAGAAAAAGACTCAGTTCCTGCCCACAAGGAGTTTAGTCCAATCATGTCAGAAGCCCCAGTGGGTCTAATTCCAACACCCATGAACCTAAGCGTGGATTTTTTAAAATGACATGATCCTTTCAAATTTGGAAAACTCAGTAGTGGCCACAGGACTGGAAAAGGTCAGTTTTCATTCCAATTCCAAAGAAAGGAAATGACAAAGAATGCACTTATTTCACATGCTAGTAAAGTAATGCTCAAAATTCTCCAAGCCAGGCTTCAGCAATATGTGAATCATGAACTTCCAGATGTTCAAGCTGGTTTTAGAAAAGGCAGAGGAACCAGAGATCAAATTGCCAATATCTGATCATCGCAAAAGCAAGAGAGTTCCAGAAAAACATCTATTTCTGCTTCATTGACTATGCCAAAGCCTTTGACTGTGTGGATCACAATAAACTGTGGAAAATTCTGAGAGAGATGGGAATACCAGACCACCTGACCTGCCTCTAGAGAAACCTGTATGCAGGTCAGGAAGCAACAGTTAGAAGTGGACACCGAACAACAGACTGGTTCCAAATAGGAAAAGGAGTACGTCAAGGCTGTATATTATCACCTTGCTTATTTAACTTCTATGCAGAGTACCTCATGAGAAACGCTGGGCTGGAAGAAGCACAAGCTGGAATCAAGATTGCTGGGAGAAATATCAATAACCTCAGATATGCAGATAACAGCACTCTTATGGCAGAAAGTGAAGAACTAAAAAGCCTCTTGATGAAAGTGGAGAGTGAAAAAGTTGGCTTAAAGCTCAACATTCAGAAAACTAAGATCATGGCATCTGGTCCCATCACTTCCTGGCAAATAGATGGGGAAACAGTGGAAACAGTGAGAGACTTTATTTTGGGGAATTCCAAAATCACTGCAGATGGTGATTGCAGCCATGAAATTAAAAGACGCTTACTCTTGAAAGGAAAGTTATGACCAACCTAGACAGCATATTAAAAAACAGACATTACTTTGCTGACAAAGGTCCATCTAGTCAAAGCTATGGTTTTTCCAGTAGTCATGTATGGATGCGAGGGTTGGACTATAAAGAACTCTGAGTGCCGAAGAATTGATGCTTTTGAACTGTGGTGTTGGAGAAGACTCTTGAGAGTCCCTTGGACTGCAAGGAGATCTAACCAGTTCATCCTAAAGGAGATCAGTCCTGGGTGTTCATTGGAAGGACTGAAGCTGAAGCTGAAACTCCAATACTTTGGCCACCTGATATGAAGAGCTGATCATTTGAAAAGACCCTGGTGGTGGGAAAGATTGAGGGCAGGAGGAGAAGGGGATGACAGAGGATGAGATGGTTAGATGGCATCACCAACTCAATGACGAGTTTGGGTGGGCTCTGGATGTTGGTATTGGACAGGGAGGCCTGGCGTGCTGCAGCTCATGGGGTCGCAAAAAGTCAGACAGGACTGAGCGACTGAACTGAACTGATCTTTTTTTTCCAGGGCGAGGAGGTATTTAAAGTGTCACCTCTACTTGCAGAATGAACAGACTCCATTCTAGGCGAGAGGCCCTGCAGGCACAGATGGGCGAGACTGTTCTAGAAGGGTGCTGTCAGGCCTGGAAACAAACCCTCTCTGGCACTGGCCCAGTCTCAGGGACAAGATGGCTGCTTCTTCTCTCTGACTGCTCACTTACAAAACACCAAGGGTTGTCTTCTGGGAAGCTGTTTGCTTTATTCTTCAGAATTCTTGTGCCCTTAACACTTGTATGATGTATAAATCCTGCAAAACAACTTTGGGGCTCAGTGCTCCAAACTGAGAACTCTCACTGGCTCTCTTCCAATGCTGTCTCATTGTGTTTGAAATTTTGGCAAGGGACCTGAGGTCAGTAGTTGTTTGCAAAGTACTTGCTTTGGTTACCTCTGGTGAAATGATGTAAACATTGCTGTATCTTTGGTAAATCAGGTATCCTTTAACTCTAAAGTCATAAAGGGCAGTGGCAGGGCTGATGGGTAAATGTAGAAACTGAACTCTTGCCCAAATATGGCCTGGTTGAAACGAACATACACACACACTCACACATGTACACACACACATGCTATTAACTAATGCTTTGCATCCATATAAAATACGGCTAGGAAAAAATATTTTTAAATAATGAAATATCTTGAAATTAGATGGTAAACTGAACATGATGCAAGGCAAGGAACTCTGAGAAGAAAGAATAACAATAAACAGATTAAGTGCTTCCTTGGCACTTAGAGATGTACTTTTAAGATGACTTAAACTTAACAAATTTACAAAACCAGGCTTCCCTGGTATCTCAGACAGTAAAGAATCTGCCTGCAATGCACCAGACTTGGGTTTGATCCCTGGGTTGGGAAGATACCCTGCAGAAGGGAATAGCAACCCACTCCAGTATTCTTTCCTAGGAAATCCCATAGACAGAGGAGCCTGGCAGGTTACAGTTCATGGGGGTCACAAAGAGTTGGACACAAATGAGAAATTAACACTTTCACTAATACTTTCTTTCAAATTTAAAAATAACATTGTGACATATAATTCCTCCATAAAACATACCTTCCACAAAGAATTAAGCTAAGAAGGTGATGCTGGTTTGATGACCAGGTGTCTACTCATGAGGTAAGCGCCTCACTCCTGCACATAAATATCAGCTGGCAAAACCACAAGTTACTAAATGACATAAGATCTTACCTGATGGTTCAGATGGTAAAGAATCTGCCTTCAAGGAAGGAGACACACTTTTGATCCCTGGGTCAGGAAGATCCCCTGGAAAAGGGAATGGGGGAAACAATGGAAACAGTGACAGACTTTATTTTCTTGGGCTCCAAAATCACTGAGGATGGTGACTGCAGCCATGAAATTAAAGGATGCTTGCTCCTTGAAAGAAAAGCTATGACAAACCTAGATAGCATATTAAAAAGCAGAGACATTACTTTGCTGACAAAGGTTTGTATAGTCAATGCTATGGTTTTTCCAATAGTCATGTAGGACGTGAGAGTTGGACCATAAAGAAGGTTGAGTGCTGAAGAATTGATGCTTTCGAGCTGTGGTGTTGAAGAAGACTCTTGAGAGTCCTGTGGATTGCAAGTAGATCAAACCAGTCAATCCTAAAGGAAATCAACCCTGAATATTCTTTGGAAGGACTGATGTTGAAGGTCCAATTCTTTGGCCACGTGATGCAAAAAGCTGACTCATTGGAAAAGACCTTGATGCTGGGAAAGATTAAGGGCAGGAGGAGAAGGGGGCGACAGAGGATGAGATGGTTGGATGGCACCACTGACTCAATGGACTCAAGTTTGAGCAAGCTCCAGGTGATTTGAAGGACCAGGAAGCCTGGTGTGCTGCAGTTACAAAGAGTTAGACACACCTGAGTAACTGAACAGCAACAACTAAATGATATGGACCTTCCTGAATGTTCCCAACCATGAAAAGTGAAGGTGAAAGTGTTAGTTGCTCTTTCATGTCTGACACTACTTCTCCATGGACTGTAGCCCACCAGGCTCCTCTGTCTATGGAATTACTCTAAAAAGGGGACTATAAAGCACCAGCCTCATAGAGATGTTATGAGGAATAAAGGAGTGCCTAAAACACTGCAAGGCACTCAGGAAGTCTTACAGAAGTTCTAGTTATAATTACAGAGGTTTGCTTACTGCCCTTGGTTTCAGAATGTTCTGAGGAGTAAAAATGAGAACTTTCTGTATTAGTTTATATAGTAAGTAATACATTTAAGTGCATGAAATGTATTGGGATGAGGGATGAGACGGGACTGAGGGAAAGATAATATAGTTCAACATCAAGAATGACAGAGAATAGACCCCCTTCTTGTGGGAAGGGCCTCAGATGAAAGGCAGTGCTGGATTGGAGAACCCAATATCTCATCGTGAAAAGTCCTAGAATACAGAACCCGAAGGGCGGCATCTTTGAGCTGCTTCTGATGGTCCCTTTTAGCTCTATTCCTGGAGAAATGAGGAGATGGGGGAACCTCTTGAGTTTGCCCTGCAGAAAAGATTACTTGAGAACTGTCCATTTGAGCCCAAGATTACAGGATTTCAATTAAACTAAATTCAAAATAAACATATCTCTGCCAGTTGCTTCTGACCTTTGAGCAAGGCTATGCCTCCCTACCAGGCCTGAAAAATGCCATTGCCAGTGTAGAAAATGTGAAGGGCACTCAGGAGGCACCTGCCAGGCTGGAGGGGGCAGGGAGATGGCAGGTCAGAGGCCAAACTTCAGCCCCTGTTGAGGGTCACACATAAGGCACAAGGGCCTTTTCCCAAAACATGTCTTCTTCAGGTCATGGCAGGGTGAGAATTCTAGATTTTTATGATCCTTCTCCATCCCCCAATCCATCAAGAGAAAAGATATGTAAATCATGTTAGTGCTATGCTGTGCTTAGTCACTCGGTCGTGTCTGATTCTTTTCAACCCCGTGGACTGACAGTAGCCTGTCAGGCTCCTCTGTCCATGGGATTTTCAAGGCAAAAATATTGGAATGGGTTACCACTTCCTGCTCCGAGGATCTTCCCGACCTAGGGATTGAACCCATGTCTCCCGCATTGGCAGGCAGATTCTTTACCAGTGGGCCACCTGGGGAGCCCACATTTAACTAAGAGGGATGTAAATGAAAATGGATCATGAGTGGCTTCTAGATACCCTGATCTTGCTCCAGAAGGTCAAGTAAGTTTGTATCAATCTTAAAAACATCTAGAATCATCAATAGGTTAAACAAAGTGTGGTAAGTGAACCCAGTGGGATGTTAGTCAGGTTTGTTTTCAAGATTTTTTTTTTTTTTTGATGTGGACCAATTTTAAAGTATTTACTGAATTTGTTACAATATTGCTTCTGTTTTATGTTTTGGTTGTTTGGTCATGAGGCAGGTGTGGTCTGAGCTCCTTGACCAGAGATCAAACCTGTTCCCTCTGTGTTGGAAGGGGAAATCTAAACCACTGGAGCAACAGGAAATTCCCCTGTTCAGTCTTGAGAAGGAAGAGAACTCTGACGTCTGCTACAGCACGTGTGTGCCTCAAGGATATGCTAAGAGAATGAGCCCGCCACAAGGAGACAAATATGCACGATCCCACTTACGTGGGATACTTGCGCTTCCCAGGTGGAGCTAGTGGTAAAGAACCTGTTTGCCAGTCCAGGAGACATAAGAGACATGGGTTTGATCCCTGGGTCAGGAAGATCCCCTGAAGAAGGAAATGGCAACCCACTCCAGTATTCTTGCCTGGAGAATCCCATGGACAGAGGAGGCAGGTGGGCTACAGTTCATGGGGTCGCAAAGAGTTGAACATAACTGAAGCAACCTAGCAGGCGCACTCATGAGGTACTCAGAGTAGTCAAATTTGTAGAGATAGAAAGGAGACTGGTAGTTGTCAGGGACTTGGGACAGGAGGTTGGGAAGTTGTTGTTTAAGAAGTACAGAATTTCAGTTTTGTCACATGAAGAGTGCTGGAGATTGACTGCACAACAACGTGAATATACTTAATACCACTGACCTATGCACATAAAAATGGTTAGTATGGTAAATTTTTTATGTATTTGCCACAATCATAACAAAAAAAATCAACTGGTAAAATGAATGCTATGGAACCTTGTTGTTAGAAAATAAATCTAATTATTGATAAGTTAGATGTTTCACTAGATGACCTTTCACCCCAGATGCTTAAGAATTTGATGATAGCTATTATCCACTATTTTTCTCCCATTCATGGTACACATGGAAAATCATTCTATTTTGGCATATGGGGGTGGGCTTCCCAGGTGTCACAGTGGTAAAGAGTCCACCTGCCAATGCAAGATACTCCCATTCATTCCCTGGTTCAGGAAGAGCTCCTGGAGAAGGAAATGGCAACCCATTCCAGTATTCTTGCCTCAAAAATCCCATGGACAGAGGAGCCTGGGGGTGGCTACAGTCAATGGGGTCGCAGAGTCAGACATAACAGGGTGAGTGAGCACAGCACACATGAGGGTAACTGGAAGGGCCTGCTTGGAGCTGAGGGTGGCCTGGGGGTTCCCAGGGTCCCAGAACCCAGCCAGCTCACCAGGTGCTGGCCTCTCTGCCCTCCAGCCACCCTTTCACACACACATCCTGGGGAGCTCATTCCCACTAGGCCTGTTCACATGACTGTTCCCACTACTGTCTGTTCACATGTTTGGAATCAGGTGGCTTGATTCCAAAGCTGACAAAGCATGTGGCCTAACCTGCAGTCTGAACAGATGGAGCGGTTTTGCTTGGGTTGTGGGTTTGTAGCTGACTTTTACCTGGAAAGCCTTGAACACCACATGATGTGTACTTCATAGCAGTGACTAGCTGCTATTAGAGGGTCCTCAGATGTTAGTGGAGAGACTAGATTGAAAATAAGAACAAGTGTTAGTTGTTTACTAAAGTAGATAAAGCACAATTACCAGGCCGTGAAACATTATTTTTAGGGTTCACTATTACTTTTGGATATAAATATAAATATTAGTTGATTTCAGAAAAATTATTTTTTCTCCCCAATCAGCCACAAATTCTATTGAAATAACTTATTCTAACCTGGAGTGAGTATTTTCTGAAGCTTTAATAACAAGGAAAATGGGTGCTCCAAGTAGGGCGTTGGCATTGTGCTATATATCATTACATATTACATTACATTTGTGTGTGTGCTCAGTCCTTCAGTTGTGTCCGACTCTTTCCAACCCCATGGAATGCAGCTCTCCAGGCTCCTCTGCCCATGGGATTTCCCAGGCAAGAATACTGGAGTAGGGTGACATTTCCTCCTCCACGGGATCTTCCTGGACCAGGGATCGAACCTCTATACCCTGTGTGTCTGGCATTGCAGGTGGGCTCCTTACCACTTAATTCCAAAACAAACAAAGAAAAAGTTCTCTGTATCTTAGACCAAATGTTGCGTCTGTCACTCTTAGAATCCATCTTGGCTTTATGAAGTTACACTTTAGGTAAAAATGTTTGAGATGGTTTTTCTGGAAAGTGACATTTTGGCAGACTAAAGGTGATAATTGGTCTTTGGGAAGGTGGGTTGATTCTCCCTCCCTTTGGCCTGTGTGGACTCTGGGATTTGTTTGATTAGAAGGATGCTCATTATAGAAGGCTTGGTTTGAAGAAGCTTTGCTCACACTGAACTCTTGGTTTTTGCATACAGTAAATTAAGTCTATCTGTGAGCTTGGACAATTTTGTCTAATTCAAAACTAAAACCAAAAAAAAAAAAAAAGCAGATATTTCTGAAAAAGCTAGGCAAATAGGGAGAGTAGCACAGATGGAGTTAATCTGAGCTAAATATGAGAGAGTTCATCCAAAGAAAAGTTCAAATAATACTTAACTGAGGGCATAAATGATTAATACCTTATGTTTATATTTTATTTCTTTCCATTCTGGTCATAGTCCTCAAGAATTTTCCAAAGCATTTGAAAGTTGAAAGAATCTTCAAAGACCTGATCAACACTGATTTCCTGTTTTGGGAGAAATAAGTAGGCTTCTAAGTCCGCTTGTGGTTATTATAATCGAACAATAAGAGGAGTTTTAGGGGATGACTATAAGATTATGATAGTAACCAAGAGGGTGACTTTATTTTTCATCAAGTTCCAAATCATTTAAAAAGTATAGACTCCTTAAGATATAAACAAATTTTAGCAAAACGCAAAGGAATAATCCCTACTTCATAGATAGTAGTGAGCAAAGCAAGGTGACCTTAAATAAACAGATGGTAGATGCACTATAATTTATTATGTTGTATAACATTTTACAGGATTGGGTGGTTTGTCTAAGGTCTCTTAGTGGTGAATAAAGACTAGGATTCAGGTTGTAGTCATAAAACTATAGACCACACAACTCCTATGGAAACACACAGGAGACATGTACATTTGAGAAATACACCACACCAAACATGTAATCCAGTGAGCTCATTACCACACATTAACCTACAGAACTTAACTGGAAAGCTGATTGCAGCATCTGAAATCATGGGGGATACTGTTTTTGTTGGCTGCTTAGCTGAAGAGCAGAGAAAGCCAAGAACTTTCTCCATCTGCCAGCCTCTGGTTCACATCTAGTTCATCTTATATGGGACACATACTAGGTTCTATAGTTGTTTAAAAACACCTATCTCAAATAAAACAGGAGGATCCAAAGCTATTTCTATTGAGATTGTGTTCAATGATTTAGTATTATTTTATTCTCTTTGTCTTGGTTCACTTTGATATGGCACACTTTTCAAAGCTTACAAATAATAGGCTGACACAAAGAGGTAAACTCCTAACTACATCTATGAAGGACAAAGAAATCTCAGTAGAGGTGAAGTGTGCACTTATGTGTATGTTAGAAAGCTCAGAGATGGCAAGAACTGGCCCCAAAGAATCATAAAACCTCCAAAATCAACAGGAGCCACAAGAGGTTACAGACAGAACCCACTCAACTCTGAACCCAGTAGCCAAGATCAAGGCCATTTACTGATAAGAGGAGACCTTGAACAGTATTTATTAAGCCTCCCTCCTTTTTTAAAGCACTACAGCTATTCGGGAACACCAAAACCAAACTGCATTTGCATGTAGCCTTGACCCTGTGTGTGCTCCTCTTCTTATGTTTATGCTGAGGGAGTCCTCTATTCTTAGGTCTATGAACTCTAGGTAAATGCCATTAAAAATTAACTGAGATACTATGACCACACTTTCATGATCATCCAAGTCATTATGTAATGATGGGCAGCATGTTCTTCATGACCTCTAAGGAAGGCAAACCTGACTGAATTAACTATCTACCAATTTCCAGTGAGGGCTTCCACAGGTCCAGCTGAGGGGTTAAGTTTAGGATTAGAGACAGAAAAGAGGTGATTTGCTCCACTTACTAGAGAGAATTTGGAGTTCCAGGGAGCACTGACCTCCAAACAGGGAGCACGGAGCTGGCCTGATGGCCTGAGCCAGAAAGTGCGACATGGAGCGAGGTGGCCACAGAAAAACCCCTAGGGATGGATGGGGAAAAGAGCTTTGAAAATAGTTGTTGAATGTTCGACTGAGGTTGTTTGTGTGGCTGAAAGATTTCATTCTCCTTTCCCTACAGTCTCCTTTTACTGGTGCTGTCTGAGGCAGAAAGAAGACCTTGTGTGGGGAGTTTTGATTTTGCTAGGTTTGAGTTTCTGGGAGGCTTGGGTGGGTGAGGAAACCACTGTCTAATCTGACATCTGTGTCAATGCAATATGGGACAGAAACCTCAAGTGTGGGGCGGCGGGGTGTCTGTTCATCAATCCAACCAGTTAAATGAAAGTAAGAAGACTCTTGAGAGTCCCTTAGACTGCAAGTAGATCAAACTAGTCAATCCTAAAGGAAATCAACCCTGAATATTCACTGGAAGGACTGATGCTGAAGCTGAAGCTCCAATACTTTGCCCACCTGATGCAAACAGCTGACTCATGGGAAAAGACCCTGATGCTGGGAAAGATGGCGGGCAGGAGGACAAGGGGATGACAGAGGATGAGATGGCTGGAAGGCATCACTGACTCAATGAACATGAGTTTGAGCAAACTCTGTTTGTGAAGATAGTGAAGAGACAGGGAAGCCTGGTGTGCTGTTCATGGGGTACCAGAGAGTTGGACACAACTTAGAGACTGAAGAGCAATGACAAATTATCTTGACACAACTTTTGATTTTCTCACCCTTGGGAGACATTATCAGCTTATATTTAAATTTATAGATGAATATACAAGAGCTCAGAGTCACTTTTCCTAGGCCACTTAGGGATTAAACTGAGTCATTTTTCCAGGGCCATGTATGCATGCTCAGTGTCAGACTCCTCGTGGCCCCATGTACTGAAGCCTGCCAGGCTTCTCTGTCCGTGGAATTTTCCAGGCAAGAATACTAGCCACTTAGGGGTTAAACTGAGATCTGGTTTCAGAGTGATGTTTATTCCACCAGGCTCATGCAGGTGATATGGACCCCCAGAACTGTCGTAAAGCATACTTACTCATACTAGGGGCGGGGAGAACCTCTGCTGACTTACACTCTAAAAAGCTTGGTTTGCCATGTATTAGTGACTCTATATATTGATCTGTATATTCAGATCCCTAAGGAAATAGGTAGGAGATTTAAAAGGAACGAATGATCTTTGCCCTATTGTTATTTTCATTTTATCTGTCAACCAGAGTCAGTCTCTTGGGTGAATTGCCTCCAGAAAATAGAATGCTTCTGGTTCTTGTGATTGTAGGAACTAGAAAGTAAATGTGAAGAATTCATTATGTGCAAATAAGGGACAAGTAGGTTGTGATCAAGGGGTTCCCAGGTGGCTCAGTGGTAATGAATCCACTTGCAATGCAGGAGATGGGGGTTTGATCCCTGGGTCGGGAAGATCCCCTAGAGAAGGAAAAATGGCAACCCACTCTTAGTATTCTGACCTGGAGAATCCCATGGGCAGAGGAGCCTAATGGGATACAGTCAATGGGGTTGCAGAGTTGGACATGACTGAGCAACTAAACAAGGTTGCAATCAAATGAGAGAGTTCAGTAAGTTATTGGAAAACTAAGAAAGCCAGTTGAATGTAAATTGTTACAGGTGAGACCAGACGCTAAGCACAGGCAGCTGAAGAACATGAGAACTGGTGATCACAAGGAAAGAGGATTTGGGGTTTAGAAAGAGGAAGTTAAAGGAGACCTTACCATGGCTGTTTCTGACAACTGGGGGTGACAAAGTCGGAGCTGGAATTGGAGAACTGGAGGGTGGACACAGAAGCAACTCAGGGGTCAGCAGACTACGTCAGGGGCAAAGTGGGCTCAGACTCCACGGAGGAGTGAGATACAGGAGGTATGGAGATAGCAGAGGTGTGGGGACATCAAGGAGAAAGTGGCCTCCCTTTTATCTCTTTGATGAGAGAGCAAGAGAAAGGCAAAGAGGGGGAGAGTGGGAGGAAAGGAAGGAAGGAAGGAAAGAGAAAAAAGAATGGAAAGAAAAACAAACAGCTGAAGGAGGTTATGAATTGTCAATAATAAAATGATACTAACCTAAGAGTCACAAAGTGACCAAGTGGCAGGGGCTTTGAATATTTTAGTGACAAAAAAATATTTAGCTAAGAGAAGTGGATAATTATGTAATCAAAGTACTCAATGGCACAGAGAGAGAGATAACAAGGGGTAATTTCACGCTGAGTGTTCCTAGTACAGAGAAAATGAAAGAATAATGGTGAAAATGATGAAATCAAGTGAAAGCTAAAAATAGCAAGGAACAATGAAGAGATTTTTTAAAAAATGTAAAATAGAAAAAAAAATAGGTTGAGCATCGGGAAGGAGGTGGCATAGCAGCTCACTGTTAAACTGTTGTTGTTGCTCAGCTGGTAAGTTGTGCCCACTGCTTTGAGACCCCATGGACTGCAGCAAGCCAGGCCCCTCTGTCCTTCACTGTCTCCTGGAGTCTGCTCAAAGTCATGTTAAATGGTGCACGATCCCATGGAACTCCCATCACCCAGCAAAGGTAGGTATAGCACACAAAGTAACCAAGGTGTGGAGTCTGAATGCCTTGGCCAGCTGGTCAGTGCTGAGGTCAGGGGTCATGTCCAGGCCTATCTCCAAACCTGAACTTTACCATCCTTAGCTTTTTTTGTATTAACGAGCATGAACATTTTTGGACGACTTCAGCACACATTAAATATGTATTTTTTTACATAGCTAAAAACATGGACTCATATCACAAAACTATCATTTCAACACACCCAGTCCATATTTCACAAGTTGCCCTCAAAATACAATAGGTCTGGTCTATCCAAATCAGGATCCAGTCTGAGTTACACCAGCCTAACTGTATTCCTTTCTTCTGTAATCTAGAAGAGTCTTTTTTGTTTCTGTCTTGTAAAATGTTTCATCTGGGCTTGTCTAATTACTTCTGTGTGTTAGGCTTTAACTTCTTTTATGTACTTCCTGTAGACCAAAAGTTACATCTGAAGGCTTGACAGATTCAAGGTAAATCTTTCCGTTGAGAATACATACCAGGAGATGTGCAGACTGCAGGCAGTCTACCAGGGGATGCACAGTACCTGGCTATCCACCATGACAGGTGCCAAGTCTGGCCACTGAGTTAGTGTACAGATTGCTGTATTCTTTTTACATTTTCACCATTATTATTTTAAATCTTATTTTATTCTTTTGACTGTGCTGGGTCTTCGTTGCTGGGCCAGGCTTTACCGAGTTGCAGCAAGCAGGGGTCACTCTTACTGTGGTGCCTGAGCTTCTCAATGTGGTGGCTTCTCTTGTTATAGAGCACAGGCTCTTGCCACATGGGCTTGGCAGCTGTGGTGCGTGGGCTTGGTTGCCTCATAGCATGTGGCATCTTTCCAGACCAGGGATCAAACCAGTGTCCCTTGCATTGGCAGGCAGATTCTCAACCACTGGACCACCAGGGAAGTCCTGATCTTATTCTTCATATTGTATGATTTTAGCCTCACTCCTTTTTCTCTGTTGTACAGTTAAGATCTCCTCCTTTGATGAATGCAATCTTTTTTGATGTTACTCAGGCAAGGCACACACAAAATTCACTTCGCCATCCACCTATCATCTAATAATTTTAATACCAATTGATAATCCTTGTGTGAGCCAGTGATTTCACAGGGGACTGCGAAACAATGATTTTATTTTTCTGTTTATCACCATCGACCTCTATTAGCTGGTATTCTTTAGGTACAGCTTTCACTGTCAACTAGGGCTACTGGTTTTGAGATATAATGGTCTTCCTGGAAATGCAGAATAAATGCATAAAGTTTTCAAAGGAAGGGGTTGGTTTAATGGCCACATCAAATGGTGACAAAGGGATTTTAGTGACTCATTTGTAACTGCAAAAGATTTATGGATTTTCATGAACTCAGTGTTTTTCAGTTAACTATGATCTTAACAATTTGGCCCAAATGGGGGCAAATTAGGCTGGAGAAAACTACAGCAACCTGGCTTTTGTGCCATTTTGACAGGATGCCGTCAGTCTTTTAAAGCTTCTTCACTTTTTGCCCCCAGATAAACTGGGCTCATCTTGTACTTCCCTTTGCCTCAACTGGAGGCAGTTGTTTCATCAAGGGGCTCTGGAATAATATCAGAGATCAAAATTTGGGCTAGAAATGTTGAGCAGTTTTGCCCTTCCTAACTAAACTGTAATCCTATGGCAAATCTTTTCTAACTTGACCTTTTTCTTATCACAAAATTTTTCACATCATTATTTATGATTCTGCCACTCATGTCTCTGTTAGAGCCTTGTGTTTTATAAAGGGGCATGCACAGTTTTATAAGTGGGAAAGATCAAAATAGAATTCACCATTGTAAGAGCTGGTGACTGCAGATAGAAAAGAATCAAGAACTGAAATTCGAGTAATCAGAATTTAGCTACAGAAAACAGGAGGGGCGATGGCATAGGTTAAAAAACAACAACAACAACAGGAAAAAGAGTTAAGAAAGTTTATGGCAGTGCATTACAACAGAGAATGTCTTGGTGGGAGAGTTGAGACCCTTCAGTTCCGTTCAGTTGCTCAGTTTCCGACTCTTTGCAACTCCATGCACTGCAGCCTGCCAGGCTTCCCCATCCATCACCAGCTCCCAGAGCTTACTCAGACTCATGTCAATAGAGTTAGTAATACCATCCAACCATCTTATCCTCTATTGTCCCCTTCTCCTCCTGCCTTTAATCTTTCCTAGTATCAGGGTCTTTTCAAATGAGTCAGTTCTTCGCACCAAGTGGCCAAAGTATTGGAGGTTCAGCTTTAGCATCAGTCCTTTCAATGAATATTCAGGACTGATCTCCTTTAGGATGGACTGGTTTGATCTCCTTGCAGTCCAAGGGAATCTCAAGAGTCTTCTCCAACACCACAGTTCAAAAGCATCAATTCTTCAACGCTCAGTTTTCTTTATAGTCTGACTCTCACTCACATCCATATATGACTACTGGAAGAACCTTAGCTTTGACTAGATAGAACTTTGTCGTAAAGTAATGTCTCTGCTTTTTAATATGCTGTCTAGGTTGGTCATAGCTTTTCTTCCAAGGAGCAAGCGTCTTTTAATTTCATGGCTGCAGTCACCATCTGTAGTGATTTGGGAGCCCAAATAAAATGAAGCCTCTCACTGTTTCCATTGTTTCCCCATCTATTTGCCATGAAGTGATGGGACCGGATGCCATGATCTTAGTTTTCTGAATGTTGAGACCCTTAGTGGGGCATTTTAAATGCTTTCCAGGGAGAACAGTCGGTGGGCAAGATGCCAGTAATGGACATCTAGGCCAGTTTAATGGGCAATATCGCACTGAAAAGCCCCCAGGCCCAATACATTTTGACACTAGCAGCATTTTTATGATTTAACATTGTTACTTCTCTAAAAATACTAATTATCTCTAGCCAAGTATTCCTGATCTATGGGGCTTCCCTGGTAGCTCAGATGGTATAGAATCTGCCTGTAATCTGGGAGACCCAGGTTCGATTCCTGGATCAGGAAGATCCCCTGGAGAAGGGAATGGCAACCCACTCTAGTATTCTTGCCTGGAAAATTCTATGGACAGGGGAGCCTTGTGGGCTACAGTCCACAGGGTCTCAAAGAGTTGGACACGACTGAGCGACTAGCACACATTTCTCATCTATAACGTGAAAGTCAGAAAAATCAGTGCTAAATGATACTGATGCTTGGGTAATTTCTAGTTCTTAACTTTCATCCTCTCTTTATTAAAAACTCAAATCACTATGTTATACACCCGAAACTAGTATCTGTTGTAAGTCAACTATACTTCAATAAATAAACCAAGAACCAACCAGCTAAGGCAAAGATAACAATGATTCTTTCCCAGGGCCCACACGCCCCCTGGTGAAGATAATAGTAAGTAATGAGATTCCCACACAGATGTCCTAATGTTACCTTGGCAAAGGTAACTAGGAGATTTTACTATCAGCAAGTAAAGATTAACAGGACCTGTGGCCTTAGATATTTATGCCAGATGATGACATATGAAAACATTTTTTTCTTCACTCACTGTTTGACCCCTCGTGGCTTCTCTCTGTACGTACACAGAGGAAGAAATGCCGGGCTTCCTCCTCTGACATCCAAGGCTGCTAATTTTAAGACTGGAGTCATCTCATGAAAGAAGTTAAAACTGGAATCAACAAGAGAATTTTTGATATTGTTGAATGCTGTCAGACAATGATACCTACTGTAGCAAACACTGTGTCTTTGCCCCATGTTCTAATACACTAGATTTTTAAAAGGATGCATCAAGAACTTTTTAGAGTTCTAGATTTAGTCATCTTTTTGGCTCTTCAAGATAGTCTGGCTTATAGTTGTATAAGAATACT
Organism: Aepyceros melampus; assembly: GCA_006408695.1. Lineage (NCBI taxonomy): Eukaryota > Metazoa > Chordata > Mammalia > Artiodactyla > Bovidae > Aepyceros > Aepyceros melampus. The sequence continues at coordinate 130,942 of SJXQ01011909.1, forward strand.
AGATTCTTGTACTAGATGAATGTAAAAAAGAATTTGATATTTATATTTACAGTTTAAAACACAACATAATATTTTTCTAGAAATAGTGTCAGTTCAGTTCATTTCAGTCGCTCAGTCATGTCCGACTCCTTGCGACCCCATGAATCGCAGCACGCCAGGCCTCCCTGTCCATCACCAACTCTTGGAGTTCACCCAGACTCACGTTGATCGAGTCAGTGATGCCATCCAGCTATCTCATCCTCTGTCGTCCCCTTCTCCTCCTATCAGACTCTCTTAAATCGCCTGCTTTTTCTGTTACATTATGCTCTTTTAAAAATTAATTTTAACTGGAGGCTAATTACTTTACAATATTGTAGTGGTTTTGCCATACATTGACATGAATCAGCCATGGGTGTACATGTGTTCCCCATCCTGAACCCCCCTTCCATCTCCCTCCCCATCCCATCCCTCTGGGTCATCCCAGTGCACCAGCCCTGAGCACCCTGTCTCATGCATCGAACCTGGACTGGCGATCTGTTTCCTGATGTAATAAAACTGCTGGGAAGATGGCAAACATTGAAGAAAATAAAGTACTGAACTTCATTAGAATACTTCACACAAGAAATTAAATGGAATCAAAATTACCAAATTGTCATAAATTAACATTTCACCTGAGGATGTTTCTGGTGGTAAAACTAAATACGAGTTATCATGTTAGCTGAATATTCTTTAGAATATTACTTCATATGCTGAGGATTAAGTGCTAAGTACTCACACTTTTGCATACACTGAAATGTTTCTGGTGGTAAAACTAAATACGAGTTATCATGTTAGCTGAATATTCTTTAGAATATTACTTCATATGCTGAGGATTAAGTGCTAAGTACTCACACTTTTGCATACACCGAAATGCAATTATTTAGGTAAAATCTTAGCCTTGATTGGACAACCATCCGTTTAAAAGTGGAGTTAGGGGTCCTATTTGTTAAGTATGAAACAATAGGCTCGCATAGAATATAAAAATCTCTAGAAATGTAAACACTGCTGTGATTTTACTTTAATTAATGGATTAAGGGAGATCTTCTTTCAAAAAATAACTTAGAGGAAGAAAAATTAGTTTGTGAACCGCTCAGTGGTCCTTTGCATCCGGGGAGATGAAACCAAATGAATACATGCCACATACTCACCAAGGCATGGCTGTGACTTGAAATCAAATATAGCCTTTTTGATGTTTTCATTACATCTGAAACCAAAGGATTAAGAGGCCTATGGATACTGTTGTGTTAAAAGTCATTTCTTATTGCTAACACTGCACACAAAGAACCCACTTGCCTTAGCTTTGGTGCCATTTCTCATGTCAAATATACTGAAGATTTTGTATTTAGGTTAGAAAAAGAGAAACTTTGGCAAATTAAATACGCACTTGTTGAGCATTTCAACTTACACAAAAGGCTTCTATTTAGGAATATTAAAATTAAGAGACCTTTATAACATCATTTCTTTCTGAGAAATAGTTTCAAGAACATTGAAACTCATACATGTTTGCAGAGATCACCCTTGTCTGTTTATAAAGGTAATTTGGAAATCTGTAACTCTGGGTCATTTCTGCCTTCTTTGCTTGCGTGGAAGATTGGGTAATGGGGTTAATTTGGAGAACAAGCACGATGTATAATGACTAGTGAGTTTTCTTTGTAAGTTCAGCCAAATTGAGAGCATAGCCAAAGTCAACCTCAAACCAGCTTGATTTCAAAGGCACAAGTGATGTGTGGCTAAGGCCTCTGGTGTCATCTGATTTTTGGCAGCTTTTCAGTTAATTTGAGTGTTGCCACATATTTTAGCCCACTCCTAATTTATTGTGATTAAATTTCATTACAACAACTTTCATGTTTTGGGGGTATCAGTATTAAAGTAACACATGAGGATGGGGTATTACATCAAGAATAAAATGTCAATGGCTAAACATTTTAAATAAATTATGTGATGTTAGTAAAATAAATAGCTATTATAAGGCTAGCAACATTTTAATTCAGTATGAAGAGTGACCAGTGCAGCTGTAAGTAAACAGAACTGAGTCTGTTGAGGGAGTCCCACCAAATGTTTATAGAACAGTGTTTTTCCTTATCTCAAGACTTCTAGAATCATAGCCTGCTACTTAGATTCAGACAACCCCAGGCACCTCACCTCCTGCAGGATTCTCAGAAGTGAATTCTTCAGCCCAGTTTGACCTAGGAAACCGCCCGGACCACTCGCTCACAGGTATAGGTGCTCCCACTCTGGTATGAGTGGAGTTAAGGTATGAATCAAGGCCACCATTTCAGAAAACGGCAACCCACTCCAGCATTCTTGCCTGGAGAAGCCCATGGACAGAGGAGCCTGGCAGGCTACAGTCCATGATATCGCAGAGTTGGACATGACAGAGCAACGAACACTTTCTTTTTCCTTTAAACCCAAACAAAATGTACAAATATTTTCTATCACCAGTATCAACTGTATTGGCACTATTAGGAATTTCTCCTTTTTAAAATATTAATACATGCTTTTCCCATGTTCAGAGAGTCCCATTCTTAATTCACTGATTTATTACTTATGAACCACCTCCAGTGTGACTCCTAAATTTAAGTTATTGCTCTAGGTTTAAGGACACAGCAGTAAATAAGAAAAACCTCTGCTGCTCACAAACTCACATTCTGAGAGTCCAGGGTGATAAAGTTAACTCATTTAGGGAGACCCATGAAATGGAGGCCGCCTCAGGGATAGCCAATGTCACAAATCTAAACCTCAACCAGCTTGCTTTTATAGGAAACACTTGAGAAGGAATCTTGACCTACACCAACCACAATCCTCAATTCAGCTTCAAAGAGCTCATCTCACCCTAGAAGATGGTATTTGCCAGGCTTGTAAGGAAGCCCCTAGCTCCTAACCAGCCAGGCCCTGCTTCTGGGTGGCATCTCTTATTAAACTCCATAAACTCTCGCTTGCCCCATATTCCCCATTACTGCTTGTGGGTCCTTGTACTCCCCAACATGGATTGTTTTCTCTTGAATAACAGACACACACTCATCACTAAGTTGTTTTGGTTTTATAATTTGACAGAGGGAATGAACAGGAAAGATTGTCTGAATCTTAGAAGTTGGGGGTAAAAAATTAAATAAATGGACAAAAATCACTGGTATTGGCTTCCCAGGTACATTAGTAAAGAATCCACCTGCCAATGCAGGAGGCACAAAAGCCTCAGGTTCGATTCCCTGGGTTGGGAAGATCCCCTGGAGGAGATGGCAACCCACTCCAGTATTCTTGCCTGGAGAATCCCATGGACAGAGGAGACTGGTGGGCTACAGTCCATGGAGTCGCAGAGTTGGATTCGACTGAGCATGATCATGCACAAAGCTAATAGTAGCAGAGTAGTGGGAGTGAGAGAGACAAGGGGATGATTTTAGGTTGAAGCTGAAGTGGGGGGTGTGGGGCTCTCTGGAGAAAAATCATATTTAAGCTGAAGTCTATGTCCATACAGTCAAAGCTATGATTTTTCCAGTAGTCATGTACAGATTCAGCCTTCTTTATAGTCCAACAGATGTGAGGGTTGGACTATAAAGAAGGCTGAAGGCCAAGAATTGATGCCTTTGAACTGTGGTGCTGGTGAAGACTCTTGAGAGTCCCTTGGATTGCAAGGAGATCAAAGCAGTCAATCCTAAAGGGAATCAACCCTGAATATTCATTGGAAAGGCTGATGCTGAAGCTGAAGCTCCAATACTTTGGCCACCTGATGGGAAGTGTTGGCTCACTGGAAAACACCCCGATGCTGGGAAAGATAGAGGGCAAAAGGAGAAGGGGGTGGCAGATGATGAGATGGTTAGATAGCGTGAATTTAACGCCTCAATGGACATGAATTTAAGCAAACTTCAGGAGATAGTGGAGGACAGGGGAGCCTGGCATACTGCACTTTATGAGGTTGCAGAGAGTCGGACATGACTTAGTGACTGAGCAACAACAGCTGAGTGGCACCGTAACAGCGTGACAGACGGGCCATAAGCAGCATTCTGCCTTCCAAGTACAGAATTCTGCTCTGAGTGAGCCTCAATACGTGTCAACCCCAAGTAGCTATCTCCAGCGTATGCAGCCTTATCGCCAGTGACTGACACATATGCTTCACATTAAAGAATATACAGTCAGGGACTTACCTGGTGGCCCAGTGGCCAAAACTCTGTGCTCCCCGGGCATGGGGCCTGGGTTTGATCCCTGGTCAGGGAACTTGATCTCATATGCTGCAACTAAGAGCTCACATGCTGCAACTAAGACCCAATGCAAATAAATAAAATTTAAAAAAAGACTATAAAGTCAATTAGTTTGAGTAGTCACAGGACACTGATGGACACAATACTTCAAACAGTTAACATTTACTGATTTACTGACATTATCAACATTTATGATAAGTTTTCAAATGGAAAAAAACCTCTCAGCCTTGGGGTTTTTATCATGTATTTACAACATACCAATATAAAACTTTCATTTGCATATAAGTTCACTACATGAATAAAAGTGACCACTTCACCTCAGGGAATGTTAAATCTGACATTCATAGGAAGGATGAACATTTCTTTCTAAAGGATGTTACTTCACCCTGCTCCCTCCTGGGTTCAAAAGCCCAGACTCAGGCTTAAAAATTAAAAATTCCAGGCTGGGGGCAGGACCCCCACTTGGATTTAACTATGTTCATGCTTTCACTTCCAAGCCTACTGATGTGAATATTTATAGCATTCATAGTTGCTACTTCCTAATCAACATAGACTCTGATAGGAAACCAAAACATACTTCCTACCATTCTTGATCCTATGATTAAAAATGGTATCTGTTAACAATATAAGAAACTAGCCTTTCCCACAGATGAAAAACAAAGCAGGAAAGACATTAAAAACACAAACTACCATGTAGGAACTTTTATAATTAACAAAGTTCTGAAAAGGACATTGAAAGGTGCCCTGTGTGGACAAAGAAAATACAAACCAAAAAGCAGACAGGAAGGAATAAAGTCAAAGGACATTCACTCATTTTAAGAACTCTTTTATCCCCAAGGTTCAAGTAAGGAGTCACTGTTACAGTACAACTGTGTTGACATCTACACAAATAAACAGCAGGGCTGAGCAAATTTACACCCAAGGAAGGAACAGGCAGAAGAGAATTTCTGGAGGAAAAAACCCAGCTGCCCCACATCTTTAATCTCATGGGCCTCTTTTATTGTTGCCTAACTAACATACATACCTTCACTCAAGAGAAGTGCCAACTAAAAATTGTCGCTGGCCACCTGGCTTTACAAGGATAAAGTCAGTGACCACTGTAGTCACTGACCTTCAATAGTCACTGAAAGGAGTTAGGGTGGAGATCAGGAGTGAGGCAACTGCAGTCCAGGAAAAACTGGCAGAAAGGCATTCAGATAGTTATTTTCAAAATAACATTTTAGAAGCCCAAAGGCTTGCATCTCTTCCTATCCGGAAAAGCACTAAACTCATAAAGAGTGACACCTGCCCATGACTAGCAGCAAGCCTCTGCCAAAACACACACACTTGACTGTACATAACCCCCCTAAAACCATACACACTGACCTTAATCCCCTCCACTAAAACCATATACAGATCTTAACCCCCTTCACCAAAATCACATATACATTGACCTTACACATACACCATACACACACACACACACACACACACACCCCCCACATATACACCAAAATCATATACGCATTCCTCAGAGCTGAGGTGCTGCCTCCCAGCTATAGTCATTTTGCCCTAAGTATGTAACTCTCACGTTGTGCATTTTTTTTCAGTTGACAGGTCAATTAAAACCTATCACACTGCTGTGATGTCTCTTGTGCGTGTGCTGTCATGTATGACTCTTGCGACCCCACGGACAGTAGCCCATCAGGCTCCTCTGTCCATGGGATTCTCCAAGCAAAATTCCTGGAGTGGGTTACCACTTCCTCCTCCAGGGGTTCTTCCCAATCCAGGGATTGAACCCGCATCTCCTGCATTGCAGGTGGATTCTTTACCTACTGAGCCATCAGGGAAGCCCCTGTGATGTCTCTAAGTCCATGCTAATAAGTTGGTAATTATTTCCAAAGAAACAAGAAATGCTGTGATCCGCACTTACTTCCATCTTTCCCGTAGCTCTCCTCTGAGTGGCCTAAAAAGTCATCTGAAACCACCTAGTCAGGACTAAGGAAATTTTAAGCTTGTAGCTCTTCAGAACACTCTGAAAGTCTCTGCTACACATTTGCGAAAAGACAAAATTCAAATGAATACATTTCAAAAATCTTATGGGTTTTACTGAACAATTCACGGATGGGCACCATCTAATCTAGCAAACAGAAAGGAGCTCCTAGAAGCTGTTGAAACTGAGCATTTTTTAGGCAGAAGTGGGAGGGAAGAGGAAGCTAACACTAGGCAAAAAAGTTATGGCAAGGTCACTTCCTTGAGGGGGCCAGCAGGGTTTATCAGATGACCCGTTTAGTGTTGATTAAGATTCCATTTCTGGGAGGGCCTTTGCTGTAATTAAGTCAACGTTTGGTTACAAGGGCCTTAGCATTTGGGGGTTCCATTATGGGCTATACTCTTGTTTTTAACAATACAGAAATATTTGTCTAGAAGAAAATAAACCACCAAGTTCAAACTTCCTTAAAAAAAAGCCATCCTCCCCTTTTCTTCAGAGACTTAAAGCACAGCTATAAATTCTAAAGAGGCCCAACTGTTAAGTATTAAACTAAGTAAAATTATAGCTAGTTGTTAGTTATGGGCTACATGAGTAATTTATACATGTTGTACACACACACACACACACACACGTATGCAACAGGGCTCCTTTTATGTAGTGTTTACTTGGAGTTAAAAGATACTTTAATTAGAGGATTACATAAAATGTTTCTCAGCCTTTATGACAACACTGGACACATTTATTTGCATCACTGGCCAGGGACAAAAATTTTTAAGGGGAAATCCTGAGGCTCTTTATCAACAACACATACCATGACAATGTTTTCAGAGGTCCACTGTGGTGAAAGTGAAGAAAAATCTGCAGTTTCTTTTGGTGGAATGAAAACTGAATCAGTGATGGGACAGAGAGATAACACTGCTACAACTCAGATCCTTCGCTCATCAAAAAAATTCATGTGGGAAATGTTACTGATGTTTAAAATACTCCATTAAGTCACCTGAATAAAACTGTACACCAAGGAAATTGTGAAAAGGCTTCTCAATGACTTCCAGTGAAAACATTCTTTATTGGTAAGCACACACTTAAAACTTTCTTGATTACACACATCATGCAAAACTGACGTCACACATGGTTGTTTATTGTAACAATCTCTTCTAACTGAATTATAAATTTTAAAAAGTTACAGTGACCGCAACAGTAAAAAGAATTCAGGAGAACTCTGAAGGAAGCAAACACTTTGTAGAACAGGTGAAAGTAATGTTCATCCCTCTGGCTGTTTAATTCTCCCTCCCAAGAAGGATCTATTTTGGAAAACTATTATATACAAGAACGGCAGTCATCCATGTATGTGCACCTACAGGGACTCCACCTGATTAAAAAGAAACTACAAGAATAAAACTTCAAATAATTTTACAGGTTTTCTCCATTTTTAAAATCCAAAACAGGGCAATGCCCTTATTTAAAATGTTCACCTGTTGCAGGAGATTATTTCCATACGGCTATGACTCTGCTCCTTGGAAGCATAGCTTACACCCAGTAACCCTTCTGTGCAGACTGACTGAACCGAACGTCTGCATTCTCCAGGTTGTTTCCAACTAGTGGGAAGGAACAGAGCTTCCTATTCTGAGAAGTCTTAGGAATACGGTGCTTCTTTTATGACACTGGGCACAAGTTTTCTCTGCGGTGGTGAGGCCAACACTGGCAGGTGGGTAGGTCTGGGAGCCCTCCCACTGCCCGTCTCACACAGGCAAATTCAGCTCCTTGAAGTGAAGCCCCCAGTGAACCGTGACATCCAAAGCCCTTACTGGCACATTCAGGTCAACTGGCAGAGTGGTTTTCCAGAGATCAAGAAGTGGGTGCTGCTGTTAAGACAGACACAGAAATGCAGGAGTGGCCTTGGAACTGGGCAGTGGGAAGAGGGTGGAAGAATTCAAAGGAGTGTGGCAGAGAGCCAAAGGGCAGGGCCATGGCTGGGAAAGGCAGTGAGGGCTCCGAGGAGGTGAGGGGTGTGGCAGAGAACAGCTATGTGGCTGTGAGGACAGGGTTACTGGAAAAAAGGACCGTTTAAAAAGTTCAGGAGGAAATGAGGCCTGTGCTGCGGGAAAGTGAAGCTTAGCATTGTGACTGCAGCTGTGTGGAAAGAAAGGGGCATGAGAGAAACTCGACTCTCAGCTGAAGAGATTTCTGAATGGTATGGTAGGGGCAGCCTGCTTTCTTCTTACTGATTATAGTCTAACGTGAAAAAAAAATTGATAAGTTGAGGGAAGGACTGTTTTAAAAAAAAAAAAAGGAAACGGGACTTGACCTGGAAATCCTTAGCTTATGGCAAAGACATTAAAATCCAAAGATTTATTTTTAGGTAGCTGAAGCTAAAACTCCAATACTTTGGCCACCTCATGCGAAGAGTTGACTCACTGGAAAAGACTCTGATGCTGGGAGGGATTGGGGGCAGGAGAAGGGGACGACAAAGGATGAGATGGCTGGATGGTATCACCGACTCAATGGACATGAACTGAGCTGAGGCCTGCTCTAGGGAGACGAGACGAGACTGTGGCCTACGACCTTTTGCTTATACCTGAGAAAGACAGAGGTCGTCACAGCCAGCCAGAAACAGCTGGATTACCTAGGAAAGCTCTGGAAGGAGCCTGTGGTCTAACGGAGTGAATCTCTGTAACATACACAGAAGATCCACACGTCTCGAGGATGTTACATCAGCAGACACTGCTTTCTTAAAGGGGACAGAGACAACATGAAACAAAAAAAGATGGCTCAGACTCCTACAGTTACACAGACATTACAAGCTGAAAGAACTACTTGGCTGCAAATACCTGCTACCTTTCATGAAAAAAAAAAAAAAAAAAGAAGTCTCTGAAAGAAAGTCACACACCTAGAAAGGCTGCTGTGTCACAGAAGGTTGTTTCCAGGCCTTCAAGCCGAGTGTGGCTGGCTGAGCTTATAAAGTGCTTGGCATTGGCAGCTCCGTTTCCACCCCATTTTTTTTCTTTTTAAAACAGGAATGTCTAGAATGGTTATTCTATGCCTGTTGCCATTATATAACTGGTTTTCTAGGTTCATAGATGGAGAGACTGTGTCACAGGAATCACTCATACCAAATGTTCACTCATTCTTGGTTTACATGATTTAAATGAGATTTGGGACATCTGAGTTCATGATATTCAGGTAAAACTTTGCACTTTTAAGCTGGTGCTGCAGTGGGCTGAAGCTGTTGAGCACCTTTCAGGGTGGAATGTGGATCTTCGGGACAGGAGTGGACTGCAGTAGACAGAATGGCCTCCCAAAATGTTCATGTTCTAATCCACAAGCCAATGAATTGTCAGCCTATGGTAGAAGAGATTCTGCAGATAGGGTTAAGTCACACATCTGAGGTGAGGAGATTATCCTAGAGTAACCAGGTGAAGCAAATGTAATCGCCAGGGCCCTTAGAAGAAAGGAGAATCAAAGCTGGAGGCAAAAGCCATAAGGATAGAAGCCAAGATGAGGGGCTTGGCCACAGTGAAGGGATGGATGCCAGCTAAAGAGGCAAGAGATGAGCCCTGGTGCACTGGAAGGAACCTGTGATCCATCACCTTTCACGACCAAAGGGACCTCAAGGATCCAGTTACTATGGACCTTACGTGGGGAGAGCATCCAGGATCACCTGGTAGACCCAATCAACAGAGAATCTTTCCCAGCTGTTTTCAGAGATGTGATGACAGAAGAGTCAGAGGGACACAGCGTTGCTGGTTTTGGAGACGAAGAGAGGGGGCCACAGGCCCAGGCATGCAGGTGGCTGCTTGAAGCTGGTAAGGCAAGGACACACATCTCCCCAGGAACCTCTCAAGAGGAACGGCGCCCTGCTTACACCTGACTGTAGCCCAGTGAGGCCCACGTGAGACCCAGAGAAGTACAAGAAACCTGGGCTACTGTAAGCCACTATGTCTGTAGTGATTTGTTACCGCAGCAATAAAAGACGAGCCAGGAGAGGTGACCAGAGATGAAATATGTTGGGAAGAATAAGCTTTTCTCTCACTCCTGCTGCACCCTCCCTCGCTCAGCAAACATCTGGCTCCAGCAGAAATGCAAACATTTATGCTGGTGACTCTTCAGGTTCCGTCTCTTTGATGGAAGTCATTCTTCCGTGTCTGCCCTCGTTTGGTCTTGCAGTACAATACACTCTGGGTTGAACACTTACAACAGTGTTTAGTATACATAGTGGGTCCCCCAGAAACACTTGCTGAATGAATAAATGGGGGTGATCAAGACAGGCGCTGCCAGGGACTGTAGTTACTCTCCTTTAAAGTGCAGTTGAATACACTCAAGAACTGCTGACCTTTATGTCTCTGTTTCTGGTTTATGATGGTTATAAAACACAAGGTGAAACGGTACTTTCTGACATGAGTAAAATAGCTAAATCAGCAAGTAAAAAGGAATTATTTATCTTAATAGGAGAAATAACTATTATATGACCCAAGTATTTAAATATCAGAATACAGACACACTTCCCAGTATACATTACAGAAAATATTTCAAAGTGTTTGATCAGAAGATTTCTTAATGGCTGCTGATCAATGCAGCATCAAGAAACTTTAGTGCAAATTTTACCAAATGCATTTGTCAAAAATGGCATTTTGTTCATTTTCTCTGCAAACAAGTCTTGTTACATTAACTCTGAACATGTATCAAATTGGTTTGCCTGTATATTTAAAAGCTATCAATGGAAGCCAGCCCTTTCGGCTAAAACTTCAAACTATGTTACCTTAAGATCTATTCCTAGGCCAAATTTGTTTGTCCTAAAGCTGGAAGATTGAAGAATTAAATAAAAATCTATCTGTATAAATAACAAAAATAATTTTTTACGCTCGTAAGTATTTTCCTCACAAATATGGCACATTACCATTCCTACATGCTACTGCATAGGTAGGACAGCATCATTTTAGCTGCTGCAGTATCACAGTGTTAAGAATATCTGCTTCTTGTAATGTCAGGCTTTCATCTGTTAGCACTTTGTTTGGAAATGAAGTCACAGAATAAAGTCAAGAGTTGCAAATTCAGGACGAGACTGCACGATAAAGTCCCGGACATCCAGGATCCTGAAGAAATAAGATGAAATTAATTTGTGATATGAAAGTTTTATTGTCATTTAAGCTTTTTAGCTAAAATTAGATAATAATTAAAATAAATCACACGGTTCAAATCCTTATTTAAATGTGTTATAACCTTCTTTAATTTCAATGGATGGATTTATCTTGGCTTTCAGGTAAAACATGAGGATTAACTCTGGACAGTACCTAATAGTTACTTTCACTGTAAACAGACACAATCTCCAGGTGAGTTGTTCTATCAAAGAAACATCAACAATGCTACTACACTGAATCATAAGGGCTGATTTTTTTCATAGTATAAAAGATCTTGGTAGCACATGATCCAGAAAAAGGTACCTCGGGTGAGCCTATGTCAATGTGAGTCTGTACCTATGAAGAGTGTTTAACAAAATTACTTTCATACAGACACAGTAACTCAAGTAAGATCATAAATGTTATCTTAGTGGGACACAGTGAACAATAAAAATAGTATCTTATTAGCATAACAAATGAATGCTAAAATGACATTTAAAACGGTATTTGAAATACTTGATAATAGCACAATTAAACTTTATTTACACTACAATCTCTATGTAGATTATTAATCCCACAGGGTTAGGGCTTCTCTGATAGCTCAGTTGGTAAAGAAGCCGCCTGCAATACAGGAGACCTGATTCAATCCCTGGGTTGGCAAGATCTCCTGGAGAAGGGAAAGGCTATCCACTCCAGCATTCTGGCCTGGAGAAGTCCATGGACTTCTGTATAGTCAATGGGTCGCAAAGAATAGGACACGACTGCGACTTTCACTTTCAATCAGGGTTATCATAAATTTTTAAAGGCGTAAAGTCCAAATAAGGTTTTACTAAAGTAAATCAAATCTGATTCAACTTTTCCTGGTTTTAGCAAAATGACAGCTTTTAACAATTTTATTTCTCAGTCGTATCTGCATTTGCATTAATATTTAGCAGTTTACAGAGGACGTTGAAGTACTAATTGTTTGACTTCTTATTTCAAGTTTTTCTGTCAAAAACTTACTTCAAAAGTAAACCTAAGCAATTTCTTGTTTTTCTTGACTCGAGATGCACTCAGATTTACAAAGATAAGTCAACCTGAGCTTACCTGTGTGTACTGTTGAATCTCTGTATCAAACGGCTCCCGTCTGCTAACCTGATCTGGATTTTGGTGGTTGGCATGGAATCGTCAATAAGAACCACTGCATTGAATAGTGACTTCTCTTCCTCTTCTGGGGAGGAAGGTGTACTGACTATTTCAGGTGTGAGGCTAAGAAAGAATTATTAAAGAATCAGAACGTAAATGTGAACATACAAGACGCACGACACAGTGCAGACAGTAGAAGCACCACTCAGACCTCCAGCTGACTCTCCAGTCGTCTGGCATCACGTCTGCACCAGTGAGACATGGCTTCCTTTGGGATATCCTATTTTTCTTTCAAACTCTTTTATTATAATTATTCTGGGTCCTACGATATTCTGATTTAATTTATCCAACTTCTTTTGAAAGCTTAATTCTGGATTTCTTCCTCCTTTATCCCTTTGAAATTTCATGAGATTGTTGGGCACAATGGCCTTCAGTCCGAAATCTGAGCAACTTGGAGTTTATGTCCAAGACTGACCATGAGCACAGATTTCAGATCCCAGTTTTGTCAATTTGCGTGAACTCAAGTATGTAAATTAATCTCTTTGAATCCCAGTTCTATCATTTATAAAATGGAAATAATGTTATGAAAGTCTGTTATAGCAATACAGTGCTCAAAACAGTGTTTCAAGAGGTATCACTATATTTGTACATATCATCAATACTAAGCTATTAATTTAAACTTAGTTGATACCACTTTAAAAATCTGATTTAAGTAGTTACTGTTTTACAAAAAAGTAGTAATGAGAAATTTAACATATGGTGATGACAGTGATAAACAAACAGACTCTGCATGATTTCAATACCTTTCGACCATGAAATCTTTGCATCTGTTTTATACCCCTGGATATGTTCCAGTGTCTCCTAGTTTACAGACTACAGGGAACCTGAATAAAATTTGTATCCTACTGTTACATGAAAACTGTATAAATCTTAATTACACTAAGTTGGTTCATAGTGCTTTTCAGGTCTACTATATAATTCTCCTTCTCTGTATAGTCTATTAATTTTTGAGAGTTGGTATCGAAACTCTAACTAAAGATCTTACTTTATTGACTTAATATATGGTCATGAATATGTAAAGAACCTTGTGTGATATGATCTCTTTCCAGTGGACCGTGGTTACTAGCAACCATTGTGGCTTCTAATGCTAACAGGATGACCCATAACCATAAGCTGAAAGTGAACATCAAAAACAGAGTGCTCTTTCGGTTAAGCAATTAGAACAAATACAGCCAAGTTCTTTAAAGACATCACATCTTAGCCTTATCTCAGTTATCTTTTAAGGGATCTTTTGACCATCTTGATGTTTATTCTTTCGAATATTGAGACTCAGATGGGTCCCTATGTTACTTTTGAAAAAAAAAAAAATATATATATCTGTTAGGATTGAGGCCCCATTAGCATTTGTGCTTTATTCTAGTACAAACCGAGCTCATTATGGCTCTTATTCCCACCCCAAAGCTTTCTCAACCTATATAGCCAAGTGGGAAAAGTAACTAGCACTTCTTTGCCTTTCCTTAGCTACCTTCTGACACATTTCAGAACCCATTTCAGAATGTATATGATAAAGACATGGAAAAGGAGAAAACGATGATCTGTAGTCACTGCTCAGGTAGTATTAAGGAATTTCCTGTCAAGCTTGTAATTCAGGGTTGAAAGAGCTGTACCACCAAGGTGGGTTACTGTGCTGACAGGAGGACAGGGGGCAATGAACCAAGGGGCCTCTTCCGTCTCCCTCTGCGTCGCTATTCCCAGGTCTCCACGCTGTCATCACCATCAGCAGCACATTCAAGTTCTGGAGTGAGGGAGGTGCTGTGGCTAACAGCATGGATCCAGGAGCCTGATTCCAGGTTGATTTCGCCCCTTGTCAGACATGTGACCAGCACCAAGTCGTTTCAACTCTCTGTGCCCAAGTTCCCTCAACGGTAAAACAGAGACAACAGCTGCACTATTGCAAAGATTAAATTAATTACATTTGTAAGCAAGTCAGTGCTTCTATATAGTTGGCTATTAATATTCTAACTATTGTCCTAACAACAACCAGGGGAGGAAAAGTTACCCGTCACCCAACTGGCACATGGGGTTCTGGAGTTCTCTCCATGACGTCAGGTTGCCTCACACTGCTCTTTCTGTGCTTTAATGCTGTTTTAAAAAAAATTTGGACGAGCTAAGCTACTTCTCAAAACAAGAAAATAAAGTGCAGGGTGGAAACTCTTAAGAAGAAAAGCTTTCATGCATTTCTTTGTATGACGTGTGTGTGTGTGTGTCAAAGTGAAATTACATGGAATAACAATGAAAGACAGGTATAATGAACTGACACTGAATTCTTCCCTATGCTGAGAAACTAAAGGGGAAGAGAGAACCACTGTGCACAAGGCAACTGAGAAGAACTTGGAAAGGAAGGAGTCACATGAACAGGAACACAGGGCACCCTAGAGGGCACGGTGGCAATACAGCCAATTCAACATACCACCTCAGTGACGTGTGGAAAACGGAGGGTCACGTTTACCAGCACACATTATTATGTTTACGAAGAGTCCAGTCATGGCTACTATAAAGGATTCCATCATACATCATGCCACACTCACTGGTTTCTAAATTGTGCTTAGCAAAGTCCTGGGGTTCACTGTCTGGAGATATCTAAGACAATCCCCTCTTTCTGCAATCAGAATTCTATATGTGTTTCCATAACCTGAAGAAAGAGTTTGGCTGCTTAAAATATATTGAAAATAACCAGCTTAAGGACATTGCTTTGGCTTTAAGAGCTTAGCAATTACTTACAGCAGAGAGATGCTCACAGCTATGATCTAAGATATTTACTGGTTCATCTAGTCAATAATTTCCCCCTCTAAACCCACATAATCATAATCAGAACAGGCAGGATGGCACAGTGGTAAAAAGCATGCACTCTGCAGACAGAGTGCCTGGTTTGAACCTCACACTCCAACCAGTTCCTAGCTTAACTACTCTGGAAGAACTACTGCACCTGCAAATGGAGTAGTGACAGGCGCTATGTCAGGGAGTTGCTATGAAGATGAAATGGGTGTCTATAAAGATGCTGACAAGAGTCAGGGATATGCAAATAACTGCTGTCTAAGTAATGCTCAAAATTCTCCAAGCCAGGCTTCAGCAATAGGTGAATCATGAACTTCCAGATGTTCAAGCTGGTTTTAGAAAATGCAGAGGAACCAGAGATCAAATTGCCAACATCTGCTGGATCATGCAAAAAGAGAGTTCCAGAAAAACATCTATTTCTGCTTTATTGACTATGCCAAAGCCTTTGACTGTGTGGATCACAAGAAACTGTGGAAAATTCTGAAAGAGATGGGAATACCAGACCACCTGACCTGCCCCTTGAGAAATCTGTATGCAGGTCAGGAAGCAACAGTCAGAAATGGACACAAACAACAGACTGGTTCCAAATAGGAAAAGGAGTACGTCAAGGCTGTGTATTGTCACCCTGCTTATTTAACTTCTTTGCAGAGTACATCATGAGAAACGCTGGGCTGGAAGAAGCACAAGCTGGCATCAAGATTGCCAGGAGAAATATCAATAACCTCAGATATGCAGATGACACCACCCTTATGGCAGAAAGTGAAGAGGAACTAAAGAGCCTCTTGATGAAAGTGAAAGAGGAGAGTGAAAAAGTTGGCTTAAAGCTCAACATTCAGAAAATGAAGATCATGACATCTGGTCCCATCACTTCATGGGAAATAGATGGGGAAACAGTAGAAACAGTGTCAAGACTTTATTTTTCTGGGCTCCAGAATCACTGCAGATGGTGACTGCAGCCATGAAATTAAAAGATGCTTACTCCTTGGAAAGAAAGTTATGACCAACCTAGATAGCATATTAAAAAGGAGAGATATTACTTTGCCAACTAAGGTCTAGTCAAGCTATGGTTTTTCCAGTGGTCATGTATGGATGTGAGAGTTGGACTGTGAAGAAGGCTGAGCGCCGAAGAATTGATGCTTTTGTACTGTGGTGTTGGAGAAGACTCTTGAGAGTCCCTTGGACTGCAAGGAGATCCAACCAGTCCACCCTAAAGGAGATCAGTCCTGGGTTTTCTTTGGAAGGACTGATGCTGAAGCTGAAACTCCAATACTTTGGCCACCTGATGCAAAGAGCTGACTCACTGGAAAAGACCCTGATGCTGGGAGGGATTGGGGGCAGGAGGAGAAGGGGATGACAGAGGATGAGATGGCTGGATGGCATCACCGACTTGATGGATATTATTTTGAGTGAACTCCGGGAGTTGGTGATGGACAGGGAGGCCTGGTATACTGGGATTCATGGGGTTGCAAAGAGTCGGACACGACTGAGCAACTGAACTGAAGTATAACATTACCTACTAACACTATCACCAAAATTGCACATCTGATTCCATCGGCGAGGTCTTCATAATTCGTATCTTAGTTTTTATTTTTACTCTCTAGGTTATTTTGCTCTCAAACAAAATCAATGTTGAACAAAGACAAGTATTTTTCTCACTTTAGGATTTTACCTTCCAAGTTTCTGTCCTTCTCCACTAAAAGCCTTGAACCTCAACCTAGGCTTTACGTATTCTTGATCCTGATGGTCCTCCATGTCCAAATTCAAGTGTCCTCCATGAACTAGTCGCTGAAGCTCCAGGGGAATCTCTCTTAAAAAAAGAAAACCCACAATGAGATATGACCGCACATCTGTCAGAATGGCGTTCATCAAATAGAGCACAAGTGCTGGCAAGGATGTAGGGAAAAGAGAACCTGTATCCTGTTGCTGGGAGTGCTTCTGACAGAGCGCTAAGCTGTGGGACGGCATTTATAGCTCGGTCAGCATTAGAAAAAGGCCCCCAGAACCTAACAGGTAATGCAGTATTTCTTTCTAAACACCCTGGCGGAAGGCTGGAAGTTTGACAGGGGTGGTTTTGATTATCGTTGATTCGTGTGTGCCACCCTCCTGCAGGCCACTGTTGTTTTCTTTTGTATCGTATTAACATGCTTTAAACTTTTCAGGAACTCACCTGCCATATTATCCAAAGAAAGACTGTACTTTGTCTAGAACTTAATCAAGTCTCTGACTGCAATACCACATATAGTAATGAAGTTGCTAACTTCACACACCTCACTACTCCATTACTGATTTATGTTGTCATATCTACATGGTAAGTACTAGACTGCACACAGGTGTGTAGTCTGTGTGTATGCGTGCTCAGTTCCCCAGTCGTGTCCAACTCTTTGAAACCCCATAGACTGTAGCTCACCTGGCTCCTCTATGGAATTTTCCAGGCAAAAATACTAGAGTGGGTTGCCATTTCCTCCTCCAGGGGATCTTCCCAACCCAGGGATCTAACCCGAGTCTCCTGCATTGGCAGGTGGATTCTTCACCACTGAGCTACCCGGGAACCAAGCTATCTACTTTGTTATATTTTGGTTATGTTATATATTGAAATATGTGTAATTTCATGATAAATTACCTTCCTTTACTTCTTCACCAAATTTAAGATAAATGTTACATGAAACTTTTAGACGTAATATGCATAGACTGATTATTTTATCTATAAACACTTCCTTGAGGATAGTAAAGATGGTGTTATAAAATATGTCATAAAGCAGGGGGCAATGATTATACAGCTGACAACCACTATCTGACCATCAATCATTTTTTTCAAGGCACCTTTTCTAAAATTGCTCTTGATCATAATTTGAACTTGAGGATAGAGTGTGGCTGAAATGAAAACATCTCTTTGGTATTCCAAGACTGAACGTTAGCCTACAAAGTTCATGGAGTATTTATTTTCATTTAACAATAAATTAGTTTGGATCTTTATGGATAGCACATTCATCATCGACATGGTCTTTCCTTCTCCCATCCTGAAGTAAGCATTATTTCAACAGTCCTGTTGATCTTCACCAGGCAGAAGACCACTCCCCCCAGCCCCAGCTGCTCCCAGTCTGCTCGAGACTCTGCAAACTCCCAAGCTCATGGCCCTGACCTCACCTCTTGACCTTGCATTTACCACCAGCATACACTGCCTGCCGGGACAGCCTCCCACCTTTCTCAGTGACTTCCTTCCCACTTACAGCATGTCTTACAAAACCTTCTTCGGTATTCTGACATTATCTAGGAGAATTCAACTTCAAAATCCAAGCAAATTAATGTCCTAAAATGCCTTTCCTTCAGAGTTCCACCTTCACTCCCCTCCTACCACTCTGCTAGGATAAATTTCTCCACCTGGAATAGCCCCACCTTCAACTCCTGGATGGAGAGTAGCCTCCTGTTCTGGGTCCTTCACTGCTACTCACATTTCCCAGCTCATAACCAGCCTGATGTCTTTCTTTCGCTGTATTCCTACTTAGGGATGATCACTTTTCAGCTAGTGAAAAGAAACAGCTCTTGTAGCAAAATCACTCAAGTCCTTGTCCTTCAGCCCCAAGGGCTGGTGAGTTACAACGTTCTTTAGATGGGTCAGGGCACTGTAAATCTGGTTTCAAAAATTTTAACTTCAAACTAACCTTCTGAATTCTTCTGCCAGCAGTAATGCCATTTAAAAAGATTTCTAATATAAGCAGCTTTCAGGCATACATGCAGTGAGTCACCCTGTCAACAGTAAGCAGGACAGTGGCTTAGCAGATGGGCAGACACCTACTGATCAATTCACAAATTCATGACACTACGATGCTGCTTCTCAGAACTGGGACCATAGCTTCATGAGATTTTAAAAGGAACCAATATCTACTGCTCCCCCCATCAAGTTAAGAACCAGTGACTTATAGATACCAATGTGTCCTTTATATACTTAAAATACCCTTCCCCCGAGCAACTATTTACGAGAATATATTCCAGTATTTCACTCTTAAAAGCCAATGGAGCACTTCTGACTGGTGGTCTGTTTAAAAAAAACAAACGAACAAAAAACCTCCACCCTCAGTAACAGACAAAATCTAAGTAACATATCTTACCCTCTCTTAACAGACTCCAGAACTGGGCATTTGTTGGGTCACTGTAAGGTCTCAATTCTCCATCATCCAAGCTGAAACCATTGCTCCACAGTTTAAGCAAAATTTGAACCTTTCGAGCATAGAGAAAAGAAATACAAGAATGCGCCTGCATTACACAATTTTAATTTTCAAACACATTATTTACTACTTACTTAGAGTATGAAGTACACACTTCCCTGGTGGTCCAGCGGTTAAGAATCTGCCTGCCAATGCTGAGGAAACGGGTTCGATCCCTGGTTGGGGAGCTAAGATCCCATGTGCTGCAGGGCAATGAAGTCCATGTGCCACAACTACCAAGTCCAAGCTCTAAAGCCCGTGCTCCACAACAAGAGAACCCACTGCACTGAGAAGCCTGCACACCGCAACTAGAGAGTAGCCCCCATTCGCTTCAACTATAGAAAGCCTGTGCAGCAATGCAGACCCAATGCAGCCAAAAATAAATAAAAAAAATCAAATATTTAAAAATATATACAAAGCTTTTTGTACTATCCTTTACTTTATTCAGATCAAATAAAGACATAAATGGAACCATGTGTGCTTCCTGAGATTTGTATTTGGCTTAACAAACTGACAATGGCTGAAATATCAAAGGTGCCACTGTTGGAGCCTGGCCTTGAAGTACAATTATTTCTAGTTCATTGAGAAGATCAAAGTCACGAGAGAAGCCACTGCCACCCCACATCCACTCTTCCCCTTCATCTGTACTCATATTCTTCTCTGCTTTATGCCAGGGAGCACGATGGAATCTCCAGCGACCCTCCAAAGTAAACTATTCATTATGTTGAAAATGAGACAGTTAACTCCAAAATTTCAAAGAGCAAAAACAAAGACTGACTTTAGGCATTTCTATGTTTGTGCGTACGCGTTGTATCCAACTCTTTCCAACCATGTGGACTGTAGCCTGCCAGGTTCCCCTGTCCATGGGATTCTCCAAGCAACAACACTGGAGTGGACTGCCATTTCCTTCTCCAGGGGATCTTCCCAATCCAGGGATAGAACCACGCTCCTCTGTCTCCTGTATTGGCTGGTGACTGAATATGACTTGGCTCACCTGGGAAGCTCCATGTTTCTATGTATCTAACTCAGTTAATTCTATACCATAATGGTCTGCCATTTATAATAATTATTATAACATTTATATAACTCATTTTGACAGTGAATGATACATTCTTTCACAAACGGTTATATATCTCTAAGTGCAAGGCACAGCTGATATACGAAACACAAAATTTGAATCTGAAAACTTACACATTAGTCTTTTTAATCAATACTTCAAAAAATAACAGAAAAAGATTTTCAATTTTTAATTTTATAACAAACAGTAGTAACTAGTGGCAAAAATGAACAATTTCTGATTTTTATTACTGTACCTACATCTTGCAACTGATTTTCTCCATAGATGTATTCAGACTGCTTACAAAAGGAATTACCCAATCTGTATCCGCCACCTGTAAAAGACTAAAAACACACAGCAAGTGGGTTAAAAATTCAGTCTTATTAAAGCAAAATGTATGATAATGTATGATATATATTTTAAAACTAGATCAATTATAATTAGCCACACTGGTTTATACTTTCCAGGAAATTTTTACATTAAAATAAAGGTCTTATGTTACAGAGATGTATACTCTAGTATATTATTTTCTTCCATAAAAACACGAGTGACTCAGAAGCTGAAATAACTTATGCCAATCTTAAATTAGGAAATACATTCTATACACTGAAATAATATTTTTAAGTAGAAACAGA
The DNA here is from genome assembly GCA_006408695.1 of Aepyceros melampus. Classification (NCBI taxonomy): domain Eukaryota; kingdom Metazoa; phylum Chordata; class Mammalia; order Artiodactyla; family Bovidae; genus Aepyceros; species Aepyceros melampus. The sequence goes on from SJXQ01011909.1 coordinate 152,093, forward strand.
CTTTTAAAACTCAACATTAATATTTTATAACAAGTCATAATAAAATTATAATTCTTGAATATTTGACAAAGCATTAAGAGCTTCAGAGAGAAAGGAAGAATTTAATAAAGTGAGTATAAATTACCCTGAAGAAAAGCTCCATACTTATTTTATAAGCAGCTGTGATTCAACTGTAATGAATCAACTGAATTGCATTTTTTATTTTGTTACACTAATCACAAGCTCTTCTATTTTTTAGGTGAGGTAGTTTATGGAGTAAAAACATTCATATCATACAGTTTTTAATCATCACATTCATAGAAATGTTAAGAAACTGCTTTATAATTTTTGATTAATAGAAAGTTATAGACTTTGAAAAATAACGGAAATATGTGAAACAGAAATATAGTTAAGAGAAATAGTGTCTGCAAATAATATAAAAATCTACAGCAGATCAAGTATACTGATAGCATATTTAGTTTTAAAACTTCAGCCCTTACCTTAGATTTGTCATCACCTGAGGCTCTTGTGGCTTCATTCAGAGGGACGGCCCCGTGTTCCCTCGCCTCTCTGAAAAGTTCATTCACAATTTTCCCAGTTGAAGGCTGATCTATATGTAATCCACTGCATTCATGCTCACTTGAATAGAACCTTTAAACATTGTAAAGTTCATGAATAAAAACAGAATGTAAGCATAAACTACTTTAAAGCAAAAGACTACACAGTCTTAGGAAATGACATTTAAAGAGAGCCATTTCTACGGCTTTTGTGGAAGTATTTAATTTCAAAATTGGGATCAAAGAATTAAGAAGAGTTCATTCATCTACTTTCTCATGGAGTTTGAGGAAATGCTGGCAGCAGGCTCAGCATGCCACCTGAGAACTAGCTTCCCTCTTCCTCCCTCCCACTCTGTGACTGCTGATCTATCGGCGTGATTCTGGGAAAGCACTGCTGACAGCCAGAAGCCAAGTCTCCTCCCCAGAGGAACCCACATTTCATAGGACTTGGTTAGTGAAGAGCCCTCTAGATTTAGACGATCTGAACATCTAAATCCACAGGCCTACACAGAGTTTATTCCTCAGAGAGCTCTGACTGAAAAATTAACCTCCCCCCCATGTTAAAGGTTGTAATTTCCCAGTGTTAAAGGGCTTCCTTGGTGGCTCAGATGATAAAGAATCTGCTTGCAATGCAGGAAGCCTGGGTTAGATCCCTGAAGAAGGGAATGGCAACCCACTCCAGTATTCTTGCCTGGAGAATCCCATGGACAGAGGAGCCTGGCGAGCTATAGTCCATGGGGTCACAAAGAGTTGGACATGACTAGTGACTAACACTTTCACACTTTTTCACTATGTTAAAGGTAAATAATTCAGACCACAATTTTCTCAATGTGTTAACTATGCAGTGAATTATTTCTCCTCTCTTTTCTATTTCCTCATAAAAGTTTCCTTCATATAAATTAGTACACTATTTTATCTTTCAAGATTTTTTCCAATCAAGAATGTCAAAAATATAACCAATGAAATATAAACATGGAGATTTTCAGAATAAGATGAAAATCAAAGCTCATTTCCTTAACTACCCATACCCTCCAGTCCAGTTCCCAATCTACACTGAACTGACTCAGAAAATGAAACAGAGGGGGAAAATTCTATCAGCACTGAAGACCAGGGATAGAGTCACCTTCAAGGCTTTCTCCAAATGAGTTCATGCAAAACGAAACAGGAAAGGGAAGGGAAGCTCTGCTCTCAACTCACTGTCCGTGGAGGAAAGATCCAAGAGGAGAACAGTGGACACCAGCAGAACTCCACTAACAAGGCTGGTTCACAGCTGGGGGTGGCTGGGTGGACTCCAAGCTCCTGGTGCTCTGGGGAGGCACCTGAGGTCCAAGTTTAGCCAGAACAGGAGCCAACTGAAGCCCTCCTGCCAAGCTGATCCTCAGAGGGCCCCATGCAACAAATCAAGGCCAGGCACTGCCATGGTTGGCTTTAAGACTAGGGTCCGTGAAAGAAGCCAATAGTCATGTAGGGATGTGAGAGCTATAAAGAACGCTGAGTGTCAAAGAATTGATACTTTCAAACTATGGTGCTGGAGAAGGCTCTTGAGAGTTCCCTGGACAGCAAGGAGATCAAACCAGTCAACCCTAAAGGAAATCAACTCTGAATACTCATTGGAAGGACTGATGCTGAAGCTCAAATACTTTGGCCACCTGATGTGAACAGCTGACTCATTGGAAAATGCTGGGAAAGACTGAATGTAGGAGGAGAAGTGGGTGACAAAGGATGAGATAGTTGGATGGCATCACCGACTCAATGGACATGAGTTTGAGCAAACTTCAGTAGATGTAAAGGTCAGGGAGGCCTTGTGTGCTGCAGCTGATGGAGTTGCAAAGAGTTGGACACAGCCTGAACAACAGGGCAAGAAAGAGCCTGACAGCTGATGCCTTAAATGGCAGTATGAGAAGGGAAGGGGAAGGGAGGAAAGGGGGAAGGAGGGAAGGAGAGGGAGTGGGGAGCTTCTGCTGCAGGCTCTCCCTGCTGTCCCGGGTCCCTAATCTCAAGAGCCGAGTTACAAAGCTCCTTCCTCTCAGTCTCGGTGAGAAAGACCTTACAGGAAAAACCAGGCACAGGAAAAGATTTACTAACTTCTTAATGGCCTCTGAATTTTTATTACCAGTATAAGAAATCTCTGCCTGCCTCAAGGTCTATTTTCTTCCAGAAATTTTATTGTTTCCCTTTTATATTTAGATCCACAATCCATCTTTCACCTCTTTCATAAGTATGCCTATATACTTACTTCTCTCTTGCTCTATTTCAACTCATCTGATTATCATTTGTCTCTGCCCAGAGACAACAACTTCCTCTGTAGGGATGACTCTCAAATATAGGTTTGTGGAGCCTCTTAATTATGGTCCAGTGCTGAACTGAAAAGCACCTACTTGAATCCATTTCCTCTCTTCCCATGAACAACCACATTTTCCTTAGGTACTAGATTAAGAACTTTTCAGAGTTCTCTCCCATTCTCTTACTCTCTTTTCCATGTCACCACATTTCTATTCCACATCATCATATTTCTACAATAAATTTTGAAAGTATCTACACCAATGTCACTCTTTCTCCTCCATTCCACTGACACCACTCTAATCCTAATGCTAAATTTTACCAGCATACTCTTTGGATCACTGCAGTTGTTTTTTTCTTGATGTCTTATCTTGTTTTCCCCATTACTTTTTATTTAATATGGTACTTCCAGTCCTATTTTTCTAAAGGTATTATAATAATAACATTTATCAAGTGTTCATTTAATCCTCATAAAAATGGCATTAACCCCACTGTACAAATAAGAAATACGGAAGTTTAAGGAATTAAAGACTTGTCCACTGCCAAAATCTTATTAGAACAGAAAGGAGAAAAACAACTGAGGTGCCTCTATGACTAGAAACAAAGTTTTTATCACTATAATTTTTATTGTAAAATTTACAGTAAAACCATACACTGGCTTTCCCCTTTCCGCATAAGCACAGCTTTCCTTGGCCTTCCAGGCTGGCTGTGCTGTGGCTGCATCCAGGACTGGACATGTAATTTGTGGGCCAGCACCAAAATGAAAGTGGGAGTCTCCTGTTCAAAATGTGTTAAGAATTTCAAGAGAGTAAGAGCGAAGTTTTCCAGCAAATGAAAACCGGAAAGGTCAGTTTTCATTCTAATTCCAAAGAAAGGCAATGCCAAAGAATGTTCAAATTACCACACAACTGCACTCATCTCACATGCGAGCAAAGTAACGCTCAAAATTCTCCAATTGAGGCTTCAACAGTATGTGAACCAAGAACTTCCAGATTTTCAAGTTGGATTTAGAAAGGCAGAGGAACCAGAGATCAAACTGCCAAATCCAATACATCATAGAAAAAGCAAGAGAATTTCAGAAAAACATCTACTTCTGCTTCACTGACTATACTAAAGCCTTTAACTGTGTGGATCACAAAAAACTGTGGAAAATCCTTAAAGAGATGGAGACACCAGATCACCCTACCTGCCTCCTGAGAAATCTGTATGCAAGTCAAGAAGCAACAGCTAAAATCAGACGTGGAACAATGGACTGGTTCCAAATTGGGAAAGGAGTACATCAGGGTTGTATATTGTCACCTTGCTTATTTAACTTATATGCAGTGTACATCAAGCAAGATGCTGGGCTGGATAAAGCACAAGCTGGAATCAAGATTGCCGGGAGAAACATCAATAACCTCAGATACAAGATGACACCACTCTTACGGCAGAAAGAAAAGAAGAACTAAAGAGTCTCTTGATGAAAGTGAAAGAAGAGCGTGAAAAATCTGGCTTAAAACTTAACATTCAAAAAACTAAAATCATGGTATCTGGTCCCATCACTTCATGCAAACAGATGGGGCAACAGTGAAAACAGTGACAGACTTTAATTTCTTACGCTCCAAAATCACTGCAGATGGTGACTGCAGCCACAAAATTAAAAGACGCTTGGCTCCTTGGAAGAAAAGCTACGACCAACCTAGACAGCATATTTAAAAAGCAGAGACATTACTTTACCAACAAAGGTCCATATGTCAAAGCTGTGGTTTTTCCAGTAGTCTCATATGGATGTGAGAGTTGGACCATAAAGAAAGCTGAGCGCCAAAGAATCGATGCTTTTGAACTGTGGTGTTGGAGAAGACTCTTGACAGTCTCTTGGACAGTGAGATCAAACCTAAAGGAAATCAGTCCTGAATATTCATTGGAAGGACTGATGCTGAAGTTGAAACTCTAATACTTTGGCTACCTGATGCAAAGAACTGACTCACCGGAAAAGACCCTGACGCTGGGAAAGACTGAAGGCAGGAGAAGAAGTGGATGACAGAGGATGAGATAGTTGGATGGCATCACCGACTGGATGGGCATGAGTTTGAATAAGCTCTGGGAGTTGGTGATGGACAGGGAAGCCTGGCACACTGCAGTACATGGGGTTGCAAAGAGTTGGACACGACTGAGTGACTGAGCATTAAAGCAAGCTCAAAGCCCTTGTGAGGTTCTCTGGGTGGGCACAGAGGCCCCACATCAATGAAGTAGGCCCCAGTAGCACCCTACCTGTCCATCCTCACCTGCCACGAGGCTACCCAAGTGCTGCTGCTCCTCCTCAGCTCCCTCCTGTCATTTTTATTACTTTTTTCATCTAGGCTATTCTGTCCCTATGTCTTCTAGTCATCTTTAAAAGCCCAGCCAGATACCCACACTGTGTCAGATATTGTGGACACTTGTCTCACTAAATTCGCAAATCTAATGACTTGTAGGGAACATTTTTTTAAGTTGTTATATTTTTGAAGAAGAGTTACATTTTTAAAGTCCTATTTGTGACAGAGAACCTTTTGTGGATGAATATGTAAAAGCAGGTGTCAGGCTGTCTTCTGGAACTTTTCTGTAGATCCTGTCCCTCCTTTTCTTTAAAACAGATCAAGTTATGTCTAGACTACTGAAACTTCACATGATGGTCACATTGAAAATATACTGGCTTAAAACAACAATGAACAGATGCATGATTTGATATTTAAACTTGTCCAAGAAGGTGGACCATGAAGTAAGGTAGACCATTTTTGTACCAGACCAAGCAGCAGACATGCAATGAAATCAGGCAGATGTCATTGCCAAATGTGAAGCCAATAGAACAGCATACTTTCTATTCAAAAATATCACACTTAGCAAAAAGAAAAGATGGCCAATAATTTGGTTTGCCATTGTATTTTAAGCAGATCAAACATAGCATAAGCCTCAATATATTTAATGCAGCTCCTCCTTTTGGACAAGTAATTCTAGAAATCATATCCAAGGCACTAAGTCCTTAAAAATTGCCTTACCAAATTGTAAACATTAATGGCAACACTGTGTCAGCATAAAATAAAAGAGAAAACAATTCACTGAAATATTTTAAGGATTATATTTGAATCCTTAAGGAAAATATTAATGTACTAATCTTAAGAAGTCAAATATTTTGATTTTTTATTCCAGCAAATCAAGTCATTCAAAAACTGATTCAAATTGGGGAAGAACAGTCAAATAACTTATGAGTAAAACTTTGGTACATTAATATTTTAAGCACTTTCAAGGTTTCGGAGACTGTACAAATTAAGGCAGCAGCTAAAATGTATATATGTCTGTGTATATATAATACATATTATATAAACATGTATATGTAATACATATACATTATATAAATGCCTATATAATACATATTATATAGTCTATGTATATATCATACACATTATATAAATGTCTGTGTATAATATATATTATACATATATATACACACATACATATATAATACATATATTATACATATCTCTGTGTGTGTGTATATATATATTTATCAGATAAACTTAAGTGAAAGGGAAGGATATTCAGGCTGTGCCAAGATGACCCATCTGCAGACAATAAAGAAAGACTGTACCTTCTGGCGGAGTGATGGTGGCGGTCAGCACCCTAACCGAGTGAACAGGGCACCAAGAGTGGGGAAACCTGAAACCATATGGCTCCCAGTGTAACATAATACAGAGCAATCACTAAGTAGGACTCCTGACAAGCATGTTTAACAAGAGACTCTTGACAAGCATGTTTAGCGAGAATCTAATTGTGAGGAAACAGTGACCTTGAATGTGGGACATTTTACAAGACACCTGGGCCCAGCTCCTCAATGTCAACGTAATAAGCTTTAAACAGATGAGCTAAAAGCAGACAATGGAAAGGTGGGAAGAATGCTCTGGATTCAGATTTAAAACAGGCATCATCAGTGAAATGTATGGCTCCTAAATCTTCAAAGCCTCTAAGAGTATCTGATTATGGACTATGTATTAAATGACATGCAGTTAGCGCTCGTTTTCTAAGGTATGAGATGTTATCAAGGAGTGTTTGCGTCTTATTGGGTGTGGACTGCAGCCTCTAGGGATGAAGTGCTATCACGGCTGCAATTTACTTTCAAGTGGTTGAGTAACAGAGTGTGTGCACCAATGAACTGCTATAGAATATAAACGGAGAAGGCAATAGCAACCCACTCCAGTACTCTTGCCTGGAAAATCCCATGGGCCGAGGAGCCTGGTGGGCTGCAGTCCATGGGGTCACGAAGAGTTGGACATGACTGAGTGACTTCACTTTCACTTTCATGCATTGGAGAAGGAATTGGCAACCCACTCCAGTGTTCTTGCCTGGAGAATCCCAGGGACCGGGGAGCCTGGTGGACTGCCGTCTCTGGGGTCGCAGAGAGTCGGACACGACTGAAGCGACTTAGCAGCAGCAGCATATAAACAACTGGTGAATATCGGAGCAGACACAGTGTATGTTCATTACCCTAATCTTTTGATTATCTATGTATTTGAAAAATTGTAAAATAAGAAGTTGGGGTGAAAATTATAAATTATGAGTGTTATTCTTTCCATTCAGGTCTGGAAGGAAAGATAGATCATTAATCTCCCCTACAGGAAGAAGGAAGGCAGAATAGTGACAAACAAAAAAAGTAATTTCCAGTGAATTTTTCAACTTCTGGAAAAATAAAAGACTTTCTAAGAATGAGATGTAATAGGGAAATTCAAGTTTCTCCCTAGTAATGAGATTTATGTACTAAAAAGACATTAATGAACATATACATGGAAATAAGAAAACTCATGACAATAAAATATACCTGGTTTCCATCTCTTAAATCTTCACTGTTGGTTCATTTTATAGTTCAGGGGTTTTAACAACAGCAAATACTATCTATCACTATTAGATGTATCATCATCCAGTGGAAGGAAAGACAGAGTCCTGAAGTCACAGATTCTTAAATGGAGAACAAAACACATAGAGGGGTTCCACGGATGGAGTTTAAGAAACACACAAACCTTTAAAAATGACTGACAAAGCTGTACATAAATGCTGTTCTAGGGGAAAGAGGGTGTCGCTTTTATCAGATCCTCAATGAGTCCTATGACTCAAAATAGAACCACAGTGCCCAAGAAAAATACTACTCAGTATACTATGCTATGTGAGGTCTATCAAAACATTAAGTATTTAAGATAATTTTCCCAATCGCTTTCTATTATGGTTTCAGAAATAGTATCTAAAAATATTTTAGAAATTATAGTTAAAAAACCCCCAAGCCATTTAAAATAATGTGGAATTAGTGAACTAAAAAGGGATACAAGTTTGAAAAACAAAACAAAACTTACCTTTGAGGTGCTGTCTGTGGGCTTTTAAAGGCTGTAGCTTTAGGTCTATCAGATTTGGAAGCTTTGCATTTCACTTCATCTTCATATAATTCTGCCAAGGCCAACTACAGAATAACAGATTTGTTATAAAGTATAGAAACATTAGAAATAAACTCTCTGTACAGAAAGTTAGGAGTAGAAAATTAACTTGTAATTGAGTGTCAAGATTTTTAATGAAAAATGAAGGCTGCTATTTCAGAAGATGACTCCCTTCCAAAATAAAACCACTGCCGCTCTCACTAAATGTCACACACAGTAGCATAAATTCAAGTTACAATAATAGCTTAATTGCTTTCAATGAACTATTCAACAGTTTCAAAAACGATTTGGTAACAGATTAGTTTCAAAATTGGAACTGTAATTCTTTTAAAAATACTTGAAGATGTGTTACACTAATGTCAGCTTGCTCTCATTAGATCCCATAAAAATATTTCATTTAGTTCAAGTTTCCAAAATCTGAGTGCATAAAACAATTTCAAAATTACTCTACTTAAAAGTTTACCAGACATATAAACTTCTAAAGTTTAGGAAAATAAGCTTCTAAAAAATAAAAGACAACGAAATATATATATATAGTTTATATAACTGTTGGAAAGCAGTATTACCAAATTATGCTTTATAGATATATGGCTGGATATGTTCTTCAAAATGAAATCAACAAAGCAAACCTTTTGAAACTGCAATTTTAAGAAATTATCAAAATATTTCATTACTGTATAAGTTATATTGTTCCCACTTTTGACATCCTTGGACAACTCAATGACTTTCCTTAATGGCCCTTGTGGCTATTCAATTAAAACTGGCATAATCCTAATCTTTGGAAAATTAAAAAAAACAACAGGAAACAACTCTGCTGCAAAACTCAGATGAAGTACTCCTAGAAACACGAGAAATATGAAACAATCTCCAGGGATTCTGTCCTCAGTAGGAAAAGAAAAATAGGGAACTGGGGCAAAGTTAATTTTCTGAAGATTCTATTAATCAACCTTAAAATATACAAGAAACAAGAAAACAAAACTGAAAGGCTTTATTTTTCCCACCTAACTTTTGACCGCCACTCCATACACATATGTCAACTTTCACATTTCTAGCATGTTAATTTTGCAGGAAACCTTAATCATAAAAGTACAGTGTAGCCTAAAAGAATCTTATTAAAATCTTAGGTTCTTACTGTGTGAGCTTGAGCAAATTATTTAACTTCTCTGAGCTTTAGTTCCCTTATCTTCTAATGTCTACAATAAAAGGATTACATAATGTATGTGAAGACAAGGCAAATGGTCCATTACCAAAAGGTAGTATTAAAAACTGCTCAACAATGATTTTCATCACTGTTTCATTTTCCCCAAGATTTTTCTTGCTGCAGTATTATCTATGTATCTTCTATGATCTTTTCCTACCATATCTTCTCCAAAAGGGAGAAACAAACAAACCACCCACACCATGCACAAAAAAATAAATGAGAGAGATGGACAGAGACAGACACTCTAATTACCTGGACTCAAGGTTTTCAGAAATGTTTACCTTCAAAAATTATCTTCAAAACCATATTCCTTTAGGGATTTCCTCATGAGATGATAATATTACTCTATGAATTATTTTTATGCTATTCCTCCATCAATGGAAATGGTACCTGTATGTCAAAGGCCCATTACAGCCATCCTTTACAAAGCCTTTTCTAGTTTTCTTAACTAAAGTGATATATCTTTTCTAAATCCTTATAGCATATGGCATTCTATTATTCACACATATTAAATATTACATTCTCATCACTTGTGTACTTTTCTTACTATTTCATCCCCCCTACTATAATTTGCTGCTAAGTCGCTTCAGTCGTGTCCAACTCTATGTAACCCCATAGACGGCAGCCCATCAGGCTCCTCTGTCCCTGGGATTCTCCAGGCAAGAACACTGGAGTGGGTTGCCATTTCCTTCTCCAGTGCATGAAAGTGAAAAGTGAAAGTGAAGTCGCTCAGCCGTGTCTGACTCTTTGGGACCCCATGGACTGCAGCCTACCAGCCTCCTCTGTCCATGTGATTTTCCAGGTAAGAGTGCTGGAGTGGGGTGCCACTGCCTTCTCCGCTACTATAATTTAGGTTTCCCCAATTGTTTCTAATGCAGAACTGGACAGGAACCCAAAAAACTCTTGTTAAATTATGTGTACTACAACACAACAGGAATCATAGAGAGATATGGATAGATAAATTATGCTATAGATTTAAAAACTGAGATACTGGGTTGGCCAAAAGTTTGTTTGGGTTTTTTTTTTTTTTTCATAAGCTGTTATGGAAAAACTGAACGAACTTTTTGGCAAACTCAAAATTTCCTATAGTTTTGTACCTTGTTTTTTGCTTGAAGAAGATCTGAACAAACCCTGTCGATCAAATAATCTTCTATAAAATAAATGAATAATGCAAACAATGCCTTCTGACTCCATGAAATGTGGAACATATATTAATAAAATCGGAATATGGAGAAAATTACATCAGACCAAGGAGTCCAACTAGCTGAAAGGTCCTAGTTATTATTGGCACATCATTAACTTAGAAGAAAATGAATGATATTTAAAGGGAATTAATGCCAGGATCCATGATGTCCCTATAGTATCATATGGCATAAATTCACCAGCTAATTAATATTATCTGACATAGCAAATGACACCATATCTGAAGAGAAAATAAACTGATGTACTGGTTAAAACCAGTAGAAAATGACAAAAAATCTCACTCAAATAAACAGATAAAAATATATGCATTGTGAAATAATTATGCACTGTGAATTATCAGGACAGATTTCCATGAGCTAAACAACTAAATTATGCAATATTTCGATCACAGAGAGAGAATAAAGTATGTAAGCACTGATAATTTTTTCTCTAGAACTGGAAATGTGATGAATGTGTGAAAAGAACTCTAAACTGTGGGTAAGAATATCAACAACACAGAAAAAGATTGAAAGTACTGGAACTCCCAGTCTTAGAGAGACAACTGCCAGAAGGTATAATGTTATTGTTTACTCGCTCAGTCCTATTATTTGTGACCTGGTGGACCTTAGCCTGCAAGGCTCCTCTGTCCATGGAATTTTCCAGGCAAGAATACTGGAGTGGGCTGCCATGCCCTCCTCCAGGGGATCTTCCCAACCCAGGGACTGAACCAGCATCTCCTGCACTGGCGGGTGGATTCTTTACCCCTGAGCCACCTGGGAAGCCCAGAAGGTTTAATACAGACTTAAATCTAGAAGAGGGACATCAGCATCACCTGGGGGCCCTTTAAAGCTGCAGGTGCTCAACCCTGCCCTGGACCAAAAGAATCAAAACTCAGGGTGGGGCTCAGGAACCTGTGCTTGAGCAAACCTTTCAGGTGACTCTGACTCACGTTGAAACTGAGAAACAAGGATAAGGGACACCGACACGAAGAGGATGAAAGTCCCAGACAGTCCTACTCTTTTCTCACTGACAGAACTCTCTTCTCTGCCCCATTCAAAGCCTATTCCAAACCCTCGTAAGTACTTAAGTTAGCCCCCAATTTTCCCCCAACTCCAACTTATATGGAAATAAATAAATAAAAACAGAAATCCTTTTCTTTTGATATCATTTTGGAGGAAACCTGGAACAGAGTATACCTAATCTGTTAACTCCATGTGTGTGGATAGAGGGAAGGGCATGACAAGAGACAAAGGGCTCTGACGACATTCAGAACTACTAATGAACACTGAGATTCTGGGGCTGAGTACTGTCACTTTGTCATTACTTTGCTAACAAAGATCTGAACAGTCAAAGCTATGGTTTTTCCAGCAGTCATGTATGGATGTGAGAGTTGGACCATAAGGAAGGCTAAGCACCAAAGAACTGATGCTTTTGAACTGTGGTGTGGGAGAAGACTCTTGAGAGTCTCTTGGACTGCAAGGAAATCAACCCTGAATACTCACTGGAAGGACTGATGCTGAAGCTGAAATTCCAATACTTTGACCAGCTAATACAAAGAGCCAACTCATTGGAAAAGACCTTGATGCTGGGAAAGATGGAAGGCAGCAGGAGAAGGGGACAACAGAGGATGAGATGGTTGGATGGCACCACCGACTCAATGCACATGAGCTTGAGCAAGCTCCAGGAGTTGGTGAAGGACAGGGAAGCCTGGCATGCTGTGGTCCATGGAGTCACAAAGAGTTGGACACAAATGAGTGACTGAACAAGTGTCACATAACAAGGGCTTCTCAGGTGGTGCAAAGGAAAAGAACCCACCTGCCAGTGCAGGAGATAGGAGAGACGCAGGTTAGATCTCTGGGAAGGAAAGATCCTCTGGAGAGGAGATGGTAACCCACTTCAGTATTCTTGCCAGAGAATCCCATGGACAGAGACGCCTGGCGGGCTGCAGTCTACAGGGTTACAAAGAGTTGGACACAACTGAGTACCTACATACTGTCACTAAGACTCCTGTCCCAAGCTTCCCCCTTAAATGTTCCCAATTCTGGAGGAGGAAGGGAGATAAAATCTACTCTCAATGTGGGACCCATGGGAAATTTCTGCTTTCAGAGAGTCAGAGGCTCACTGTGCTGGGAGGCTTTTGTGGGATGACCATCCATCTTTCCTGGCGTGGTAAATGAGGAAATCTCTCCTAATTTAGAGGCTGACAAATCCTACACTGCACAGCAGCTGAGAAATAGGCACTGAGCGGTACTTCTGCTTGTACCAATTAGTAACATCACCCTTCTCACCTCAATAATACTGTGAAAGACTCTTAAAGCAAGTTGTCAGGAAATTAAGAAGTATCTACTGAAAACTGAACTGGGTAATGCTTAAAATAAGCACAACTAGATTAAACAATAAAAAGATAATCCAAAAATATTCACTATCCAAGAAACCAGCTGGGGAGAACATTATCCAATTCTTTTAAACCTTTGACATACTCTATTTCTTCATATGTCATTACTTTGGTTCTTTTGTTCTGGGGTTTCTTTGCAAATTCTTCGCATTCTTATTACATTCTAAAATAAACATTATCACTACTTAATGTATTTGAAATGCCAAATCACATTCATAAAAAAATCAGTTATCTACCTACTGAAAAGTAGACTGGGGAAAAAAAGTTTATTTTCCAATTGATGGAAAGAAAGGCATTCTCAAAATTAGCGACATCTACAACATTTCCAACAATTAATCATATCAATCCAGTGGACTCAGTCTAAATTTGACAAGTATCACGTCATCATTAACCAAGCTGTTCTCATTTTTCACATAAGAATAGATTTAAATTAGACAAAGGATATTAGGTCACATAGTTTTAACTTAATAGCATTAGATGGACTAACCAGTGAAAGTTACAGTATTTTTCTCCTTTAAGGGAAAAAGAACCAAATATTAGTAGGCAAGTCTGAGCCAGGATAATACTGGACTGAAGAGGCACTTTACAGACATTCCTTTATTTCATACTTGACACCTGTGATCAACATAACCCTGAGTTTATGAATAAAGACACAGGATCAGAGAAGTTAGGACATTTCTCCTATACTCACGTTTACTAAGCAGCAAGGTCAAGAAGCAAGCTGAAGTTGTTCTGACCAGAAACACCATTTTCTCCCCAAGGGGACATGCTGCGTCTTAGTGATGCTGGCTTCCAATAGACAAGATGAGGTAGATGAAACCTTCCTACTCCTGGATTCTGTTTACTACTACTAAATTGAGTCATAAATATCACAAATGTTTTTTCAATACATTGAGTTCGTTTCCTAACCTGACACTGATTACTCCATTCTCCAAATTCATCACTGTATGCACTGCTTATCTTGGCACTCAATCATCCTCCATCTTAAAAGTGTTATGTTAAATACATGTGTATCTTATTTAGGCAAACAATGGGTAGAAATGCCTTTCACGCTTCTAGGCCCTTCCACAGTGTGCCAGCACCAACTGTGGATTTGACGTACTATTTATCTCTGCATTCCCAGAGCTTAGTAGTATATTACAGGGCAGGTGGCCAATATACATTCCTTTAAAGAAGCAGAATGAAGGTGTGACAATAAAGAATTATAATAGACCTTTTCTACCAAGCCTTGTAGATAGAGTGACATTCATGTTTAATTATAGTCCCTATAGGCGTTTGGGGTTTCCCAGGTGGCTCAGTGGTAAAGAATCCACTTGCCAATGAAGGAAATGGTGGTTCGATCCCTGGGTTGGGAAGATCCCCTGGAGAATGAAACGGCAATCCACTCCAGTATTCTTGCCTGAAGAATCCCATGGACAGAGGAGCCTGGCGGGCTACAGTCCAAGGGGTCGCAAACCACGACTGAGCACACACAGATCTTTACTGTTTGAATTTTATCAATCATCTTACAAAGGGACAGTTAAAAAAAAAAACACCCTGAAATGAGTAGCGTGAAGCACTGGGAGAGCAAGACTCAGGGCGCTGGTATTGAGGCCATTAATGTCAATGCCCTGTAACATTACAAAGTTTTACATCCCCGTTTCTTACGTGCAATGTTTTCTACCCTATAGCAGTTACGACTAGGGTACGAGCCGTAGCATGAAATACTTTTTTAGTTCACTCTGAAAGGGAAAAGCTCTCTGATTAAAAAGGAACCATTTTTACATTTAAATAAGCCAGAAACAGCATCCGAGAGAAACAAGACCAAACCGGCTTCCTTGTGACTCGACTTCCCCACGGCCACCTCAGAGTTTCCTTCTGCAGAAGTCTGACCGGAGCGTCAACCAGTGAAGCATTCAACTGACCCCTCAAAGAAGCCATTAGGAATCAACAGCTGCTTCTTAGACGGCAAGAGGGGTGGAGGGGAAACGCCGCCGGGACACCCGAGAGCGCGGGGCGCCGACACTCGTTTCTCCCACCGCCCCTGCCCGGCGTGCCGCCCGGGGGAGACCCACGGAGTCCGAGCTCGGTCCCCGGGCGGGTCTGAGGAAGCTCGGCCGCGACCAGAACGGCCCCACACATTCCCCTGCCGCATCGCCCGCCGCACCTGCAAGTCCCGCGCGCTTGGGGGCCGCGGCCCCGCCGCCCTCGGCTCCTCCTCGCCCGCCTCTCCGCCGCCGCCCTCCGCCATCTTTCACCGCTCCCGGCGCCGCCGCCGACGCGCCTCCCGCGACTTCCGGGGCCGGTTGCCTGGCAACGGCGGGGCGGGGCGGTCCCTGTGCGCCCCCGCCTTCCGCGCCCCTCCGCGCGCCCCTCTTCCGGCGCCCGCCCACCTGTCCGGTCCCGCTCCTTTCCTTAAGGAAAGGAAGTTGGCTCAGAGTTTCCCTTCCGAGAAGGGCAGCACGGACTTGGGGCTTTCTTTACCCAGTGGTGACAATGACTTCTGGAGAGTTCATCTGATGGAAAGTGCCACCTTACTTTTCCAGTCTCGGTCACATTCTCTCGTTTCCCTGGCAAGGATTGGGTGATGCGTCGTCCCCAAGCGTGAAGTGTTGTTGAGAAGGAACCCCGTAAACTCTTTGCGATTAGAGCTGCTGCTGCTGCTGCTAAGTCGCGTCAGTCGTGTCCGACTCTGTGCGACCCCATAGACGGCAGCCCACCAGGCTCCCCCGTCCCTGGGACTCTCCAGGCAAGAACACTGGAGTGGGTTGCCATTTCCTTCTCCAATGCATGAAAGTGAAAAGTGAAGTCAAGTCGCTCAGTCATGTCCGACTCATTGCGACCCGGTGGACTGCAGCCTACCAGGCTTCTCCATCCATGGGATTTTCCAGGCAAGAGTACTGGAGTGGGGTGCCATTGCCTTCTCCGGCGATTAGAGCTAGGGACTCCTAAATTCTCTTTATTCATCTGAGATCTGTTCAGACTCCTGTCTTATCCCAGGTTCTTTCTATGACCCCAGGCGCAAAGGTAAAAAAGTGGTCCTGGTCATTATAAACCTCACAGTCTAGCGGAGGAAAAGAGATATAAACACAGTAAATGCCATTTGCAGTAAAACTTTGCAGGAAATGTTAGGAGTGGAATATGGGTGTGAAGGGAAATATTCTGTTGGCACCTGCTGGGTACACCGTGCTGGGTGCGTTCTTTGTGTTCTCTTGTCTACTGCTCCAGGAGATGAGTATTGTTATTCCGTGATATACCCGAGGAAAACTGATGACAAGTAACCACTAAATTCACCCTGTTGTGAATGGTGGTAGCGGGCACTAAGCCTTGCATTTGTTGGTTATCCCAGTGTTCTTTTTAGTACAATATTTGTTCAGCCGCTCTGTCGTGTCGCAAACTGCAACCCCGTGGACTGCAGTATGCCAGGCTTCCCTGTCCTTGACTGTCTCCAGGAGTTTGCTCAAACTCATGTCCGTTGAGTTGGTGATGCCATCCAACCATCTCGTCCAACATCTTATCCAATTAGTACAACCATCTTTTTCAATTAGTATAACATTCTGCCCTAGAAATCCCTGGATCTTCCTTACATCCCATAAAGCCAATGGCATTTTGCCCCAGTCTTGAGGATAAGTGCTCCTGATACTTTGAGCCTAAAAGGACCACAGGGAAAGGCATGGGTTTGAAATACCATGTTCATGCTGGTAAAATACCATATGGCTGAACCTTAGGAGAAATGATAAAAGATGGTTGGGGTTGGAGGGAGTCATTGCCATCTAGCCTGGAGATGCAGGACAGGTGCTGGAGGTCTTGCCTTAGTGAAAAGATCAAATATGCCTTGGGCCAATGATTCTCAAGGCTCATGCACAAAAAACTCCCCTCCCATTCGCAATGCAGGAACTCAGATTTAATTAGTATGGGATTCCAGTCAGGTATATTTTTTAAGATGCTCCCCATGTGGACTTTGTTTCTGGCCGTGACAGTGTTCCTGATACTGGATTTGCCTTCCCCTCCCAACAATGAAAACACTAGACAAAATAAATGAAACGATTATTTTCAGACACCGAACTACAGGCAGTACAGATCTGTGCTGTGCCTGAGAAGGGAAACAAGCGAGATGAGCTATGTTTGTCCTGGCTCTCTGCCTGGAACTCTCCTACAATGCTGGTGAAACGGAGAATGGTGCAGCTACTTTGGAAAATAGTTTCTTCTAAAGTTAAATATTCAGTTATCTTAAGACCCAACATTGACCCTCCCAAGTATTGATCCAAGAGGAATGAAAACATATGTTGATGAAAATATTTGTACCTAAATGTTCATAGAAGCTTTACTCATAATAGCTCCAAACTGGAAACTATCCAAATGTCCATCAACAAATGAACGAATAACATTTTGAGAAATTTCATAGCACAGACTACTACTCAACAGTAAAAAGGAAGAAATTACTGATTGACACACCATGACTGAATCTCAAAGCCATGGTTTTGAGTAAAAGAAGTCAGATGCAAAAAAGTAAATATTGTCTGATTCAATGTATATGAGATTCTAGAGCAGGCAAAACTTATCTTTATTGATGGAAAGCTGGCAGTAAATTGCTTGGGGTCAACTCTTTGGGAAATGATAAACTTGGGGAATTTGACCGACAAAGATATGTGGGAACTATTTGAGGTAATGAAAATGTTTTATATCTTTATTGGTAGTGATAGTTACATTTATGTTTGTGTATTTGTCAAAAACATATTGAACTATATACTTAAAATGAGTGCTCTTTATTATATGTAAATCATACATTTATACAATTGGTTGAACCCCTCCACCCCAGATAATTCTGTTGCACAGCCATGGTTGAGAACCACTGGTCTTAGGCAATTGGGAGCCATTAAGTGATTTGTGATTTAAAAAGATAACAGAAGCCTCAGTGTATAAGATGAATAAGAATCACGAAATTAGCACATTATTACAACAGTGAGGGATGAGCAAGATTAAAGAATATATATATATTTTTTTGGCTGTGTAGCTTGTGTGATCTTAGTTCCCTGATCAGGGATCAAACCTGGGCCCAAGCCAGTGAGGGGATTTCCAAGATTAAAGTTTTATCAGTGGCAGTGAGTAAAGAGAGAAGCAATAATTGGTAGAGATTTTAGGACCTGAGCCAACTGGTGCTGGAGTCTTTCATGGGAAATATAGGAAAGAAGGAGGAGTAAAGAATGACTCCAAAACTCAGGGTTTTGGCTAGGTGATTTGGCACATAGTGCCTCCTATAAATCTTTTGAGTTGAAAAGAAGAGGCAGACTTCAAAAGAAAGAAACAAGTTTGTTGTGGACACGTTGTGGCTTTGTTTTGCTTTGTTTTCTTCCAGTTTTATTGAGGTATGACTGACACCTAGTGCTGTGTAACTTTAAGGGGTATAGCATAATGATTTGACTTACATACATCATGGAATGTTTACCCTAGTAGGTTTAGGGAACATCTATCAAATTGCATAGATATAAAATAAAATAGGAAAGGTCACTTTGGAGATCATCAGCTTAAAATCATCCTAATTTATATGATAGGTGGCTGTATGTAAACCTCATAGGACCTAAAATTGTAATAGATACACACACACCCACACCCACACACACAAGGAAGGAGGACTCCAAACATCACACTAAACATAATCATAAAATCCAAGGGAAGAGAGTGTTATGGACATTTTGAACGTGAACTTTCTGTGGGACACAGGGAAAATACTTCATGAAGCAACTGCAAATGTGAGTCTAGATACTAGGAGGCAAGGAGAGGATTCTGGTCTGAAGATAGAGAATTGGTGTTGACTGCCCGTGAGTGATAACAGGGTAGGTGAGGCTTTTGGAAAAGTGTGAGATGTGATAAAATTCGAGGAACAAGAATACTCGGAAAAAAAAAACCCTGAAAGGCTCAGTGGGTAAAAGGAGAATATTCAGAGGAGACTGGAAGTAGTCAGAGAGGAAGGACGAAGACAACAGGCTGGACAGACCAGTGAGAAGGCAGTTTCGAGGAGACTAACAGTGCCATTTCCTACAGATAATCAAGATTAGGATTGGAGCAGTTTCCTGGTGGGCTAGCGGTTAGGATTTGACGCTTTCACTGCCTTGGCCCAAGTTGAATCCTAGATTGGGTAATTAAGATACCACGAGTCTCGAAGTAAGGCCAAAAAAAAAAAAAAAATTAGAATTGGAATGTGTCCACTGGATTAAGAGAAGAGGTTGCAGTACCAAGGTCACTATGAATTTCATAGAGAGGAAAACCCACATTTTAGCAGTTTGAGAATGACAGCCGAGACACTGAAGATGTGTTTTCGAGGTACTTAAAGTCAGGGATGTGCAGGAGGTGACTTATCCTGGTTCAGGAGAGCCTGTGGTTAATTTTTCAGGAATTTTAAAAGCAGTTGTTAAACACAGCCATTATTAAAAATTAAGGGCAAAGAGGGAGGGATAAATCAGGAGTATGGGAACTAACAGATACTATAGCCTGCCAGGCTCATCTGTCCATGGGATTTCTCAGACAACAATACTGGAGTGAGTTGCCATTCCCTTCTCCAGGGAATCTTCCGATCCAGGGATTGAACCTGCTTCTCTTGTGTCTCCTGCATTGGCAGATGGATTCTTTATCACTAGCACCACGTGGGAAGCTCACAGAAGCCTCAGATACACACTGCCATATATAAAGTAATAACAGGACTTTTACAATATAGCATAGGGAACCATATTCAATATCTTGTAACAACCTATGGAAAAGACTAGAAAAAAGATATATAAATGTATATATGTATAACTGAATCACTTTGCTGTACACCTGAAACTAACACAACCTTGTAAATCAACTATGCTTCAATTAAAAAAAGAAAACAAGTAAATTACATAAACTTACAATGAAATCATATTAAAAAGCAGTGTAATCAATACTCAAGAGATTATTTCCAAATTATTTAAATACGCTTTATTATTATTCATACATCTGTTGTATTTACATGATGAAATACCATATAATGGTCTGCTGTGGTGGCAGCATGTTGGTAGCTTGAAACTCACCAAGGTGGGAGTATTTACATCTCAGAAGCTGACAAATGCCGCACATCAGACATTGATTAATTGTTTTGTTCATTGTTTAAATTTAAGAATATAGTGGAGACAATGTTTACAAGGCAGTTAGGACTTAAATTGTGTTGTGTCTGTAACTGTGAATAGCACAGGGGATTAAAAAAAGAGAGAGACACATTTCTTTCAGTATGTGACCAGCTCGTTCAGGCTACTTTCCGGCCTTCTGCTCAGTTTCTTGGACTTTTCCTTGGGTCCCCACAGCTAAGGTGCAGGTGAGGGATTGCAGAGGAGTTTTGCAGACGACTTGGGGTTCCTTTTCTTTGGCAACCTCTTTGCTAGGATTGGGCTTCCTGGGGGCTCAGACAGTAAAGAATCTACCCGCAATGTGGGAGACCTGTGTTCGATTTCTGGGTTGAGAAGATCCCCTGGAGAAGGGAATGGCAACCCACTCCTGTGTTCTTGCCTGGAAAATCCCATGGTCAGAGGAGCCTGGTGGGCAACAGTCCATGGGGTCTCAAAGAGTTTGACACAACTGAGCAACTAATACTTGCTAGGTTTCCCCCTCTTAATTTCCAGCCCTGAATTCTGACCACTAATAATAATTCCTGATTGCACCATTGCCTCCCCTCTGCTTTTTCTAGTTGATGTATGTACCGATGCTTGAACAACGTGGGGGCATAGTCTGCATAGTGAAAAATGTGCTATAACATTACAGTCAGCTGTCTGTATTGGTGGTTCTGGATCTGAGCATCAACCCATAAGTCATGTAGTTAACTGTAGTATGTATTTATTGAAAAAAATTCAGTCCTGTGCAGGTCAAGCCCATGTTGTTCAAGGATCAGCTGTATTCTCTTTATCTACCAGCTGTTTCTTTTTTCTCGCCAGCGGCTCCTTTTAAAGACAATCATTAGATCTACCTATAGAAGTAAAAACCTTTTATTTTATTGTAATCTTGAGTATTAGATAATTAATTTCTTATGACCATGTGTAAGATAAAATACCCGTTGATATGGGAATTCTTCTAAATGTACAATTAGTGTATGTGTACACGCCAGTCAGGAAAGGTGATATTCTGGTAACAAATAGTCCACAGATCTCCGTGGTGCTTATAGACCACGGGGTGAGGATGAGTCAATGGTGACGGTCTCTTGTCTCATGTTAGCCTCGGTTAGAGACCCCGACTGACATCACCACCTCCACCCTCTGGAACAATCTCTGCTGTCACACAGCGGGGAGAAAATTCGGCAAATGGTGTTCAGATCTTAAAGCTGTTGCCTGGATCTGGCGCATGATGTTCCCACTCATATGTCCTTGGCCAAAATGAATCCAGCAGTCCTGCCTGACTGTCCAGGACTTGAGCGACTGCAGTCCCACCATGTGGTCTGAGGAGGGGAGCTGGAGATGGGACAGCAGGAATGACTATTTCAGTGTGATTCACAGGTTAAGAGCAGGGAGCATTCAAGTCTTTCCTGCACTGGTTCCAAATCACTGGTCCTGGAGTAAACAGTCCCTTGCATCTTGTTCTGAAATTGTGACAGAGATACTGTACAGTGGACTAGGAGCTGTAACTAAGAAAATGTACTGTTGTAATAATCACTACAGGATGCCCAGAAAGCTGCTCTTTTAATATCTGCAGCTACCGAGGTTTTCCTTCTGTCATCACCTTTGGAAAAGTAGAATTGTTCTCAGATAGTGGCTTCAGAATTATACAAGGCTTCTCAGGTGGCGCAGTGGTCAAGAATCCACCCACCAATGCAGGAGACCCGAGATTTGGGTTGGATCCTTGGATCGAGAAGATCGCCTGGAGGAGGAAAGGCAACCCACTGCAGTATTCTTGCTTGGAGAATTCCATGGACCAAGGAGCCTGGTGGGCTATAGTCCATGGACTTGCAAAGACATGACTGAGCAACTAAACATGCAGGCATGACACAAGGACTCCCTGCAGGTCCAGCGGTTAAGACTCTGAGCTTTCACTGCAGGGGGTGTGGGCCCCTGGTCAGGGAACTAAGATCCTGCATGTTGCACAGTGAAACCAAAATAATAGAAAAGAATTATGAGGACATGGCATCACTCTTACACACGAGCTCGGCTCTCCACAGGCATTGGCCCCACATGCTTCCTTCCCGGTTCTTAAGCTGTATCGTGTGTAACTCTGTTTGTTAGTGAAGTATTCAGACAAGAAAGCATCCCCAGGTAGAGCAAGGAGAAGAATAAAGGAGGAAGAGTAAAAGCCACTGGAACTGCAGCAGTAAAGTTCTGTTCACCCGTGCCTGAAAATGGGGCGGCTGAGTAAATGCACAGAATTTAGCAGCTCTGTGGAGGCCAGCCAGGGAGTGTTCAATAAAGGACCAGATTCCAGGATGACCTGATGACACCGGATAGCAGGACCGGAGGGATCGATTTTAGCTTTGGTGAAAGACCAAGTGCAGGCCTGAGACCTCGGCCTTGTTTGGGGGCAGTTGCCACTCCTGCCGATGGGAGGGTCCTGGTTGCTCCGTTGGCCCATAGGCAGTCTCCCTACCGCACACCTTCCGCGTGTGCCCTCAAGAGGCTGCACAGGCGCGGAGATGCTGATACCTCTGAGGTCGTGGGAAGCAGCACAAGGTCTGTGGCGCCCTGGCCGGCCCCTCAGCAAGCAGCACCCACGTCATCACTTCCATGCTCGCCTGGCTGGGAGGTGCTGGCCTATAGCTCTGCTTGGTCTCTTTTCATCATGTGCTGTGGTGCTGACTCAGCGGTGTCCGGCTTTATGAGTTGACACATCGCTCCAGTGAAAGGCCACGGTGCCTCTCTTGGTAACACTGGGCTGCATTCAGCGGTCCTTTCAGGCTCTGCGTCTGTGTCTCGAAGCCCTCTGCCCGCCTCGATCCCCCTAGATCACCCAAGTCACTGAATTCAGCTGCTTTACTGTTTTCCACAAGAGACTGACAGATTCCTCTACGCTGAAGATTTGCAGGGTCCGGGGTAGGACTTAGCATCTTAGGTTGTTCAAAGTGAACTCTTTATTTAGCACGTATTTTCTGTGGCCTCTGTTCTTCCATGCTACCCTGTCCCAAGGATGTGGGTGAAACTTCTTTGTTCCCAATTCCCAAAGGCAAACTCCCTATCCTTAATCAATCAGGACAAACATTAAAAAAAAAAAAAAAAATCAATTACTGCGGATCAATCTTTGCAGTTTTAGCTGCCACTCTGAGCTGTTATCAAGCCACCTCATCTTTTAAACTCTATTTATTTATTTTTTTGGCCCAACCGAGCAACATGTGGGATCTTACTTCCTCAACCAGATACCAAATCCATGTCTCTTAAATTGGGAGGGAAAGTCCTGGGCCACTTCTTTTAAACAAGTTCCCTGACAAGAATTCTGGTGGACAATAAGCTAAATAAGACTCATGCGTTTTTGGATCATTCAGAGGTCATTTGAGATGACTTCCTGATTGTTCTCGGCTTTGCGGGATGTTTCTTTCCTGTGAATGAAGTGCTCCTGCATTTAAAAACAAAACAAACAACATAAATACCCCAAAACAATAAAAAAAAAGCATGTGTAATGTGAAAAATGTCCATCAGAGGGAGCACCAGCCCACAGATTTCAGCTCTAAGTTGAGATTTCTGACTCCAGCTTCCTCTCCATCTTTGTTGAACAAAAGAAGGTGAAATTCTCAGGAATGCAGTGTTACATACAACACACACTGAGAGAGGGTTAAACATCTTTTTGTGGTTATTTTTATGTAGAATGTAAAATTGAATTTAGTAAAAGAAAAGGAGAACTGCTGATGTGAAATTTGCAACAGTTGTTTCTAAAGGAGGTGATGCAAGACAGCAGCCTGGGGAGCAGGGGTGGGGGAGGCCTCTGGCTGGTCCTCTGGCCCCTCGTTTAGTCTTCACGTAGATTAGTATTACTGTTACTACTACTGCTACTACAACTACTATAATTTTGGACAAAGGAGTTTATTTACCTGCTAAACCATCCAGGTGGAAATAGGAGCAAGACAGACATGTGTGGACCAGTTTAGGTTTAGATATTCACCAGATTGGACTATTTTTAAACATTTTAACATACAACTTTTTATCGCAAGAACAAAACTATCTATGAAAACTGACTTCCAGAATTTTCTAAATTATTTTTTAACACATAATTTCCCCCTACATTTCTGTATCAGTTTTGAGGGGGACAAGATGGTAAAGAGTCTGCCTGCAATGCAGGAGACCTGGGTTTGATCCCTGGGTTGGGAAGATCTGCTGGAGAAGGGAATGGCTACCCACTCCAGTATTCTTGTCTGGAGAATTCCATGGACAGAGGAGCCTGGCGGGCTACAGTCCATGGCCTCACAAAAAGTCAAACAAAACTGAGTGACTAACAGTTTCACTTCACTTTCAAATTCACCCCAAATACTAAAATTTCACTTTATAACCTAGTTATATAAGAGTGCCCTAAACTGATACTGTTCTCTAAGCCCCAGGTTTACAGCTTCCATTTGAAATCTGTAAGTATCTTTATTTTTTAGATCTTTTTTGATGTGGACCATTTCAAGAGTCTTCATTGAATTTGTTATAATATTACTTCTGTTGTTTTATGTTTTGGTTTTTTGGCTACGAGTCATGCCAGTTCTTAGCTCCCCAACCAGGGATCAAACCTATACCCCTTGCATTTGAAAGTGAAGTCTTAACCACTGGACTGCCAGGGAAGTTCCATAAAATATATGTCTCTTTAAATCAAACTGTCTTTGTCAAAGGTCTTCTGGAGAAAAATTATGAGTTAAGCACCTATAACTCCATCTTCATTTCTGCTATAATGTAGCAGTTTATCATCTAACCTGAAAGGGTCTATCAGGTGGGAAAGGCTGAGTTTCTTATTTTCTCAGAATACCTGACTGCAACTCATGATGTACCAGCATCTCCATTTCTTCATGAATTACTCCTCCCTGGGGAAGATTCTCACACAAATATTGGAGACCGCAGCCTGACCCAGTTTCAAGTGACTGAGATTCTCATGCACTGATACTCTTGAAGGTATATTTCAAATGTGTCCTTTCTTCAAATGCACTGTGTTTAACATTTTCTTGAAATTCACACTTTTCTCTGTTGAAGATACTGATTTCTTTGAAAAGGCCTGATTGTTTTCTTCCCTCTTGAGTCCAAGACATTTTACCCACCTGTAGCTGGAATGAAGGGCTCACCTTGTTTTCCTCGGTGATCCTGACGATGTTCATTCACATGGTGTTTTCTCTTTTCCTTGTTTATTTATTTATTATTTGTGCATGTTACTGGAGTGTAGTTGATTTCCAATGTCATGGCAGCGTGTCTTCTGAACTCCTGGTGTGGTCCCAGTGGATCTGCTCAGGGGTGTGCGGTGCTGAGTTACAACCAGGTCCCATAGACCTTCCATCATGGTTTGCAGTCTTGGTTCACCTCGAGGAAAGGGAGCTTCCTGCTCCACAGCCCCAGCCTGTGGGGAGTCCAGCTCTCTCTCATCCAGGCTGCCGCTCTGCATCCCTTTGCCTCCAGAGTGCAGAGAGCTGGGAGCAGCCTGGCCAGGTGCCATCCCACCACAGCGGGGGCGCTGAGTGGGCGTCCATGTACATCCACGCCCAGGGTTGTCATGACAAGTTTCTGCAAATGCAGTGGCTTACAATAACAGAAATATATTCTCGTCATTCTGGAGGCTGGAAGTCTGACATCAGTGTCAGTCTGACATCAATGTCAGTCTGACAGTGTCAGTCTGACATCAGTGTCCCTAGGGTGGTTCCTTCCATTGTTCCTAATGGAAATGCACTCCCTGCCTCTCTCCCAGCATCCTGCAGGGCCTTCGGTCCATCTAGGCCTTTTTTGGTTTGTTTTTATATTCTGCATTTATTCTGATTCATAGGTGTTCACAAAGTGTGGTTTATGGCCTTTCTGAGTATCCTCAGGACCCCAGGGGTGTCTGCAAAGTCAAACCTCTTTATAATAATACGTGATTTACTTTTTTACTCCTGGAATTTGTAGTGATGGTGTCAGTTCAGTTCAGTTGTTTAGTTGTGTCCGACTCTTTGTGACCCCATGAATTGCAGCACACCAGGCCTCCCTGTCCATCACCAACTCCCGGAGTTCACTCAGACTCATGTCCATCGAGTCAGTGATGCCATCCAGCCATCTCATCCCCTTCTCCTCCTGCCCCCAATCCCTCCCAGCATCAGAGTCTTTTCCAATGAGTCAACTCTTCGCACGAGGTGGCCAAAGTACTGGAGTTTCAGCTTTTAGTATCATTCCCTCCAAAGAAATCCCAGGGCTGATCTCCTTCAGAATGGACTGGTTAGATCTCCTTGCAGTCCAAGGGACTCTCAAGAGTCTTCTCCAACACCACAGTTCAAAAGCATCAATTCTGCGGCACTCAGCTTTCTTCACAGTCCAACTCTCACATCCATACATGACCACTGGAAAAACCATAGCCTTGACTAGACGGACCTTTGTTGGCAAAGTAATGTCTCTGCTTTTAAATATACTATCTATGTTGGTCATAACTTTCCTTCCAAGGAGTAAGCGTCTTTTAATTTCATGGCTGCAATCACCATCTGCAGGGATTTTGGAGCCACCAAAAATAAAGTCTGACATTGTTTCCATTGTTTCCCCATCTATTTCCCAGGAAGTGATGGGCCCAGATGCCAGACACTATCATTTCAGTCCCTGCCGCTGAACTCACATCACCTTCTTTGGGTCCCAGAGTCTCTCTTCTTCTGTCTCTCCTGAGGATACTCTCACTGGATTTTGGGACCACCCGAATCCAGGATGATTTGAACCTCATGTTAACTCATCTGCAAAGACCCTTATTCCTAATAAAGTCATATTCTAGGGTTCTGGGTGGATGTGAATTTTGGGGGGATGTTATTCACCCAGTATACCACATGCACAATAATTCTGTCTGCTTGGGGCTGAAATGCCCACTTAGGGGCATCCAGGTCACTTTGAGGATCCTTGCTTTAACAAGGCACACATCTTTTTGCAAATTTGAGATTTAGGTGGTGAAATACTTGTTATAGAAATGTTTGATCATTGGAAATCCATTCATGTCACCAAAGAAATTTTTTCATCACACTTATCAATGAAAGAAAAGACATTAAAATTAAAAATAGACTTTCATTTATGTTAAAAATATTGCACAGTTGTAAAGTAATAAAAATTTTTTGTTGTATATTAGTACTCTTCCCTGGGAAATCCCATGGATGGAGGAGCCTGGTAGGTTATAGTCCATGGGGTAGCTAAGAGTCAGACACAACTGGGCGACTTCACTTTCACTTTTCACTTTCATGCATTGGAGAAGGAAATGGTAACCCACTCCAGTGTTCTTGCCTGGAGAATCCCAGGGACAGAGGAGCCTGGTAGGCTGCCTTCTGTGGGGTCGCACAGAGTTGGACACAACTGACGCGACTTAGCAGCAGCAGCAGCAGTAGCAGCAGGGCAAATAAGTTTTTCATCAATGGTGGTCATCAAGAAGTAGCTTTTGTCGTTTTTAAAGGTCTTGATCAGGGATTGCATGTAGACATTTCAAGTATAAAGTCATATTTAAAAAAATTATATTAGAAAAAACTTAGAAATACATCATATATTCAAAAATAATATTTCAAGCTTAAATTTAGTATTTAAAAGTGTTCCAGATACTATTCGGATTCTATAATAATTTTGTACCATAAAAAATCATGATTTTTTAAAATCAAGTTCCACATAGATGCTTCTAAATCCTCTGTAGTTTTTCTCAGAGTATAGGACAGTGTTTTTGCTATGTGAGTCAGAACTTGAAAAAGATGTAACGCATCACCTTAAGAACTTTCTGTGCTAAGCAAATGCATGTATTTATCAATGTGTATATATTACATATACACATATATATACTTAGCACATGCATACATATATACACACATTTATCACATATATTTATAAAATTATATGTATGTAAACTATACATTAATGTTTTTTAAATGTTTATGCAAGTGGATTGATAGTACACATATAACGCAAAAACTGGCCCCTTTTCTTTAAACAGAAAGTTTGGTTATCTTTTCTTATAAGTATACTTAGAATTCTGTTATTTTGAAGAATGTCTGCGCAGTGTTCCATATGGTATGGCTGTCATCAATGCCCTACATTTTGTCAGTCTCCTGTTAATAACATTTAGGTTGTCTCCAAATTTGTTTCACTTTTCACCATTAATGCTTCAGTAATTATTTGTGTAGAAATCTCAGTAGAATAAATTCCTAGGAGTGGAACTGTGGCATCAAAGTCTGTGTGACTTAAGTTTTTTATGGATACAAGAGTCCCCCTTGTAGTCCTGTGTACAGGTATACACAGCAGGTATGTTGCAAGACCTTCTGAAACCACAGATAGTACAGATCCCTGGGTATACTGTGTTTTTTCCTATACATATACACTGATGATAAAGTTTAGTTTGTAAATTAGGCACAGTAAGGGGTTAACGTAAGTAATAATAAGTAGGGCTTCCCAAGTGGCACTAGTGGTAAAGAACCCGCATGCCAATGCGGGAGACATAGAGACTCGGGTTCTATCCTTGTGTCGAGAAGATCCCCCGGAGAAGGGCATGGTAACCCACTCTAGTATTCTTGCCTGGGAAACCCTGTGGGCAGAGGAGCCTGGCGGGCTACAGTCCCTAGGGTCACAAAGAGTCGGACACGACTGAAGCGAATTAGCACTTAGCACAACAGTAAGTAGAACAATTTTAACAGTATATTGTAACAAAAATTATGTGAATGTGGTTTTTCAAAATATCTTGTAGTGTATACTCATCCTTCTTCTTGAGGTGATATGCGATCGTAAAATGCCTACATGGTGAGGTGACATGGAGACGTGGGCATTGTGACACAGTGTGGGACCACTGCC
The DNA here is from genome assembly GCA_006408695.1 of Aepyceros melampus. Lineage (NCBI taxonomy): Eukaryota > Metazoa > Chordata > Mammalia > Artiodactyla > Bovidae > Aepyceros > Aepyceros melampus. The sequence goes on from SJXQ01011909.1 coordinate 181,021, forward strand.
GACCTTCCGATGATGAGACATCAAGAGGACCATCTGCTTGGGTTGCTCCTGGATCACTGACCTGTGGTGATGCCGGTGCTTAGATGTCAGGAGTAGACAGTGTTGATCACTGGGTCTCCTGGGTGGGACTGAGCATGAGATTTCATCATGTTGCTCAAAACAGTTTTCAGTTTAAAACGCATAAATTGTCTACTTCTGGAATTTTCCATTTAGTAAGTTTGGACTGCAGTTGAACTGGAAAGAGAAGGCACAGGTGGGGGAGGCAGGGCGGGGGTTGGCCATACTATGAAATAACCAGCAAACTGGCACCAATTTATTCTCTCACAGTTAAGAGGGAGCTGGTTTTACCACCCAGTTTCTAGCAGCCTTTTAAATTGTTGATCCGAGAGATGAAAAGTGCTATCTCCTTTCTTTCTTTAATTATAGGTGAGAAAATAAAAGGGAGAAATGAGAAATTAGATTGCTTATATAAATAATTCAGTCAACAGTCACCCGTTGGAGATAACATAAGAATGTCATAGAGATTTAGCTCTTAATTATTCTATGAGTCAGTAAAAAATGGGGCGAAGGGGGAATTATAAATACATTTGATAGGAAAACCAAATTTGCTTTCACTTCAGGGGTGTTTTAGCCATTATTATAATGGACCCTGACAATGAGCATGGTGTCTGTCACTGCACGGCCAAGTAACAGAACTCAGATCATGGAACTGAGAACTAGGAGACCTGGAGAATTGTTATATATATATATGTAAATTTGACCTCATATCATCTTTTGTATAATTAGTGTTATTGGGGAAAATCATTGAACCGTGTGTCTATTTCCCCATGAGTGTAATGTACAGGGTTAGGACCTCAACACCGTAAAAAATGTGAATTTAGAAACGTGTAAATTCACTAAATATCATTATTGATGAGGATTTCCAAGATGAGAAATTGTTCCTACCTTAATTCTCCAGTAGGTGGTGATATTATAACATTCAAAATGTTACTAATCTAGAAACTAACTGCAGTTCTCCCTGTAGGAGTCAATATTTCATATTTAGAAATATTCTTTGCCATTGTAGTAAAGTTTTAATGTTATATACAAAGAGTGCATTTTAAAATTTATTATGTTGCATTTAATATATTCACTTTAGTTGTTCAGTTGTGTCCGACTCTTTTGCAACCCCATGGACTGTAGCTCTGTCAGGCTCCTCTATCCATGGGATTTCCCAGGCAAGAATACTGGAGTGGGTTGCTATTTCCTTCTCCAGGGAATCTTCCTGACCCAGGGATTGAACCCAAGTCTCCTGCATTGCAGGTAGATTCTTTACCACTGAGCCACTTGGGAAGCCCAATATATTCACGTATGATATCAATTGATTGTTAATTTGTTCTTTTAATGTCTATAAAATCAGACTTCAAATCTAATTACCACAGACATGATTTCTAATCTGGTGTAGTTTCTTTAATTCAGTTAATTTTATAAATAGTTTCAGTTTTAATTAATCAATTTGTTTAATTAGAAGACTAAGAGTAGATACGGAGAAGGCAATGGCACCCCACTCCAGTACTCTTGCCTGGAAAATCCCACGGATGGAGGAGCCTGGAAGGCTGCAGTCCAGGGATCACTGAGGGTCAGACACGACTGAGCAACTTCACTTTCACTTTTCACTTTCATGCATTGGAGAAGGAAATGGCAACCCACTCCAATGTTCTTGCCTGGAGAATCCCAGGGACGGGGGAGCCTAGTGGGCTGCTGTCCTTGGGACTGCACAGAGTCAGACATGATTGAAGTGACTTAGCAGTAGTAGCCGGAGAAGGCAATGGCACCCCACTCCAGTACTCCTGCCTGGAGAATCCCATGGACAGAGGAGCCTGGTGGGCTGTAGTCCATGAGGTCGCGAAGAGTCGGATACGACTGAGCGACTTCACTTTCCCTTTTCCCTTTCATGCACTGGAGAAGGAAATGGCAGCCCACTCCAGTGTTCTTGCCTGGAGAATCCCAGGGACGGCAGAGCCTGGTGGCTGCCGTCTATGGGGTCGCACAGAGTCGGTCACGACTGAAGCGACTTAGCAGCAGCAGCAGCAGCAGCAGTAGTAGCAAGAGTGGATACAGACTGAACTTTGTTTATCCTACTAAAACTGTAAAAATCTGTATAAGAATTTATTTGAAGGAGAGCCTCAAATAAGGTCCTTGGATATCTTTTTAGTAAGTCTTCTTTAGTGACTGTATAATATACAGGAAACCAAGGACATTGAAAGTTCACTGAAATTGCAAGATTTTAATTTTCAGTTGTGTAATTTTCAAAAAATAAATTTCATATATGCAGTAATTACAGTTAGAAAATAAAATGTCATGTAATAAAATAGCAAGAAAAGCTTTGCATAAATGGATAGTCATTTATCTTTTAACATATGACATATATTAAAGAATTATAATAAATTCTTATTAGGAAAAATAAAGGAAGACACTCATAATTTCAGAGATTAAAAATAGTAAACATGAAAATAGCATTTAAGGTAAACATAGATTAAATGTAAATATTTATTAAGAGCCTGTATTTTATACAACTTGACAAGTTAGTAGTAAAAATCTTTCAGAAAAATCATCAAGCAAGTGCATAAAATCATTTTTCAAAGATCATAATAATAAGACTTCATAAAACAGATGGGGAAACAATGAAAACAGTGTTTTCCTGGGCTCCAAAATCACTGTAAATGGTGACTGCAGCCATGAAATAAAAAGACGGTTACTCCTTGGAAGAAAAGCTATGACCAACCTGGCAGTGGTGGTTTAGTCGCTAAGTTGTGTCTGACTCTTGTGATCCCATGGACTGTAGCCTGCTAGGCTCCTCTGTCCATGGGATTCTCCAAGCAAGAATACTGGAGTGGGTTGCCATTTCTTTCTCCAATGACCAACCTAGACAGCATGTTAAAAAGCAGAGGCATTACTTTGCCGACAAAGCTCCATCTAGTCAAAGCTATGGTTTTTCCAGTAGTCATGTATGAATGTGAGAGTTGGACCATAAAGAAAGCTAAGTACCAGGAACAGGTGCTTTTGAATTGTGGTGTTGGAGAAGACTCTTGAGAGTCCGCTGGACTGCAAGCAGATCAAACCAGTCAATTCTAAAGGAAATCAGTCCTGAATATTCATTGGAAGGACCGATGCTGAGGCTGAAACGTCAATACTTTGGCCACCTGATGCGAAGAACTGACTCATTGGAAAAGACCCTAATGCTGGGAAAGATTGAAGCCAGGAGGAGAAGGGGATGACAGAGGACAAGTTGGATAAGACGTTCGGACATGAGTTTGAGCAAACTTCGGGAGTTGGTGATGGACAGGGAAGCCCGGCGTACTGCAATCCATAGGGTCGCACAGAGTTGGACACGACTAAAGTGACTTAGTAGCCACGCACGCACAGCTCCTAATATCATATAAAAACATCTATTTAAATACAAGACACTTCTACAAAAATTGACCCCTTCTACAAAAAATGAATGCCACTGATGAATAACCAACACTAATTCTTAATATGTAGGTTAGAAGACCTAGAGTCATTTTGTGCTACTTGGGAAAGCAATCTTTGAAACTTTGCTTTGTCTTAAAAAGAAAAAGAGAGACTTGGGTTAAGAATAAGGAATCAGAGAATAAATTGTTGCATGATGTTTCTTTAGCGAGACATAATCTTACTGTAAAATTTTTAAGTAGGTCAGACAATGCTCTTAGTTGATTTAGGTGATTATTATCTGAAATAAAGGCTAGAGAGGCTGTAAATTTAGGTTTTATTTTTTTAAAGAATGAATAAATCCTAGCGATAAAAACCCTTCCTATTTGAACAAAGGAAGCTAATAGACTTGGATAAGTGTATTTAAATTCTCATAATCTGGAACTAAATAGATAAAGATAATAAGGGATACTTACATACTATTACAGATTTGGGCGAAATTGAAAGGAGAAAGGAGTCTAAGAAAACCAAAGTCTAATTTTGTTAAGCGCAGAGAGGTGCGTGCAGGCACGAAAGTGATCCTCTGTCCTGAACACAAAGTTGGGCCACTTTTCCTAACCTGCTTGAGGGTCATGTGGGTGCGAGTGAGTTCTGCCTTTCAAGGCAGCCTGAGAAAACCTCCTGTGTGATCCTCCCCTGCTTTCTCCATGCACTGGCCAAGTGCAGAGGAAGTGGTTGGCCCAGGGCACTGTGACCTAGGGGAGGCTGGGGCCGTAGCTGGAAGGAGGCTGGTCTTTTAGCTGATGCTTACCTGAAATGTTTGTGTTCAACTTTGCACAAGTGAAAAATGAACTTTTTTGGTGACGTTTTGGATTTGTTTTACAACAATGAGTGCTCCTTATTCCAACTAATACATGTTACTTAATTTTTATTTCTGTCAGATTACAGTTTTTAGTTGAAATTAATGTATGATTGATATTTTACATGTTACTTTCTTCACTTAAGAAATTTCCATGAACTTACCTTCATATGTAAAGAATGTTGACATACTAGTGGATGTGATGGAATTCCGGCTGAACTATTTAAAATCCTAAAAGATGATGCTGTTAGGGTGCTGCACTTAATATTCCAGCAAACTTGGAAAACAGTGGCACAGGACTGGTAAAGGTCAGTTTTCATCCCAATCCCAAAGAAGGGCAATGCCAAAGAATGTTCCAACTACCATACAGTTGCACTCATTTCACATACAGGCAAGGTTATGCTCAAAATCCTTCAAGCCAGGCTTCAGCAGTATGAGAAATGAGAACTTGCAGATGTACAAGCTGGGTTTTGAAGAGGCTGTGGAACCACAGGTCTAATTGCCAGCATTTGTTGGATCATGGAGAAAGCAAGGGAGTTCCAGAAAAACATCTTACTTCTGCTTCTTTGACTATGCTAAAGCCTTTGACTATGTGGATCACAACAAACTGTGGAAAATTCTTAAAAGAGTTAGGAGTACCAGACCACCTGTGTGTGAGTCAAAAAGCAGTAGAACCCGGGTATGGTACAACAGACTGGTTCACTATTGGGAAAGGAGTACAATAAAGCTGTATATTGTCACCCTGCTTATTTAACTTCTATGCAGAGTACATCATGTGAAATGCCAGCTGGATGAATTACAAGCTGAAATCAAGATTGCCTGGAGAAATACCAATAACCTCATGTATGCAGACGATACCACTCTAATGGCAGAAAGTAAAGGGGAACTAAAGAGCCTTTTGATGAAGGTGAAAGAGGAGAGTGAAAAAGCTGGCATGAAACTCTACATTAAAAAAATCTAAAATCATGGCATCTGGTCTCATCACTATAGAAGGGGAAGAAGTGAAGCAGTAACAGATTATATTCTCTTGAGCTCCAAAATCACAGTGGATAATGAATGTGGCCATGAAATTAAAAGACACTTGGTCCTTGGAAAAAACCTATGACAAACCTAGACAGTGTATTAAAAGGCAGAGACATCATTTTGCTGACAAAGATCTGTGTCATCAAAGCTATGGTTTTTCTAGTAGTCATGTACAGATGTGAGAATTGGACCATAAAAAGGTTGAGTGCTAAAGAATTGATACTTTCAAATTGTGGTGCTGGAGAAGACTTTTGAGAGTCCCTTTGATGGCAAGGAGATCAAACCAGTCAATAAATCCCAAAGGAAATCAACTCTGAATATATATTGGAAAGTCTATTGCTGAATCTGGAGCACCAATACTTTGGCCACCTGATGTGAAGAGCTGACTCATTGGAAAAGACCCTAAGGCTGGGAAAGATTTAAGACAAACGGAGAAGGCGGTGGCAGAGGATGAGATGGTTAGATCGCATCACCGACTCAGTAGACATGAATTTGAATGAACTCTGGGAGATAGTGGAGGACAGATGAGCCTAGCATGCTGCAATCCATGGGGCTGCAAAGAGTTGGATACGACTTAGTGACTGAACAACAGCAATAACAACACTTTCATATGTAAAGAATGTTGACATGCTAACCATCTTTAACACCATATTCCTATTTCATATTGATAATATTCTCTTGTATTACTTTTCAAACTCAACTGTTTGTCATTAAGTTTCCAGTTTTTCACCATAAGTTATGCTTCTCAGTACTTCTATACCAATTATTTTGGGGCTTTATTCAAATGAGTGATGTGGTCAAATAAACGAATGGTTGAAAAGGATAAATGTGGTCAGTGGCTATCACACACTCTGTGAATTCCTAAAAATTACTGCGTTGTGCAAAACTGTGTGATAAAAACACGACCCACTAAAGAAAAAATAATAAGTTGAACTTGACTAAAATGAAAATTTCTACTTTATGAAAGATGCTGTTTAAAGAATGAAAAGATAAGTCAGATTTTGCAAATATATATAGAATTCTTAAAGCTCAACAATAAGAAGCAACCCAGTTTAAAAAATGGGCAAAATGTGTGAACAGACACCTCACCAAAGAAAATACACAGATGGCAAATGAGTGTATAAGAAGGTGCTCACCATCATATATTATTAGAGGATTGGAATTAAAACAGGCTACTGCTGCTGCTTCTAAGTCGCTTCAGTCGTGTCCAACTCTGTGCGACCCCATAGATGGCAGCCCACTAGGCTCCACCGTCCCTGGGATTCTCCAGGCAAGAACACTGGAGTGGGTGCTATATATCAATTAGATGCCTAAAATCCAAAACACTGATCACACCCAATGTGGGCGAGGATGTGGAGCAACACGAACTCTCCTTTACTTCTTATGGGGAAGCAAAGTGTTATAGCCACTTTGGAAGACAGTCTGGCCATTTCTTACAAAACTAAATGTGCTCTTCCCATGTGATCCAGCAGTTGTGTGCCTTGAGTTGAAAACTTAATTGCACTCAAATGAATTGAAAACTTACGTCCATGCACAAGAAAACCTGCACACACTCAACAGGGAGGGGATTTATATACACATATAGGTGATTCAGGCTTCCCTGGTAGCTCAGCTGGTGCAAAATCCGCCTGCAATGCAGAAGACCCTGGTTCAATTCCTGGGTCAGGAAGATCCCTTGGAGGAAGGCATGGCAACCCACTCCAGTATTCCTGCCTAGAGAATCCTCATGGACAGAGGAGCCTGGAGAGCTACAGTCCATAGAGTGATAAAGAATCAGATACAACTGAGCAACTGAGCACAGCACAGCTAGGTGATTCATGCTGCTGTACAGCAGAAACTAATACAACATTGTAAAGTAATTATACTCCAACTAAAAACATTTGAATTAAAAATTTAAAAACCTGCACAAAAATGTTTATAGCAGGTTTTCTCATAACTACCCTAACTTGAAAGCCGTCAAGATGTCCCTCAGTAAGTGATTGGAATCAAACTGTGGTACATTCATGCCATGGACTATCATTCAGCAATAAAATGAAATGAGCTCTCAAGCCACAGAAATACATGGCAGAATCCTATATGTTAAGTGAAAGTATACAGTCTGAAAATGCCACACACTGTGTGAATCCAACTCTGTAGCTTTCTGTAAATGGCAACGCTCTGGAGACAGTAAAAGGATTAGTGGTTGCAAAGGGCTCAGGGGGAGGCCAGGATGAATCAGCGGGGAACAGGGGATTTTTGGAGCAATGAAACTATTCTGAATGACATTGTGATGGTGAATACATGTCATTATACATTTGTCAGAACCCAGAGAATGTACAACACACAGAGTGAACTGTAGACCTCTGTTAATAATAAAAATAATGTACCAGTGCTGGCTCATCAGATGTAACGAAGTACCACACTTCGTTACCACAAGGTGCTAATAATAGGGCAGCTATGTGTTTGGGAACTCCATGCTTTTTGCTCAGTTTTTCTGTAAATGTAAAATTGCTCTAAAAAAAAAGTCAATTCAACTAAAAAAATGAACAAACAAAATAACAAATAAATACAACAGAGCAAAAATGGGATTAGGGGCATGATATTCAAATATTTTATGAATGACATACATGAATTTGACAGCTAATAATCTTGAAATAATATTAAAAGCAAATTTCAGACACTGTTTTACCTCTCCTGTGTGTCTGACCCCATGGACAATAGCCTGCCAGGCTTCTCTGTCCATGGAATTTCCCAGGCAACAATATTGGAGTGAGTTGCCATTTCCTTCTCTAGGGGATCTTCCCTACCCAGGAATTGAACCCATGTCTCTTGCATCTCCTGCATTGGCAGCAGATTCTTTTCCACTGAGCCACCTGGGAATCCCCACTCTATTAATATTTATTGTATTTTAATATTTTGCATTTATTATATTTTTAAAAATCTGGGTAATGGTGTTATAGATCATGGAAATACTGTTTTTATAGCTTCAGTTCAGTTCAGTTCAGTCACTTAGTCATGTCCGACTCTTTGTGACCCCATGAATTGCAGCACGCCAGGCCTCCCTGTCCATCACCAACTCCTGGAGTTCACTCAAACTTACATCCATCGAGTCAGTGATGCCACCTAGTCATCTCATCCTCTGTCATCCCCTTCTCCTCCTGCCCCCAATCCCTCCCAGGATCAGGGTCTTTTCCAGTGAGTCAACTCTTTGCATGAAGTAGCCAAAGTACTGGAGTTTCAGCTTTAGCATTAGTCCTTCCAAAGAACACCCAGGACTGATCTCCTTTAGAATGGACTGGTTGGATCTCCTTGCAGGCCAAGGGACTCTCAAGAGTCTTCTCCAACATCACAGTTCAAAAGCATCAATTCTTTGGCACTCAGTTTTCTTCACAGTCCAACTCTCTCACATCCATACATGACTACTGGAAAAACCATAGCCTTGACTAAACGGACCTTTGTTGGCCAAGTAATGTCTCTGCTTTTGCATAGCTTACTATATGAAAAAATAATGCTGTTATTTATAAAAGAATAAAACACAAACTACTAATGATTAACCAGAGAAAAAGAAATAATATTTTAAAAATATTTTTGTTAAGAGCAAAATATTTAAAATACTAAAATTGTCAATGTTGGTGTTACAAACAGCTGGACTTATTTATTGCTGCTCATCTCCATGACTAATGTATATTCATAATTAGAGATATGGTTGGGTGTGGCTTGTACACTTGCTGCATAGAGGTAGTTGGTAGATAACTGATAAGAGTGTGTGTTTTGTGTTTTCCTACCAAATTTAGCAGCTTTCTCTGGTGGTTCTGTGGTAAAGAATCTGCCTGCCAAGGCAGGAGATGCAGGTTCAATCCCTGGGTTGGGAAATACCTTGGAGAAGGAAATGGCAACCCACTCCAGTATTCTTGCCTGGGAAATCCTGTGGAGAGAAGAGCCTGGTGGGTTACAGTTTGTGGGGTTGCAAAGAGTCAAACACGACTCACTGACTAAATAAAAATTACCACTCAGTTTATCTGATGCAGTATTTCTAGTGCTTCCTGCAGACAAAATCACACATAAGGAAACGGGAAATCTCGATTATGCTCAGATTGTTCACAAGTTAAATAACTAGTTGTGCTAGAAAAAATGTGATTTTCAAAGCCAGCATTTAACCAAAGGAGCTGTAGTATCAGAAGGCTTATAGAAAATAGCATTCTTCTGTTCTACCCTGGCCATTCTCTTAAGTCTGGCCTCCAGATCTGTGACTTTACACACTTTTAGTCCCTTTCTTTAGGTAATTAGGTCCATTTTATTTATTTTTTAAAGTGTTTAAATTGCTATTTCTTCAGTAGTAAATTTTAAGATTTTTTTGATGTAGGTTTCTCTAGTGGCTCAGCGGTTAAGAATCCGCCTGCAATGCAGGAGATGCAGGTTTGATCCTTGGATCAGGAAGATGCCCTGGAGGAGGAAATGGCAACTCACGCCAGTATTCTTGCCTGGGAAATCCCACGGACGGGGGGGGCCTGGTGGGTTTTAGCCTATGGGGTCGCAAAGGGTTGGACATGACTTAGCGACTAAACAATAACAACAATTTTTAAAGTTTTAAGGAATTTGTTACAATATTGCTTCTGTTTTATGTTCTGATTTTTTTGGCTGTGATGTGTGTGGGATCTTAGCTCTGTGACAAAGGATCACACCCAAACCCCCTGCACTGGAAGGTGAAGTCTTAGCCACCGAGCTTCCAGGGAAGTTCCTCGTAGTAAATGTTACTACTGCACACACTTAGCCTTTTCCCACCTCTCACAACCGCCTCCACATTCACCAGTGGTCGTGTGGGTAGACACTCCATGTTATCGTGACTTTGTAAATATTGTCTGACATTAAGTCAAGTGGTTTACTGTGAATATCTTCCTTTCCCGTAAAATTTTGTCTTTTAACTTTGACTCTTGTTATTTGTATTTATTGTGCTCGGTTTTACAGCTGTGTCCGTGGTAACTGAAATTTATTTGATTTGTGTTTCTTTCCTGCCTCCAAGAAAATGACATTGTTTGTATCAGTTCTCTCTATATATTCAGAATGTTAAACTTTTATTAGTTATGTTGTCAGTTTGGGAATTTCATTGCTTTCTTTTTAAAACATTTATCTGTGTCATTTTACACGTGTATCTTTCTATTTTTTCTGACACAGTTTTAATGTTTGTTTTACACTTTAACTCATTTAGAATTTATTGTGGTGTATGATGTGACATTTGGATTTAATTTATTCTTTCTTTGTACCAACATCCAGTACTCCAGATATTTTTTTGCCAGTAATTTTCCCCCCAGTAGCCTTGCTTTATCTGTTCATTTTTAGAATTATGTCCAATTAATTGGTTGTGTCATTTGTCCTCTCAAAGCCTGTACGATTCTCGTGGAGTTGATGGTTTGTCAATAATATCTATCCTGGGATTCTCTTTCTACTCAGTTGAACTTTATTTCCTGGAGGACTGTTTTCATGCTGCTGACTCTGTTTCCCCCAGTATCCCCATTATTTAGCAGTAGGATCGCCCCCATTTTCCACGCTCTGCCACCATCTGCCCAAGTCATCAGCTGGCAGTCGAGTTGGTTGTGCTTACAGTTCTCCCCCCTCATCCGGAGTTTCACTTTCTATAGTTTCAGTTGCACCTGGCCAACCACAATCCAGAAATATTAAATGGAAAATTCCAGCTATAAACAATTCATAAGCTTGAAATTGCATGCCGTCCCGAGTAGCCTGATGAAATTTCGTGCCACCATGGTCCTGCGTCATCCCTTTGTTGGGTGTCTCCCGCCCACTGCCAGGATTATCAGATCGACGGTCAAAGTACCTCAGGGCTTGTGTTCTAGTGACCCTGATTTTACTGAATAACGGCCACACAGTGCCAGAGCAGTGAGGCTGGTGGTTCAAATATGAAGCGATGCTGTAAAGTGCTTCCTTTGAGTGAAAAGGTGAAAGGTCTCAATTTATAAGGAAAGACACTGAGATGGCTAAGATCTACGGTAAGAATAGATCTTCTATCCATGAAATCATGAAGAAGGAGAAAGGAATTTGTGCTAGTTTTGCTGTTGTGCCTCCTGCTGCAGAAGTTACGGCCACAGTGTGGAGGAATGCTTGGTTAAGATGGAAGAAGCATTCAATTAGTATGATAAGATTATTTTTCTTTTTTACTATGAGGTAACTTTAATGGCAGTAAACATTTAAGAAGCAAATAATATGCATACAAGATATAAAACATATGTAAAAAAATGAAAGTAGTGAATTATAGGGTACAACTTTTTCATATATGTATGTGTGTGTGTATGTGTGTGTGTGTGTGTGAAGTTGCTTCAGTTGTGTCCGACTCTTTGTGACTCTATAGACTGTTGCCTTGCAGACTCCTCTGTTCATGGGATTTTTCAGGCAAGAATATTGGAGTGGGTTGCCATGCCCTTCTCCAGGCGATCTTCCTGACCCAAGGATCGAACCCACATCTCTTATGTCTCCTGCATCGGCAGGCAAGTTCTTTACCACTAGCATCACCTGGGAAGCCCATTAGAAAGCTGTAGTTTCTTTCATTATGTACACACACACACACACACACACACATCTTTTTTGTTTTCTCATCAGGGATCTTTGCCGACACATCAGATTTTGTGACTCCCAGTTTGCCATATCAGGTGTGACACAGTATTGCTCACTTCTATCTAGAAGAGGGTCTCAGAGGGTCTTGCACAGCATGTGTCAGCTTTACAGCTCTCTTGTCTTTCTCTGTTTTGCAAAATTGTACTTTTAGGGATGTTTTTCTTCTCATAGCAAGACACACAGGAAGTTCAAAAATACCTCTATAAATGTACTTCTCAGAAAGTGTTTTGGCATGCAGGATCACTGATTGGAAGCAAACTCTCTCCTGACTGCAAGAATATCCTGATTAGATGGCGTTATTTCCTCTGTGGCTTAATAACCATATATTAATCTGAATTTGAAACCCTGGGTTTCAAGCTTTTTTTAAGTTGTTAGAAATTGCCAACCACTAGCTCAGTAACAGGGGTAAAGTGAAATTCGTTGTTTGGTTTTTGAGGTTGCAGCATAAATAAAATTTCAGGAGCAAAAGATAAATTTGGCTTTTGTTGCACTGACTGACGGAAACTGCTCAGTCCAGTGATAGCAGCAAAAATACACAGTTAAGATGATAAACCAAGGTTATGATTAAACAAGTAACTTCACAACAGAGGAAAACTTTACAGGGTCGCTGCACAGCCCCATAAGCATTCAGGGTAGGGTTATATGTCTAGGGAGTTTCTAGTCACTGATATTTAAAGATGAAGATCTGTTTGTTTTTTTAAAAATCTATTTAATTATTCAGCAAGGTTTTTGACATTCTGAAAGAACTTACCACAATGTCACAAAGAAATAGATTCTTCCAAGACCATCTTGGAGGGTGACTTTACAAAATGATCCACTTTCCTAAAATGCCCCTTCCTCTCCATCCTCCAACAATGGACTAATCCCTTCATGCTTTCTCTTGCTAAGCTCTCATTGGCACCAATTGAAAGTTTGCACAAAAGAAGCAAAAGGTCTGGAAAAAAAAAAAAAAAAGCAAAAGGTCTGGACTTTGTTGAAATGGAGTCACTTTGTACATATGTAAAAACTACATCCATTTATTTTGTCAAGCCAAAATGACTGTTTGGGAGCCAGAAGAGGTAGGAGTAGTGGAAAGCAGCATTTTGGTGCTTACACGTGAATCCGCATACGTCTGCATGACGTTGTTGTTCAGTCACTCAGTCGTGTCTGACTCTGCGACCCAATGAATGGCAGCACTCCAAGCTTTCCAAAAAAAGCACTCCAAGCTTTATCTCCTGGAGCTTGCTCAAACTCATGTCCATTGTGTCAGTGATGCCATCTATCACCTCATTCTCTGCTGCTCCCTTCTCCTGCTCTCATCCTTTCCCAGCATCAGGGTCTTTCCCCATCATCAGCTTTCCTATCAGGTGGCCAAACGATCGGAGCTTCAGCTTCAGCATCAGTCCTTCCAATGAATACTCAGGGTTGATTTCCTTTAGGATTGACTGGTTTGATCTCTTTGCCGTCAAGGGAACCTCAAGAATCTTCTCCAACACCACAGTTCAAAAGCATCGATTCTTTGGCACTCAGCCTTCTTTATGGTCCAACTCTCACATCTGTACACAACTACTGGAAAAACCATAGCTTTGACTAGATGGACATTTGTTGGCAAGTTGATGTCTCTGCTTTTTAATACGCTGTCTAGGTTTGTCACAGCTTTTCTTCAGAAACATTAAAATGTTTATTCAGGTGCACTCAGATTGAAGGAATATGATAATTCGGCTGACTGGGATGGTTTAGCAGAAGTCAGGCATACAATTTCATTATTTTTTGATAATATCTGGTTTATAAAATAGTACAGTAGTTTTTAATGTATCTGGAGGTATAGTAACCACCATTTGAAATAAATATCTGTGATTGTTAAATGTATTGTATGTACACAGGATTTGTGAATGACATGAAGGTATTTAACAGAGCCCTACAAACCTAACATTCTTAATGATTTGGAACATAGGCTGCAGTGCAAAAGTAAGGAAACATGCCTCTGACTGGCAAAATCCCTGGTGCTTTGTCATAAGATACATGCCTTCTGCAGTAAAATTGCATGTAAAGTATGGGAGAAGGTGTGGAACATCAGGATCTGAAGTCTCGATAATAAATGACTGCGGCCCAGCAGCTGGGGTCACTTAAGACAAGGCAAAGCATCCTCTGTGTTGAAATGGCCCTAGGAGCTCTCAAAAGCATAAACATGTTTAGTGAAGTGCATTTGTTTCTTGTTTGCTAGTTTGGTGGAACAGAGTACAATAACCAGTATTTTTAATGTTGGAATCATCAAGAAAGTGCACAAACTTTTTTTTTCTCAATATGCTCAGACATGAAAGAGTCAGACATATTCTTGAAAGTCTTGGCTTTATGTGAAACTCTCTCTCAAAATGCCAGGAAATGAAACATTGATTTATTTAAAAGATAATTTATACAATTTCTGTGCTGTCCTAAGTCCTGAGAAGTAGGCATTTTCTAAACAAGTGGTGCTACATTTTTGGAAGCTTCTGCTTTTTTTCCAAATAGTTTTCATCTTGTGTGCATGAGTGCTCATTCGCTCAGTTGTGTTTGGACTCTGTGACCTCACTGACTGTAGCCCACCAGGCGCCTCTGTCCATAGGATTTCCGAGGCAAGAATCCTGGAGTGGGCTGCATTTCCTTTTCCAGGGGATCTTCCCATTAATTCTAGGTCTCTGACCCCCATTACATGTGACCTTGGGCAGTGTAATTAACTTTTTTGATAATTTCCTGATTATGCACACACACACATGCCTACACATGCACACACACAAACATTTGTGCAAATTAGATACTGTGTCTGAACCTTTTGTGTATATTGCTTTTGAATGTTTGCTTATCTGACTTATGTATGATATAGCCAAGAAAGTAGGGTTTCTGTGGCTGGTTCCACGTTACATGTCTGGTTGGTACTGAGTCCAGGTTGGATGCTGGGTGACCTAAAACTGTTCCACAGGTTTCTGCTGCCCTGGGACTTCTAACTTTTTCAGTATCATGATTTTCAGGCTTTCTGAAGTCATTAAATCTGTTTTATGGATGTTGTTGCTGTTTAGTCACTGAGATGTGTTCGACTCTTTGTGACCCCCATGGACTGTAGCCTGCCAGGCTCCTCTGTCCATGGGATTTCCCAGGCAAGAATACTGTAATGAGTTGCTGTTTCCTTCTCCAAAGGATCTTCCTGACTCAGGGATCATACCCATGTCTCCAGCATTGATAGGCGGATTCTCTACCACTGAGCCACCAGGGAAGCCTGTTTTATAGATGACCAATGTGTAAAACAGGTAAAACCAGGCTTGCTATGCTGAAAGTTTTGAGGAGCTGAAACCCTTAACCCCCCTTTCTTGTCCTAATAACACCAGACCTCTGCAGAAGGGCTAAAAGGTCTGGTTTGGTGTGTGCTTCTCTTAACTATAGTAGATATCAATACATATTCTTTTTCTTAAATAGTTTTTTCCTAGTTTTCTTCTTTTTTTCTAGTTTTATTGAGAAGTAATTGACATACATTACTGTATATGTTTAAGGTCTACAGTATAATGGCTTAATTGACATATATTGTGAAATGATTACAATAGGTTTAGTTAACATTCATCATTTTGTATAGATACAATAAAAATAAAAGAAAAAAAATGTTCCTGTGATGAGAACTCTTAGGCTCTCCTCTTTTAACAGCTTTATATGTACCATACAACAGTGTTAATGCTGTATATTATATCCTTAGAACTTAGTTGTCTAATAACTGGAAGTTTGTCCCTTTTGAACACTTTACCCAATTCCTTTTCTCCCCACTGATCTCTTTTTCTATGCGGTTGGCATGGTTTCTCATTTGTTTTTTTTTGTTTTGTTTTGTTTTGTATTTGTTTTAATTTCACGGGTAAGTGAGAGTATACAGTATTTGTCTTTTTCTGTGTGAATTTACTTCACTTAACATAACACCTTCAAGGTCCATAGAGGTTGTTGCAAATGCATGTTCTTAAGAGCTCATCTGCAAGTTAGGGTTGATGGATAAAGATAAGTTTTTTCAAAATTGAGGTAAGTTTGATCAGTTAGAAAACTGAAACTTGAAAACTAGACACAGAGAATCTCATTATATGCGTTTTCTCTGTACATTTATATCAGCACATCTTATTTGTTATTTAAAAACTTCTTCTCTAATGCTAGTTTCCTGCTAGTTATGATAAATTGTGTCCACCTTAGTAATACTTTAATTTAAAAAATTTTAAAACATATTTATTTTGCTCTCCTAGGTCTTAGTTGCAACATGTGGGATCTTTAGTTGTGCATATAAACTCTTAGTTGCAGCATGTGGAATCTAGTTCCCACACCAGGGATCAAACCTGGGCTCTCTGCATTGTGCAGGGTCTTAACCACTGACCACCAGGGAAGTCCTCACGTTAGAAGTGTTTTAGATAGCATTTGAAACTCCAGAGGTTGCCAACATCCATTGGAGCATCAAAAAAGCAAGAGAGTTCCAGAAAAAACATCTATTTCTGCTTTATTGACTATGCCAAAGCCTTTGACTGTGTGGATCACAACAAACTTTGGAAAATTCTTCAAAAGATGGGAATACCAAACCACCCTACCTGCCTTCTGAGAAATCTGTATGCAGGTCAAGAAGCAACAGTTAGATCCGGACATGGATCAATGGACTGTTTCCAAATTGAAAAAGGAGTACGTCAAGGCTGTATATTGTCATCTTGCTTATTTAACCTGACACGTTAGAAATGTTTTGGATAGCATTTGAAACTCCAGAGGTTGCCAACATCCATTGGAGCATCAAAAAAGCAAGAGAGTTCCAGAAAAAACATCTATTTCTGCTTTATTGACTATGCCAAAGCCTTTGACTGTGTGGATCACAACAAACTTTGGAAAATTCTTCAAAAGATGGGAATACCAAACCACCCTACCTGCCTTCTGAGAAATCTGTATGCAGGTCAAGAAGCAACAGTTAGATCCGGACATGGATCAATGGACTGTTTCCAAATTGAAAAAGGAGTACGTCAAGGCTGTATATTGTCATCTTGCTTATTTAACCTGTATGCAGTGTACATCATGAGAAATGCTGGGCTAGACGAAGCACGAGCTAGAATCAAGATTGCCGGGAGAAATATCGATAGTCTCAGATATGCAGATGATACCACCCTTATGCAGAAAGCAAAGAGGAACTAAAGAGCCTCTTGATGAAAGTGAGAGAAGAGAGTGAAAAAGTAAGCTGGCTTAAAACTCAGTATTCAAAAAACTAAGATCGTGGCATGTGATCCCATCACTTTATGGCAAATAGATCGGGAAACAACGGAAACAGTGACAGACAATTTTCTTAGGCTCCAAAATCACTGCAGATGGTGACCTCAGACATGAAATTAAAGGACGCTTGCTTCTTGGAAGAAAAGCTATGACCAAGCTAGAGAGCATATTAAAAAGCAGAGGCATTACTTTGCCGACAAAATTCTGCAGTCAAAGCTGTGGTTTTTCCAGTAGTCATGTATGAATGTGAGAGTTGGACCATAAAGAATACTGAGCACTGAAGAACTGATGCTTCTGAACTGTGGTATTGGAGAAGACTCTTGAGAACCCCTTGGACTGCAAGGAGATCAAACCAATCAATTCTGAAGGAAATCAGTCCTGAATACTCATTGGAAGGACTGATGCTGAAGCTGAAACTCCAATACTTTGACGTTTGATGTGAAGAAGTGACTCATTGGGAAAGTTCCTGATGCTGGGATGAAGGTGGGAGGAGCAGGGGATGACAGACAATGAGATGAATGGTATCACCAACTCGATGGACGAGTTTGAGCAAACTCCGGGAGTTGATGATGGACAGGGAAGTCTGGCATGCTGCAGTCCACAGGGTCGCAAAGAGTCGGACAGGATTGAGTGACTCAACTGATTCAACTGACTGAACTAACTGACTAAAACTCCAAAGGAGTATCTATAGTTGCTGACAGGATGGAAGATTTATTTAATCTCCATTCTATGTCACTGCCATGTCTTCTCTACAAAATTGTAGCATTTTTATGCAGTTGAAAGTGCACTTGCTGCTCCACAGAAGCCATTCCTTGATACACTGTTACCATGTGTTATCACCTACGCTCCATCCTTTCAGAGAGATGCTGTTTGTGTTTGAAGCCACTGGGAACTGGAAGTCGTCAAAGAAAGCTACACACATTCAGGGTGGACCAGCTGTGCGTTAAGATCTAATCATGACATTCTCTGAGTTGAAGCCTTGTGCCCAAATGACAGCAGAAAGCAGACAGCATTATGAGAAGACAGTATTGCCATCCCAGCCTGCCACTGCTCTTTATTCTTTTACATCTTGTCTTTCAAGTCTTTCTTTTGTTAAATAATCTTAAACATTACTGGGGATTAGTATATTATGTTAACTGACAGCTTTATATTCTAATACAGGAAAAAACAAACAACTCTCCTCCCACCCTTCTAGCCAATACTAGGTCATTTTAGAAGACACAAGATGGAAATTACCCACACAATACCCTATTTTCAATTTACTTTTGCACTTTGGAAAGCCGTGAGAATTCATGTTTTATGCATTTGTTCATAAAACATTCACTGAGTGCCAAGTATCTATAGAACTGAGCCGAGGGGTTTAGAGACATACTTAGTTTGAGTCTTTGATAAGTAGGAGGGACTACACACAATTAAAATACTTGCAATTGATGACAGCTGTGGCTGGTGTAGTACAGAAGACTTTGCAAACCTCAGCAGAGCCTTGGGAGGGAGAGTTTCAGGGAGCCTTAAGAGTTTCAGGGGGAAGCTAATAGGTGAATAGGGTTGTTAAATGTGAGAAGCACTTTGTCACGACCAAGGCCATGGTCAAGAATTAAAGGCTGGGAAGGCAGGTAGATATGTTGAGGCCCTTGTAGTTCTCTGGGAGCTGCAGAGACTTGAAGGGTTGAGGACGTATGTTTGGTGAATTAGAAGATAGTGAGCACCATGGGGTTATGCAGTCAGGATCTTGATGTACTTCTGACCATTAAAAAAATTTAGCTATTTTCACCTTCATGGAAGTGAAAACACTGCCAAAACAGTTGCCATGGCAGATAATGTTACGTATCAGCACGAGTGAGATTTACTCTGGGAGGGGTTTGTTGTCGTCGTTCAGTTGCTAAGTTGTGTCTGACTCTTTTTGCGACTCCATGGACTCTAGCTCACCAGGCTTCCCTGTCCCTCACCATCCCCCAGAGTTTGCCCAAGTTGCTGTCCATTGAACTGGTGATGCCATGCAACCATCTCATCCTCTGTCCCTGCTTCTCCTCCTGCCTTCCATCTTTCCCAGCATCAGGGTCTTTTCCAGTGAGTCAGCTGTTTGCTTCAACTGGCCAAAGTATTGGAGCTTCAGCTTCAGCATCCATCCTTCCAATAAATAGGACTGATTTCCTCTAGGATTGATTGGTTTTATCTCCTTGCTGTCCAAGGGAGTCTCAAAAGTCTTCTCCAGCACCACAGCTCTGGTTACCACTCTGGGGGTTTAGATAACTGCAGATTCAGTGTGATGATGATTAGTTAGTCAAAAATAAGAGGTAATTTTACCCAAAGTTTCCTGTGTGAGATGATCTAGACAGCAATAAAGGGACTATTTCTGCCGTGGTCTGCCCTGTAAGATCACTTTTTTTTTTTTTTTAATGTGAGACCATTCTTAAAGTCTTTATTGAATTTGTTACAGTATTGCTTCTCTTTTATGTTTTTTCGGGTTTTTGTCCAGAGGCATGTGGAATCTTAGCTCCCTGAGTAGGGATCAAGCCCATACCCCCTTCCTTGGAAGGCAAAGTCTTAACCGCTGGACCCCCAGGAGGGTTCCCTAAGATCACTCCTTGTGTGTTACATTGCATCCAGTTCTGATCATTACACTTTAAGAAGGATTTCAGCAATGGGATCATGTTTTTCTTTTTTTAATTTTCTTTTTTGAAAAATACCAACTAAATGGGTTATTAAAAGTCTGAAAACCATGAAACTTTGAAAGCCCTGAATAGTTAACCAGAATCTCTGGAACAGAGCCCTGGCATGTGTAATTTTTAAGAAGACTCTGTTGATTTTAATTTGGAGGCAGGGTTGGAAAAACTAGAAGAGACAAACTGTGTTTCATTTCTCAATTTCGGTTATTTGTTTTTGTTCAGTTGATCAGTTGTGTCCAACTCTTTGCAACCCTGTGGACTGCAGCGTGCCAGGCTTCCCTGTCCTTCACCATCTCCCGGAGTTTTCTCAGATTCATGTCCATTGAGTTGGTGATGCCATCCAACTAGCTGGTAGCCATAATAAAATAACCAAATTAGTGTATTTTGTAAGAAAAGCATCACACTAGCTTATAAATAATATATATTTAGTACCTTCTCATCCTCACATGATGGGGGAAAGGACATGTGTTGATGTAGACATTTGTTCCTAGATGTCAAGATCCCCAGAAGTTGAGCCTCACTGGCAGTGAGCTCTGTATAGAGATTGGATTGTATTTCTACCACCAGCCTCCTCTTCTGCTTTAGAAAGCGTGGAATAGTTTAAGGAGTTTGGCTATTTTACTTGTGAAATTGCACTTGGAAAATTTTGCCTATTTTCTATCAGGAAGCAAGAAAACTTCAAACCTTTTCCTCCGTCATATCTCTTCAAGTGCCCCCCACCCCACCCCGAGCTTGTCTGTCCACTGTCAGATCTTTGGTTCCAATGTAAAGTCAACAGTGTAATAAGTCCCATTAAAAGAAATGACTATTGATTGCTTCCCATGATGTCATTTCTAACTCTGCTAGAATAAAATGCTTTTATTCTCGTTCTGTTTGATCTTTTCCTTATATCTGGAAAAAAAATTGACAAAACAAACAGCAAATCTTTTGAACTTTTGAAAGAAGGCATGGAAAAAAGAATCCTATTAGGAGAAACCCACTCAGACATTGATAGAATGCATTCATTTCTCAGAAGTTTGTTGAGCAACAAGTACGTGCCAAGCTGAGTCGCTGTCCCAGTGGTAACTGGGTCATAAGCCCCTACCTATCCAGAGGGTAACCCACTAGGAGTTAGCTTGTATAGCCATATTTTACCATCAAATCCTTTTGTCTGCCTATGAGTGCACCAGAGTCCCAGTCCTGAGAGGAGAAGTGAGTCACTATTGACTCACCTTTCAGGGAAGCTGGAACACCAGGGATTCCCGAGAACTGAAAAGGCTCAAGAGAAAAAATAGTAATGTATATTCTAAATATGTCACTCATAAGCACTTTCAAGATAGTGTCAGAAATTATTACATATTAGCAATGTAACCACAGGAAAAGGGTCTAAGTGAGGGGTGAGCTGTGGGACCAGGTCTAAGTAAGGTGTGGCCCTAAGGTGTAGGAACAGGGTGGGAGCAAGGCCCCCAGTGGCCGAGTCCTCTGGAGATGAGAAGAACCTGGGGCAGCCTCCTCTCCTCTCAAGAAGGCTGGGGCTGGGCACTGACTTGTTTCAGGACCTGCCCAGGACTGACTCGCCCACTAGAGCAGAAAGGAAGAACTTCTTCCTGTTTGGGGAAAATCCATGACAAGCATATTTGGATTTTGAAATCTGCCAGTCCACTCCAAGTTGTCCCTACTCCATTCACGATCTTATTCCTCTTTTTAATTGTTTTCACAATCTTGTCTTGTGAGCTTCTCACGTCCCTGTAGTTGATAATTATTTGCTCTGAGGTGTCTTAACTATCTATTCACCACTTTCCCATACCCCTCACTTCAAGTTCTCTTTCTAGGGATCACCCTCCATAAATGAAACAGTAATTTTTATTATAGCATCTTCAAAAATTATTATTGTTATTATTTAGATTCAGTGGTAAATGATGTCTGCTTTGCCATATAGAGTGCGATTAAATCTATATTACACTAAATAGGATGTTAGGCTCTTTTTTATTGTAGAATAAATGAGTTTTCTTCTCTCTCATCTCAAATGGAAACTTCTGGGATGAAGCGGAAAATTATATCCAGTAGTTTAAGAGTTTGGGGATAAATAGAATAAACTGTCTTTTCATATAAAAAGATGATCCACAGTCAAAATAGCATATTCTTTGCTATTTACAGAGCAGCAGGGGAAGGTCTATACTGGTCAGTCCACTGTTTTTGCCAAACTTGTCTTCTTTTATTATATTCTGGCAAAATGGCTGACTATCCTTTGGTGATGCCATGGGTGTACACTCTCCCAGAAGATTCTTAATCAACACACAACATAGTAAAATGTAGTATTTTCTGACACTGTCTGGATGTGCTTATGATTGACATATGTAGAATGCACATTACTGTTTTTCTCTTGAGCCTTTTCAGTTTTCTGGAATCCCTGGTGTTCTTTCTCGGAAGGTGAGTCAATAGTGACTCGCTTCTCCTCTCAAGAAAGGGACTCTGATATATTCATAAGTAAATAAAAGGATTTGATGGCAGAATGTAGCTATATAAGCTAACATCAAGTGCGTTACCTATTAATGTTTGACCTGGCAATAAATGTGTAATCTAGGTACAGAAAGCACCTGTCTCACATTGCAGCCCATCTACCCTTGAGGCTGAATTTCTAATGTATTAGTACTTCCCAGTGTGCTCTGATCTTTCCTGTCTCTCTTCTCCCAGTTTGGACCAGCCCTGTGAGATAGTCAAGCTGGGACAAGGACCTAGAGTCTGATCACTGGCCATTTCTGGGTATACATTTTGATGTCGTGGCAGCTGCAGGTATATTCACAGTTGAGACAGTAGGTGTCCTCCAGCTGTGTAACTTACTTCTAGAAGCCTGAGTTGTTAGCACTACTCTCCTTCTAGGTTTGCTCAATCTCTCTGAAACCCTGTTCCTAGTGGGCATTGTGTCTTGAGTCAAGTGCCACCTCCAGCCTGTCATTAGATAGCTACCTTATCAGTATCACCTTCTGTTTGTCCTACAGCTGGTGAAGACCAGGGAATTTCCTTTAGGTTTTCTTTTTTAGTCAGCAAAGGGAATGTGGAGAACCTAATCTAACTCCATAGTAATTTCCCCTAATCACTGCCAGAATTTATTTCTGTTTCCGTAGGACTCAGCTGATGCTATTGCTTTCAGTCAAATTGCTGTTACTTCTTCCCTCTTTCAAGGGAAACCATTGGTTAGAATGTCTTAATCTTTTATTTGTAACTTTGAAATCCTTTACTGATTGGACAAAGCTTTTGTTTGTTAAAGAGTTACCATTAAAATATAGAGTTACCATTTATAAATATAACCTAGGAAAGCATATTAAAAAGCAGAGACATCACTTTGCCGACAAAAAGTATAGTCAAAGCTGTGATTTTTCCAGTAGTCGTGTATGGATGTGAGAGCTGGACCATAAAGAAGGCTGAGTGCCAAAGAATTGATGCTTTTGAACTGTGGTGTTGGAGAAGACTCTTGAGAATCCCTTGGACGGCAAGGAGATCAAACCAGTCAATCCTAAAGGAAATCAGTCCTGAATATTCATTGGAAGGCCTGATGCTGAAGCTGAAGCTCCAATACTTTGTCTACCTGATTGTGAAGAGACGACTCATTGGGAAAGACCCTGATGCTTGGAAGGATGGAGGGCAAGAGGAGAGCGGGCAGCAGCAGATGAGATAATTGGATGGCAACATGGACACAGTGGACACGAGTTTGAGCAAACTCTGGGAGATAAAGGACAGGGAAGCCTGGCGTGCTACAGTCCATGGGGTCGCAAATAGTCGGACATGACTTAACAATTGAACAGCAAGAGGGCGCAGCTACATTTAAAAGAGTCTAAGTGTATACATTTCTCTACAGTTGTATCACCACGATTTCTCTACAAGTCTCTCTCAATGCCTGAACCTCCTTTTTAGCTACCTTAAAGTCTTTTCTATTAAATATCATCTTCTCTTTGTTCCGGGCCTTTAAACTATATATACATCCTTTCATCCTGCCCTGTAGCTCCAGAGTAAGATACCGTCATCTTCCTTTTTAAGGTTAATCTATCTCACTGTTAACTGGATCCCACACCTAAATTATTTATGCATAAAATCCTACGATGTGGCAGGCATCTGTTAGAGAGCTGAGGACTGACATGAACAGGCAGGTTGGTCCCTGTCCTCATGGAGCGCCTGGCCTTGCTTGTCTCCCCATCATAACACCTCCATCTCCAGTTTCCACTACCTTTTTAGCTCCTTCTCTCCCTTAAATCTTTCCCTGATGCCCCACTAGCTAATCCCCAGTTCCCTCTTCTTTTTCTTCCTATCTGCTCACTCATTTCCCCTTCTGTGATTTTCAGAAACTTACTAGATTCAGCGTTAGATATTTTTTGATGATGCTCACCTGATCATGAGAATCAAAAGAGGAACTTGTTACAGTGTTTGCTTCTGAGTCTGTCTTTGGAAGTTTTTGGTAGAAGATGGCTGGGGTCAGGGAATCTAATTTCCCTTAGCTGTATAGATGACTCCTAACATCAAGCCAGTTAGGTAGCACTGGGCTACATGACTTGCAACTCTGATATTTCCCCATCCAGCCCCTTTACCTTCCATGGGCACACCTTCATCACACTGCCCCAACCCTTGCTGTCCTCTCCTTTCCTTTCTCTTCCAGAGAGACCACTTAAGAGACCACCCAATTATTAAGGCCCCTGCTTCATGATCCAATTTCTGGTCTGTATCTAGAGTCTGAATCTTTTTCATCTTATTCCTTAGACTTCTGCTTTTTCATCTGCCTGGGGGAGAGAGATATGGCAAATTTAATACAGAGAAAACTGCTAAAACCAAACCAAGAAAAAAATCCAGCAACAACAGTTCCCTCTCACACATACAAATTAGAACCCAGACCTAATACAATATACTGCCAAAATGCTCATATTCAACAAAATATGCCGAGTCATGCAGAGAGCAGGAAAATATAACCCACACTCAGGGAAGAAAGCCAACATTATAAATTATCTCTGAGTAACCCCAGATGTTGTATTTAGCAGACCAAGATGTCAAAGCAGTTATTATAAATAAGTTCAAAGAACTAAAGGAAACCATATTTAAAGAATTAAAGGAAAATATGACATTGACTCAACAAATAGAAAATAGCAATAAAAATAGAAACTTTAGAAAGGAAACACATGGAAATTCTAGAATTAAAAGATATTAATTGAAGTGAAAAAATGCACTAAATATATTCAACAACAAAATTAAAATGGCAGGAGAAAGGATCATCACTCTTTTGATATGCTAATCAATTTATCCAATTTAAATAACACAGAGAGAAAAAGGCCTAAGAGAAATGAACGAACTTTCAGTGATATGCAGGACAACATCCAGTTTACTAAAATATGCATAATGGGAGTCTCAGAGGGAGGGGAGAAAGAGACAGAGAAAATATTTGAAGAAATAATGGCCCAAACATCCCAAATTTGGTGACAAATAGCCAAGGGTTCAACAAATAGTAGGAACAGAAGGGAACTTCCTTAATTTGATAGAGGGCATCTATGAAAACCCTGTAACTAACATTACATTTCATCATGAAATTTCTGTGTTTCTTCAAGGATCAGTTCCCAAGACATTGATATCAACTATTGGCATTTTTAATCAGTAGTTTTGGAGGCTTTAGGACATGTAGTAATGAAAAAGAAAGGAAGAACAGCAGGAGAAAAGAACAGAGAAAGAGAAGGAAAAGAGGGAGGGGAAAAGATGAAAGGAAAGAGGAAAAAAGGGGAAGAGAAGGAGGCGAGGAGAGGTTGGAAAGAAGGGCATCTAGATTTGAAAGGACTCTTTTCATTTTTAAATTCAGATGAAACTATCTTGTGTGTAGAGAATCCTAAGGAAGCAACAAAGACAGAAAAAACTAATAAATGAGTATAGCAAGTTTGTAAGATACAAGATTAGTACACCAAAATCAGATTTGAAATACTAGCAGAGAACATGCAAACATGAAATAAAGAAGGCAATTTCATTCAAAAAAACATCAAAAGGAATAAGTATTTAAGGAGTAAACAATAAAAAGAATATGACCTTCACAATGGAAGCTAAAAAATATTACTGAGAGAAATGTTAAAAGAGGTAAATAAATAAAACAATGTCTCATGTTTATGAACTGGAAGAGAGGGTTAAGATTTCAATTCTCCTCAAATTGTGTGTTCAACAGAATGTTCATCAAAAATGCCAGGAGACCTTTTTTGTAGAAATTGATAAGATGACCCTAAAATTTATATGGAAATGCAAAGGAACTAGAATTACGAAAACAATTTTAAAGGATAAGAGCAAAGTCAGAGCAGTCACACTGCTAAATTTTAAAACTTCCTATAAGGACACAGTAATCAAGAGTAAAATTTGCATAAAGATAAATATGTAAATCACAAGGCAGAATTCAGAGTTCTTAAACAATTACACTAATAGTTAATTATAATTAAAAATTTTTGCTTTGAAATAATTATAGACTCACAGCGAGTAATATGGGGAGATGCTGGGCAGCCTTTACTCGGTTTTCCCCTAAAGGCGAACTCACCTTTATGGGAACTCACCACAATGTCACAGCCGGGATACTGGCATTGATACAGTCAATATGTACAGCACATCCATCACCACAAGGGTCCCCCTATTTGCCCTGTTATAGCTACACCCACTTGTCTTCTCTCCATTCTTGACCTCTGGCAATGACTAATCTGTTCTTCATTTGTATGATTTTGTCTTTTCAAGAATGCTATATACATACATTGTATAAATGATACAAGAAGTCATATACAGGTGACATTTTGGAATTGAATTTTTTCACTCCGCATAATTCTGTGGAGGTTCATCCAAGTTGCTGAGTGTATCAAGAGTATTCCCTTTGTATTGCTGAGTAGTATTCAATGGAATGAATGTACCAACAATTTTTTAGCCAGTGGTTGTTTCCATTTTTTGGTTATTACAAAAAGGTTTGCTAAGAACAATTGTGTACAGGTTTCTGAGTGAACATATGTTTTCATTTCTTTGGGATGAATGCCCAAGTGAAATTGATGGGTTTATCGTCATTACATGTTTGCTTTTTAAAGAAACCAGTGAACTTTTCTAGAGAAGCTGTACCATTTTACAGACCCAACAGCAAAGTACAAATGATCTAGTTTCTCGTCATCCTTTCCAGTGTGTGGTCATCGTTTTTTTATGTAGCCTTTCTGAAAGTATGTAGTGATATCTCATTGTTTTGGTTTCAATTTCTTTGGTAGCTCTTCTAATATACATTGTTTTAATTACTATAACCTGTATATTGTCTTAATAATGAATAGTTTTATTCCTCCCATTTCATCCTCTTTTTTTATTTCAAGTTTGTTTTAGCTATTCTAGGACTGGTCCACTGATTTTTGAGAAATATGGAAAGACATTTCAGTGAGTTAAATATAGCATTTTCAGCAACCTAATCTGGCACAATTAGATACATATATATATATGCAGAAAAAATGAACTTAGAATTTGGTCATCGTATGCAAAAATTAAACTGAAATCCAGGTCTAAATGGAAGACCCAACATAAAGAAACTTCCAGACAAAGTATAAGAGAAAATCGTTGTGGCTCTGGGTTAGACAAAGATGTCCAGCTTATGGTATAAAAGGCACAATTCATAAGTAAGAAAATAGATTTCAGACCTCAGCAACAGTAAAAACTTTTGCTCTTTAAAAAGCCCCATGAATACAGTAAAGGATATATACACAATAATATTGTAATAACTTGCATGGTGACAGATGATACCTCGACTTATTGTGATGATCAGTTTTGAAATGTATAGAAATGTTGAACTACTATGTTATGTACCTGGAACTAAGGTAGTGTTGTAGGTCAGCTATACTTCAGTAAGATTTTTTAAAAGCAAGAATACGAGGTTCATGAAGAAAATGAAAAGACAAGCCTCAGGCGTGGAGAAAATATTTGCCTATCATATTTTGGATAAATGTTGTTGTTCAGTTGCTAAGTTGTGTCTGACTCTTTGCAACTCATGGGCTGCAGCTCTCCAGGCTCCTCTGTTTTCCACTATCTCCCAGAATTTGCTCAAATTCATGTCCATTGAGCGGGTGATGCTGTCTAACCATTTCATCCTCGGATTTTCGGATAAAGGATTTGTATCCAGATATATAGAGAAAAGTATATTCATGCTTACCGTTTCAAAAATAGAACCTAATTTTAAAAAGGGAAAAATATGTGAATAGATACTTTCCAACAGAAGATAGAAATGGCAGAAAAGCACAGGAGGAGATGCTCACTGTCATCACTAGGGAAGATGCACTTTTAAAGCACAGTGTGATGCGACCACATACCCATGCACATGGCTATAATAAGGAATGGCCAACAACTGATGAAAATGTGAACACATAGAACTTTTGTACATTGTTGATGGGCATGAAAAATTGTAGAACCACATTGGAAAACCATTTGGCATATTCCTCAAAAATTAAACGTAAATTTACGACACAACCCAACAATTGATTCCCTTTCTAGGTGTCTACTGAACAGAACTAAAAACTGATGTCCACCTAAAGACTTGTGCCAGTGTTCATAATGGACTCAAGCTGAAAACAATCCAGATATCTGTCAACTAGTCACTCACTAGATAACCAAAATGTAGTATCCTTTTCCAGTGTAAGATTATTTATCAATAAGATGGAAAGAGCTACTTACCCATGCTGCGACATGAATGAATGTCAAAAACATTATACCAGGTAAAAGAATCTAGACACAGAAGACTCTACAGTGTTGATCTCATTTTTATGAATTTCCCAGAGGAGATAAGAGAATATAGAGAAAGCACATCAGTGGTTGCATGGGACTGAGGGGGTGGGAGTGGAGATTATAAATGAGAAGGAGGGAAGTGTTCAGTGCAGCAGAAATGTTCTAATATTGGGCTGTGGTGATGGTTGCACAGTTCTTCATATTTACTAAAAATAATTGAATTATACACTTAACAATGAATGCATTTTGTGGTATGTAAATTATTTCCTCAATGAAGCTGTGAAATTCTATAATAATTCTTTTTTGGAAATGTTTTCTTATAGTGCCAGTTTAATAAGTAATCACCAGTGTTTCACCCGGCTTTTAGGAAAGCCAGATTTGGAAAACAATATGTTATTTTATGTTAAGTCGCTCAGTCGTGTCCGACTATTTGCGACCCCATGAACTGTAGCCCACTAGGCTCCTCCGTCCATGGGATTCTCCAGGCAAGAATACTGGAGTGGGTTGCCATTTCCTTCTCCAGGGGATCTTCCCCACCCAAGGATCGAACCCAGGTCTCCCACATTGCAGGCAGACACTTTAACCTCTGAGCCAGAAAAACATAAGTTATTTAGTCTGAGACTCCTCTTAAATCTCTCCAAGAATAAATAGACACTGGATTCTCTTTGGTGACAGAAATCAGTAAGCTGGGAGAATGGCACTTGATACATCCCAAAAGATTATTTCTCTTCCCTAAAGTGAACTTTCAAAGCTGGCATTTGTCACATAGCCAAGTTTTTCCTGGAAGTTACCCACAGTCCACTCTGCTGAAATACTAGGAACCTTCCATGTCGTTGTACCTCTCCAACTTGCAAGGTGAGTAGTGATATAATTCAAGTGATTATTTTTGTTCAGAGAGTTTAAATTGTCTTATGATGAGCAAATAACATTCTTAGACTTGAGTCACACATTTACAAACTAATTACATGGCGTATCTTTACTTCACTTGCCTGCACAGTGATCATGTAACTCTAAAGGAAATGTGATTATTTTGTACCTGAATTAATTCAGAGCACAGTTATGTGATCATTGGTTTGAGTCCCTAGGACAGAAACATCAAAGTCTAGTCAGTAGCAAGAAATTATAATGCAGTCCTTGTCTTCTGCAAGCAGATTCTGTATTCTGCTGGTGATAAACTGTATTCT
This sequence comes from Aepyceros melampus, assembly GCA_006408695.1. NCBI lineage: Eukaryota > Metazoa > Chordata > Mammalia > Artiodactyla > Bovidae > Aepyceros > Aepyceros melampus. The sequence goes on from SJXQ01011909.1 coordinate 210,723, forward strand.
GTTGGCAAATGATTGTTCAACAGGACAAATGTGGTATTATTCTCCATTTCTAAGCATGAAATTCCCATCTCTAGGACTGTTTAGTGTCCACCGGCCTTCAGCACTTCACAGCCAGCCCCAAGTGCTTTGTAATAATTGTCTGCAACCAGTCACTTAAGGGTGACTTTCTTGATGACCTTGTCAGAGGCTTTCTGTTGGCAAGCGGGATTGATGGACTCTCAACCAGCACACAAGTGACAGAAAACACTTCTGTCACAGTGAATTCACTCTTTTGATACACAGAACTCACATTAGAGGTCAAATTGCCAAAACTGGTGCTCTGTAGCTTCACAGATTCTATTTCTGCCTCCTTTTGGGTGGTCATTTGTAGCTGAGTTTAGCAGAAGAGGCCTTATTAGAAGGATGCATGGGTTCTTCCATAGTCTACTGTTTAGCCTGATTTCAATCACCAAGTGAAGGTCTTTCCCCTTTTCACTGAAACCTAACTGATTAGTTTCACAATCTGCTTGTTTTGGCTGGTCATAGTCATAGGAACCCCATCCAAAGAGGAAAGAAGGAAGTGAGGGAAAGTAAGAGAGTATAATGTAGTATAATGAACTTGGTCCTAGGGCATGGCTCTTAATCCAGGATGTGGCTGCTTAATGAGCTGATGATTCTAATTAGAGACCTCCAATGTCTCTCAGTACCCTGTAACCTCTGGTATCACCATGAAGGTCTCAGTGATAAGGCTCACAATCTTTGTTGGCTTTTTAGAGTTTTTTCCGGGCTTCCTAGGTGGCACTAATGATAAAGAATCTGTCTGCCAATGCAGGAGACGCAAGAGATATGGGTTTGATCCCTAGATGGGGAAGATCCCCTGGGGAAGGAAATAGCAACCCACTCCAGTATCCTTGCCTGGGAAATTTCATGGACAGGCTATAGTCTATGGGGCTGCAGAGCCAGACACGACTGAGCACACTTGCAGATACACCCTGCAGATGCCTAGCACAGTCCTTGAGCGAGGACTCAAAGTGCATGCAGAGTCATTATCTACTTATTTCTTTGTGTTTGGCTGTGTTGGGTCTTCATTGCTGCACACAGGCTTTTTCTAGTTGTGGTGCACGGGCTTAGCTGCCCCATGGCATGTGAGATCTTCCCAGACCAGAGACTAGGATTGAGCCCATGTCCCCTGTATTGGCAGGCGGATTCTTATCTACTGGACCACCTGGGAAATCCACATGCAGGTTTGTAGGGAGCCTCTGTGCTTTTCCCACTTCTCTAATATCTTGCTCTGCAAATTCCAGCTGCCTCAGCAGTCTAGAACTCGGTTTAGTTCATCTCAGTTCATCGAGACTGTTGTGTCCAATGGGCTTCCCCTCCCAGCCACAGAAGGCAGAAATCAGGATTATTGTGGAACTTATTTTACGTGTTTTCTTTTTCTTAAGGATTATAATTCTGTATCCTTTGCGTGGTCACTTGTGACTGAGTTTGACAGAAGAGGCCTAATTAGAAGTCTAGAACTTGGTTCTTTTTTTTTTTTTTTTCCACCCAATGGCCGAAAGCAGTTGCCTTATACATTTTTTTCCCCCTGCTTTTGAGAGGGTATTCTTGCCTGGGAAATCCCATGGTCAGAGGAGCCTGCTGGGCTACAGTCTATGGAGCCATAAAGAGCCGGACACAATTGAGGATGCATCTGCGTGGTTGTTTTTGGTGGGCGGGTCTATCAAGGATAGAAGTGGAGGGTCTATATTCAACTTTCATATTCTTATCCAGTTCTCAAGGGTAAGCAGTAATTCCCAACATGATTAATCCTGACACTATCTTTTCTGGGCCAGTCTCTATTCCTTATAGTTGTGCTTAGGATAAATGAGTCAAAAATAGCTTAAATGTAGTTTTTAAGAGAAAATAGTTTGTAAGATAAATCAATATTATATCAAAGTCAAATATCAATTATTTTTCTTCTGCCTTAATTCTTGATTCTTATAGATGATTAAGAGTTGACTATCTTATACTAAATATAATTTTCTAGCCCCGCTTTTTGTCTAATGACAGTCTATTTCTCTCTTCTTTTTATGTTCAATAATAGAACTTTGGACAGAAGGCAGTTTTAAATGTCTGCTCACATAACCATCAAACAGATGTTCTAACATTAGTTGTATAGTCCTATAAGAAGACTGGACTTTATGTTGAACGAATTAATAAGACTCTTGGATTATAAATTCAATATTTAGTGTAGATTTCAGCTTCTGGTCTTAGTGGTAGCATGTATTGCCTTCCTAGAGGGTCCAATAAAGCTTTTAACCAGCTGTTCTGTTTAATTGTATCCTTTTGTGTGTCTCAGAGAGACAAGATGCTAAAGCTTTAACCTCAAATTTATTTTTGCACCTTGCCAAATACACTGGAACAAAAGGTTGAATGAGATACAAATTCAGTGCATCAGTATATTGAATCAAACATGTTTTCATGTCACTTGAATTGCAGACCCTGCTGCTACCTAACTCTCTTTCGAGACTTTTAAATCCATGATCTCCTTGGTTCGTTTCTCATATGTGCTTTTGGGTCAATTACACCTCTGCCTCACTGGCTGCCTTGTTCTCTCCAGCAAGATAAACACTGAACAGAACCTTTTATCTTAGCAGGGCTTCTCTAGACACTGCATTAGAACAACTTTTCTCTCTCCAATGTATTATTTATGAGATTTTAAGTTTTTCTTTCACTTTGGGTGTGAAACCAAACTTTCTTATACAGTGTAACAGATGTGGCCATAAATCCAACTGATTACCTGCCTTCCTGTGATTTCATCTGCATCACCTCCTTCAGCTAGTCACTTTCAGCTGAGTTCTTTTCTGGTGCTCATGTGATGAACTGGGGGCTGGACTTTGTGACTGAGGGGTACTTTAAACCAGGCATGTTGAAGGAGACATGCAGCTGTTTTGGGCAGAGGCTGTCTATGGTGACAGCAACCACAGATTCATTCACAATCACATGTCATGGCTCTACTTGCCAAGATAACGGGTCGGCCACATTAGGATGCAAGTTGCCTCCTGCCTTATGGTGACTGTTCCTGGAGATGTTTCTCAAGGATTGTCCATCAGCCCCCTCCCTCATAATCACACTGGGTGCTTGAACGACATGCAGACCTGTATCATGTCTGAGGATGAAGCCTGGAACTTCCTTCAACAAGCATCCAGGGTGGTTCTCACACACAGAAAAGTCCAGAACCACTTTCTTGAGGGAAGCTATTTTAAGATCCAAACTGGCAAAATATTTACTAATTTAATCTATGATGAATTCATGTTGTTATTGTTGTTTAGTGGCCAAGGCATGTCCAACTCTTTTGCAACCCCACGGACTGTAGCCCATCAGGCAACAATACTGGAGTGGGTTGCCATTTCCTTCTTCAGGGGATCTTCCCTGACTCAGGGATGGAACCCACATCCCCTGCATTGGCAAACAGATTCTTTTCCACCGAGCCACCAGGGAAGCCCAATGAGTTCATGCACCAGATGACTTAGTGTTAAATTTTTGGCCTAGGATTTTGCATTGATGCCTCTTGCTGTGCTTATTGTAGGAAAGTTTTCTGTAGCCTGGACCAAATATGGCTTCTTCTCAAGGTGGGAAAATTGGCACTTCCTCTTTTGTCTATGTCGTTAATTTCAATGAACAGCTACATCATTTCTCAACTTTTTAAAAGGGATATAGAAAAGTCATCCTTATGGTTCAGGTCCTTCTTTTTAAGGTTTTCAGTTTTCTGGACCAATTTTTATTATAATTGCAGGACGTGATCCTGGCATTGTCTCTGTCTGAATGGGGAGTGATGGTGCCTTCAGGGATCTGTATAACTTTCTGCAGACATTCTTGCTCATGTTAAAAGAATAAATGGAATTCTCCAATGGATGTTCTGATTCTCTGCTATCACTAGCCAAGAAGTTGTTTGGATACTTGCCAAGCCACTCACCTTCTCACTGGTCTCCTTGCTTCTACTTTTGATTATACAACCATTTCTCAACACAGCAACCAGTGATCCTTGAAAATATGTCACTCCTCACTCAAAACCCTCCAGTGGCTTCCTGTAGTGGATGCTCTGGTGTGTTGCCCAGATGCCCCTCCCCAAGACCGAAGCACTGTTTCCCCCAGATGGTGGGACAGTTGGCAGCTAACAGCCCTCAGCAAGTCACTCTTTAGGAACTGCTTTGTTGAAGAGAGTCACCTCAGCCAAGATCACCTTCATGGCAGCTGAATCCACTGATGGTTGGTGCGGGGCATAAAGTCTATTTGTATTTGCCATTTTAACTCCAGAGCTCCCAGTGGGGTGCACTGCATTACAGTTCCTCTTTTCCATCTGCCAAATCCTGCTTGTTTCACACTCTGTGTGTGCTTAATCGCTAAGTCGTGTTTGACTCTGTGACCCCATGGACTGTAGCTTGCCAGGCTCCTCTGTCAATGACACTTCCCAGGCAAGAATACTGGAGTCATTTGCCATTTACTCCTCCAGGGGATCTCCCTGGCCCAGGGATTGAACTCAAGTCTCCTGTGTTTCTTGCACTGCACGTGGAGTCAATGGAAAAGCCCCACCCTTTGTAGCTATAGATGCTTGAGACCACTTCCCCAAAACTTCACACATTTCCATCTTGGCATCTATCCTAAGGAACTCAAGCTGCAATACCTCCCATCACATGTATTTTATTAAAAAATTTTTTTGTATGTGTGTAGCATCTTAGTTCCCTGACCAGGGATCAAACCTGTGCTCCCTGCAGTGGGTCTAACCCCTGGACTACCAGGGGAGTTCCTCATCACATTTAGAACCAAGCCATGCTCCTCTCTAGTCTGGCTCTGTGCAAACTGGGCCTACCTGTCACCAGCCTCCTGTCCTTCCCTCTCTTCTCTATGCGTTTCATTAGAGCCACCTTGGTTCTCCTGCCATCCCTCAGACACTCCAGGTTTGTCCCCACCTCCTGGTATTTTGCCCTGCCTTCTGCCCAGAACAGAATCCTTGCCCAAAACTCTGCATGACCCACTTCCTTGTCTCTGTCCAAACAATCCCCACTAAAGAGCTTCTCTGATGGTCCTTCTTAAGGTGGTGCCCCCTGCCCCCACATCAGCTTCTACCTCCTCATCTAGCTTTACTTCATAGCACTTCTCAGATGACATTTTATTACATGTTATTTATTTCTTTTGTTTCTCTTGCTTGTATGGGGAGCTTATGAAGTCAGTCTTATTTACTGCTTCAAAGCAGCACTCACAGGTAGTGAGCCCTCGTAAATATTTCTGAATGAATGGATGAATGAACAAATGACCTGCAATTGACCCAACCCACTCACACAAAACAATAAAGATAAGAATGTAAATGTGCTTTGCTCTCTGCCTTTTAATCTTCATATCTAATAGATATGTTCACATATCATTACCTGTTCATTTCTTAGCTCTGCCATTTATTGGCTGTGTGAACTTAGGTCAGTCTGTGCTTCAGTTTTCTTTCCATAAAACTTAAGTAACAGGGTTGTTGTGAAGATTAAAGTGGTTAGAAAGAAGACTGCCTACAATGTGGCAACTACTTTGCAAGTGTTAATCAGTTTCTTTCAAAATTGTTGTTACATCTTTTGACTTAAAATCTATCTTAAATGCTTAGAACTATTTCGTCATAAATGTTTACTTACCTAACCACCTTTTGTCTGACCTTGAGTTTGTTTCCAGTTTGCTTTACTATCATAAATAATGCTGTAATAACATCGTTGCACATGAATATTTTTGCATATCTGTAACCATTTCCTTGTAGTGATGCCTGTCATAGAACTACAGTTACAGTCCTACACACTTCTATTATTAAGGTGCATTATTAGCTCTAACAAATAGCCTGAAAAAGTGTAATGGCTCAAACACAACAAAAGTTAATTTTTCACTCAGATTTCAAAATGGGTGTTGCTGATTCCTTGTAGGTGGCAGTATTGAAACCGCATCTCCCAAATGTGGCCCCCAGGGTTATCACACCCGTCAGCATCAAGCCAGTGGAAGGAGAAACAAAGAATGAGGAAAGTGCATTCTTGCCGATCACATCAGTCGACTCCCCTGAACTGCCCTGCCCACTCAAGAACGGGAATATAGAGAGAAGAAATAGAGTGTTGCAGTTTCTCCCTCTGAATCTTAAATAGCTTCCGTATTGCTTCCAGGTTGTGGGTGATATAAACCAGAGGATGTTGTCACTGTGCTGTGGCTCCACTTAGCTTTCTAGAGTTAGAAGGCAAAGGTTGTATCTGACGGGTCTACTCGCCCTTTCTTGGTTTCCATCTCTTATCCCATAAATACATGGTCTAGAAGGGTCCAGTGTCTTTGTGAGTGTCTCTCACAATTCATCCATGGCATTTTTATTAGGTATGAACATTCCCAGAGGAATGGAGAAGTGGCATTATCTAAAATGCTTTCCCTCTTACACTGTTGGTGGGAATGCAAATTAGTACAGCCACTATGGAGAACAGTGTGGAGATTCCTCAAAAAATTGCAAATAGAAATGCCTTATGATCCAGTGATCCCACTGCTGGGCATACACACCAAGGAAACCAGAATTGAAAGAGACACGTGTACCCCAGTGTTCATTGTGGCACTGTTTATAATAGCCAGGACATGGAAGCAACCTAGATGTCCATCAGCAGATGAATGGATAAGAAAGCTGTGGTACATATACACAATGGAGTATTACTCAGCTATTAAAAAGAATACATTTGAATCAGTTCTAATGAGGTGGATGACGCTGGAGCCGATTATACAGAGTGAAGTAAGTCAGAAAGAAAAACACCAATACAGTATACTTACACATATATGGGGAATTTAGAATGATGGTAATGATAAACCTGTACGCAAGACAGCAAAAGAGACACAGTTGTATAGAATGGCCTTTTGGACTCTGTGGGAGAGGGAGAGGGTGGGATGGGTTGGCAGAGTGGCAGTGTAACATGTGTGATATCATAAGTGAAACGAATCGCCAGGCCAGGTTTGATGCAGGATGCAGGATGCTTGGGACTGATACATGGGGATAATCCAGAGAGAGGGTGTGGGGCGGGAGGGGGGAGGTGGGGGTTGGGATTGGGAGTTCATGTACACTCGTGGCTGATTCATGTCGATGTGTAGCAAAATGAATGCAGTATTGTAAAGCAAAACAAACTAAAAAATAAAAATTAAAGAAAAAAAAATAAAATGCTTTCCAAAATATACACTGGTAGGTAGATAATTTTGGCTTCCCTGGTGGCTCAGACAGTAAAGAATCCACCTGCATGCATGAGACCCAGGTTCAGTCCCTGGGTCAGGAAGTCCCCTGAAGAAGGGAATGGCAAGCCTCTCCAGTATTCTTGCCTGGAGAATCCCGTGGCAGGCTACAGTCCATGGGGTCACAAAGAGTTAGACATGACTGAGTGACTTTCACTTTTGCTTCAGGTAGGTAATTTAGATGAAATCTTTGGTAGTTAAGAGTTTTTCAAGAGCAGTGCTGGGCAATAAATTTAAACTAGGATTTTTGGTATAACTAGGAAATTACTGTGAAACTTTCAAATGAAGGTATAATCTTTGCTCTTAAATGAGTCAGAATCTAAGTTGAAATGAGTGATCCATGGAAAATGTGCAAAAAAAAACAAACAAAAAAGCAAAACAAAAAAAACAGCTCTTATTATAAATTATACAGTACATAATCAGCCACTACCTGATAATCTTAAATAGGGCTATTTTGCTTCTACTTTTCTATTCAAACTGAGAACAATAGCAATGAATAATTGTATGTCCTTCAGCATCTTAACTTCTTATGCAGATGTCTCAAAAGATAAGATTTTATTTTGGACAGATGACAACCGAATGATTTGTAAGCCTCAGGCCCAAATTTAGTAGGACAGACTAAGCATGTTGACAATATTTTAAACTGTTGAAATAAACTTTTATCATTTCATTTGGAATGATTTCCCAAGCTTATTCTAAATATCTCTATTATGGAAATAAAATATTTTAGCTAGGAGTAAAATTACTTTCTAAATGTAATTTCTTCTAAAAACATAAATCTAACACTCAGCATACTTTTCAAAACTATCTAAAATGGCAGTTCCTCTCAAACATTAAAAATGCCCACCAGCATGTTAACTACTGAATGTCCCACCTAAAAACTCATTCTTCATCAATTCAGTTCAGTTCAGTCGCTCAGTTGTGTCCGACTCTTTGCGACCCCATGAATTGCAGCACGCCAGGCCTCCCTGTCCATCAACAACTCCCAGAGTTCACTCAGACTCGCGTCCATCGAGTCCGTGATGCCATCCAGCCATCTCATCCTCTGTCGTCCCCTTCTCCTCCTGCCCCAATCCCTCCCAACATCAGAGTCTTTTCCAATGAGTCAACCCTTTACATGAGGTGGCCAAAGTACTGGAGTTTCAGCTTTAGCATCATTCCTTCCAAAGAAATTCCAGGGCTGATCTCCTTCAGAATACCTGGTTGGATCTCCTTGCAGTCCAAGGGACTCTCAAGAGTCTTCTCCAACACCACAGTTCAAAAGCATCAATTCTTTGGTGCTCAGCTTTCTTCACAGTCCAACTCTCACATCCATACATGACCATCAGCAAGGATCAAATCCACCCTGTTTTCACCAGAAAATATGTTACCATAAGCTCATTCACAGATGCTCTTGGTGGGATGGTGGTGTCTTCGTCAGAGACCTAAGCCTTTGGGTACATAATGTTTAGAAGTTAGGGAGATGAGGCAGAATCCATAAAAGAGCTGGGGAGTGACTGGCAGGCAAAGGGGAAAATTACATGTTGTGAAAGTCCAGTGACAAATTAATGTCAGTAGTAGGATATGATTGGCAGCAAATGCAGAGCAGTAGATTGAGGAAACAGTGGAGCATAGGGAAGCCTGGCGTGTAGCAATCCTTGGGGTCATAAAGAGTCAGACATGACTGAGTGACTGAGCAACAGATTGGTCAAGTATTGAAGAACTGGGAGTTGACCATCTAATTCATGTAGAAATCACTGGTGCCATTGACAAGAGGGTTTCATAGGCTCAATATGGATAAGAGCCTGATGGATATGCATTAAAGAGAGAATTGAAGGAGAATGTCCATTGTTGAGTGTAGATGGCTCTTTCGTCTTTCCAGCCAAAACCACCAGGATTGCACTCTAGTTGAGCAAGTTGGGCTTGTAGCTCATTACAGTGAGGGGGACCACACACTATGGGGAGCACTGGGTCTGTCAACAAGGTGTTCTATAATTGGGGGGGGGGGTGTTTCAGGAGCCAGATATTTGTTCTGGAGTGGAGGATCTCTGGAAGCAGGGATAATTAGCTATCTTAATAAATCTTCATAGGAAGGCTATGAGTGTGGTCAAGCTGTAGTTAGTAAAGAGTTATCAGTCACTGACATCAGTCGGAAGAGAGGGTGTTGGGTAGTTTGTGGTTTTCACAGTGACCTTGCTGTGGTCTGTCCTTAGATAAGATGATAAAGTGGCCTTGTGTTTTGACTGCTTTATCATGCTCACAGAGTGACCTTGTCTGATGATGTTCTGTGAAATTGTTTATGTTCAAAGGAAGAACACCAAGGTCTAGCTGTGAATGGTGTGCTGTTACAGACACTGCTGTTGGAGGACTTGGGGGAAAAGTAGTTTACACACGGGTTGAGTTTTATAGCTGAATATTCTCATATGTGATTCGTCTCTTGTTCCCCAAACAAGGTATTAATAATTAACATGTCTGATCATTTATTTTTCTTTCTATCTCACTTTTTCCACTCTGAGGCTCCAGGTTTTGGGGGTTAGTGTTTACCTAGCACATGGACACTGCAAATTTCATAAACTGAACAGAAGATGGTGGTACATGAAATTTTCTTGAAAGCCTAAATTGTAATGCTGCAGACTCGGTTCATTTATTCGGCCACAGACTCAAAGAGATTGTCCATCCCAAAGTGAAAGTGAAAGTCACTCAGTTATGTCCCACTCTGCAATCCCATGGGCTATACAGTCCATGGCATTCTCCAGGCCAGAATACTGGAATGGGTAGCCTTTCCCTTCTCCAGCAGATCTTCCCAACTCAGGGATAGAACCCAAGTCTCCCACATTGCAGGTGGATTCTTTACCAGCTGAGCCACAAAGAAAGCCTTGAATGCATTAACAGTACTTAATTTTATGGAATATTGAATAGTTACTTTAACATTTTAAAAAATTATATGAACTGTTTGGTAACACCATAACATTAGCAATGATTTTGGATATTAGATTTCTTGATATATTTTTGTTTCATACATTTGGCAGGAGAGTCCAAAAACTATATTCAAAAAGTAAAAATGAGTATAAATTTGCATAAAATTAGTCCCATGGAAGGTTTAATTTTATCTCCCACAGTTTAAGTGATTTTTTTCCAGCTATTTTCCACTTGGATGAACCAAGACTAGTTACCATAACAACTGTGGTTATTACCACTGAGATAAGTGGTCTTTTTTTACACCAGCACTCTCATCCACATGTTCATGGTACAAACCTTAAACATTCACAATATAAAAATGAAAGACTTCCTCATACCCCCAGCCACCAGGACCTCTCTCTTGATACATTCATGGTTCTCAGCTTGTTTTATATCATTCAGAGATATTTAATGCTTATATAAGCATTTACACATGTATTCTTCCAACCTTACACAAATGGTCTGCACTTAACAATTTGAGACTGGTTTCATTACCAAATATGTACATCGATTTTGTTTTTTTAGGCTGTTCAGTTCACTCACTCAGTCGTGTCCGACTCTTTGCGACCCCATGAATTGCAACACGCCAGGCCTCCCTGTCCATCACCAACTCCCGGAGTTCACTCAGACTCATGTCCATTGAGTCGGTGATGCCATCCAGCCATCTCATCCTCTGTCGTCCCCTTTTCCTCCTGCCCCCAATCCCTCCCAAAATCAGTCTTTTCGAATGAGTCAACTCTTCGCATGAGGTGGCCAAAGTACTGGAGTTTCAGCTTTAGCATCATTCCTTCCAAAGAACACCCAGGACTGATCTCCTTTAGGATGGGCTGGTTGGATCTCCTTGCAGTCCAAGGCACTCTCAAGAGTCTTCTCCAACACCACAGTTCAAAAGCATCAATTCTTCGGCACTCAGCTTTCTACACAGTCCAACTCCATACGTGACTACTAGAAAAACCATAGCCTTGACTAGACGGAACTTTGTTGGCAAAGTAATGTCTCTGCTTTTCAATATGCTATCTCCGTTGGTCATAACTTTCCTTCCAAGGAATAAGCGTCTTTTAATTTCATGGCTGCAGTCACCATCCACAGTGATTTTGGAGCCCCCCCAAAATAAAGTCTGACACTGTTTCCACTGTTTCCCCATCTATTTCCCATGAAGTGATGGGGCCAGATGCCATGATCTTGGTTTTCTGAATGTGAGATTTAAGCCAACTTTTTCACTCTCCTCTTTCACTTTCATCAAGAGGTTTTTGAGTTCCTCTTCACTTTCTGCCATAAGGGTGGTGTCATCTGCATATCTGAGGTTATTGATATTTCTCCTGGCATTCCTGATTCCAGCTTGTGTTTCTTCCAGTCCAGCGTTTCTCATGATGTACTCTGCATAGAAGTTAAATAAGCAGGGTGACAATATACAACCTTGATGTACTCCTTTTCCTATTTGGAACCAGTCTGTTGTTCCATGTCCAGTTCTAACTGTTTCTTCCTAACATGCATATAGATTTCTTAAGAGGCAGGTCAGGTGGTCTGGTATTCCCATCCCTTTCAGAATTTTCCACAGTTTATTGTGATCCACACAGTCAAAGGCTTTGGCATAGTCAATAAAGCAGAAATAGATGTTTTTCTGGAACTCTCTTACTTTTTTGATGATCCAGCGGATGTTGACAATTTGATCTCTGCTTCCTCTGCCTTTTCTAAAACCAACTTGAACATCTGGAAGTTCACGGTTCATGTATTACTGAAGCCTGGCTTGGAGAATTTTGAGCATTACTTTACAGGCATGTGAGATGAGTGCAATTGTGTGGTAGTTTGCTCATTTTTTGGCATTGCCTTTCTTTGAGATTGGAATGAAAACTGACCTTTTCCAGTCCTGTGGCCACACCATTAGTGTGAAATATAACCTTGTTTGTATACTAAATAGCCATGTGAATTTGGTTATATTACTGGATTTGCTATTCTTTTACCTTAATCTCACTATTCATATGTAATATATTTAGTAAGGCTAGTTTCCCCTCAGTACTATTCTTTTTCATAATCTTTCAGTATGAATATTTACACTTGTTTATATCTTCATGTGGACTTCTGAATGAGTTTATGTAATAAAAGGAAATCTGTTAGTAATTTGTCAGTATCACATTAAATGTTCACATGACCTTAGAGAAAATTCATGTCTTTAGTTGGTTTCCTCCTTTCTAAGATCACAGGAGGCCTTTCTTTGTTCATTCTTCTCTTGAAGAATGTTTGTCACTACTAATTGGGTTTTGTTTGCTTTCCATCCCTTTCCCCTGTTTTATTAATGTTAAAACTGTTATCTGGGAAATAGGTACTCAAAATCATCAGGTCTTCATTTTAGACTCCATCTTCTGTCAGTTATACATTTAAATTTTGTTTTTGGGTGGTCAGTTTTGAGGAACTTTCTGTTCTCTCCTGTGTGTTCTTTTTTCTGCTACCTGTTTTATGATCTTTTAGTTATCAGAGATGTTTAATAACCCTTTATAAGTGACAGGACAGTGGCCATTCTACCCATTCTTCTTAAACCCTAAAAATTATATGGAATCATACAAGATGCTGAATTGCAAAAGCAATCTTGTGAAAGAAGAAAAAAGTTGAGACAACATATTCCCTGATGTCAACTATATTACAAAGCTACAGCAATTAAAGTAATATGTTACTGGCATAAAAACAGACACATAGATCAATGGAATGGAATAGAGAGCCCAGAAAAAAACGCACACATATGTGGGCAATTAATTTATGACACATGAGCCAAGAACATACAATGGAGAAAGAACAGTCTCTTTAGTAAATGGTGTTGGGTAAACTGGGCAGCCACGTGTAAAGAATGAAACTGGACCACTATCTTACATCATACATAGATTTAACTCAAAATGGATTAAAGATTTATATGTAAGACCTGAAACCATAAAACTCCTAGAAGAAAGTATATGTGATAATATTCTTAACATAGCTCTTGGTGATGATTTTCTTGAATCCAAAAACAAACAAAATAAGGCAAAAATGAACATGTGGGACCATACTAAACTAAAAATTTCTGCACAGCGAAGGCAACAATCAACGAAATGAAAAGGCGTTTCATGGGAGAAAATATCTTCAAATTATTTATCTAATAAGAGACTAATATACAAAATATATAAAGAAAGCATATAGCTCAATAGCAAAATCCCAAATTTTGTACAAAATAGGCATAATATTTGATTTCCAAGGAAGACATATAGATGGCAACAGACTGTATAGACCTTTTGATAAACAGCTGCAGGGAAGCTACTGGACCCTGTTTGAGACAGAGTATTTGACCTTGGACTACAATTGGCTGTGTTTCCAGAAGCTGAACATGCAGCCCAGATGCCACGTCATCAGTGATAGCTGTACCATCATGTCTCCCCATGCTTTATTTGTTGTCCAGTGAGGGATCCCTTAGGAGCAGCTGATGGAGAAGGAAAAAGCCCAAGCTTGGTTCCTGGTTGGATTGGGTCAACATGTAGGTGTTAGGGAAACATGGATGGTGTTTCCCTGACCTGTACTCGGGAATGACATTGAAAGGCCATGGTGAGAAAACATCCTCCTGGGATGAATATACAGTAAGGCCTCTGGTTTCTGCTTTGCACGAATGAGAAGCTGCCTTTTCTTTAGATAAGTTATAGGTATAGGTTATAATACCCACCAGGACTCATGAGCAGTGACAAATGGCCAGAAAAAAGATTGGAAGATTGCAACTCACTGCTTTCTTTACACCAAGAGAAAAATTTGAACACATATTTAATCATGTGTTTCATCATGGAGTCTACATTGTTCAAAACTCTCTTCTACCTAAAATCATTTGAGTTGAAAAAGACTTAAAGTGGTGTTAGTAATAATCCCAGGATTGAGCCAGTTTACTATACTTGTGACAAATAAATATTGGTAAATAAAGCTAATTTACATTCACTGCCTCATCTGATATCCACGGAGCTTTACAAGTCTCCCGTGCTCTTGTCATTAACAAGATTATGCATGTAATGAGAGTAGATGTCTTCTTATCCCCTAAAGTCCTCACTAATCTCTGAAGGCAGAGGATGTCTTGTTTCTCTCTTTGACAAGGTAAACAGTCCAATCAAGTATTGGGCACTCACATGTTGTTAGATGGCATTATAAGCAATGCATCAGAAAATTTACTTACAAATCAGAAGCATTAATCTTTGGCTTGTTACATAGATTTGGGAAGCTAGAATTTAAAATAATTATTTGTTCTTTATTATTATTTTTTTTTACTTTTTAAAAATAAATTTATTTTAATTGGAGGTTAATTACTTTACAATATTGTACTGGTTTTGCCATACATCAACATAAATCTGCCACAGGTATACACATGTTCCCCATCTTGAACCCCTCCTTCCTCCTCTCTCCCCATACCATCCCTCTGGGTCGTCCCGTGCACCAACCCCAAGCATCCAGTATCATGCATGTAACCTGGATTGGCGATTCATTTCTTATATGATATTATACATGTTTCAATGCCATTCTCCCAAATCATCCCACCCTCTCCCTCTCCCAGAGTCCAAAAGACTGTTCTATACATCTGTGTCTCTTTTGCTGTCTCGCATACAGGGTTATCATTACCATCTTTCTAAATTCCATATATATGTGTTAGTATACTGTATTGGTGTTTTTCTTTCTGGCTTACTTCACTCTGTATAATAGGCTCCAGTTTCATCCACCTCATTAGAACTGATTCAAATGTATTCTTTTTAATAGCTGAGTAATACTCCATTGTGTATATGTACCACAGCTTTCTTATCTATTCATTTGCTGATGGACATCTAGGTGGCTTCCATGTCCTGGCTATTATAAACAGTGCTTCGATGAACACTGGGGTACATGTGTCTCTTTCAATTCTGGTTTCCTCGGTGTGTATGCCCAGCAATGGGATTGCTGGGTCATAAGGCAGTTCAATTTCCACTTTTTAAAGGAATCTCCACACTGTTCTCCATAGTGGCTGTACTAGTTTGCATTCCCACCAACAATGTAATATGGTTCCCTTTTCTCCACACCCTCTCCAGCATTTGTTGCTTGTAGACTTTTGGATCGCAGTCATTCTGACTGGCTTGAAATGGTACCTCATTGTGGTCTTGATTTGCATTTCTCTGATAATGAGTGATGAGCATCTTTTCATGTGTTTGTTAGCCATCTGTATGTCTTCTTTGGAGAAATGTCTATTTAGTTCTTTGGCCCATTTTTTGATTGGGTCATTTATTTTTCTGGAATTGAGCTGCATGAGTTGCTTGTATATTTTGAGATTAATTGTCAGTTGCTTCATTTGCTATTATTTTCTCCCATTCTGAAGGCTGTTTTTTCACCTTGCTTATAGTTTCCTTTGTTGTGCAGAAGCTTTTAAGTTTAATTAGGTCCATTTGTTTATTTTTGCTTTTATTTCCAATATTCTGGGAGGTGGATCATAGAGGATCCTGCTGTGATGTATGTCGGAGAGTGTTTTGCCTATGTTCTCTTCTAGGAGTTTTATAGTTTCTTTAAAAAAACACTCATTGTTTCATATTTTGTATAATAAGCGATTAGTTTGACCTTTTGATTAACAATAATAGCTTAATGCTGATATCTAATGCTTGCATCAAGAACTTTTCTGGAATGCTGTTGTCCAATATGGGACCTACTAGCAATGCGTGACTATTGAGTACTGAAATGTAACTTAACTCAGTTGAGTTGAGCTATAAGTAAAAAAATATGAATTGGATTTCAATGACAAAGTTGAAAAGTAAAATATTTTATTAATACATTTATTTAGTGGCTCAGATGATAAAGAATCCCCCTGCAATGCGGGAAACCTGGGTTTGATCCCTAGGTTGAGAAGATCCCTGGAGAAGAGAATGGCTACCCAGTATTCTGGCCTAGAGGATTCCATGGACAAAGGAGCCTGGCAGCCTACAGTCCATGGGGTTGCAAAGAGTCAGACACAACTGAGCAAATTTCACTTAACTTATGGTAAATAATGTTCACTTCAGTTATGTGTGAAACAATATTTGGGTGATGTTGGGTTAATTTAGTCAGTATAAACTCCTATAATTACCCATTGTTTAGTGTAAAGCACAAAATATCTGCACACACAGGGCTTCAAATTGTGATCTTGTTATTTATTTCATTAAATTTTCTACCATCATTAAGTATTAAACCCCAAATGTTATACTGATTGTGATTTATATCATCTTTACTCCTTGATCCTTGTGCCAGACCCACTAGTGTGTCAAGTGAAGTTTATCACCCATGAATGGAACAACAGCAACAACAGAAAAGCAAAGGTGTGGTTTGACCTTGATGATAGTGGTAAAATAAAGACATAAATATCACTCAGGCATCCCTTCCAGAGACCTAGGATTCTTCTCTATCCTTCCCTTCCATACTCTCTCCACTAGCCATCCATTCCTGCCATTCTGCTTCCTAATGACTCTCAAATGTTCACTTCATCCTCCTGTCTTTTGCTACTATATTGGCAAACCCCCTTAGTGTCTTTCCCAGAATTACTGCAGTGTCCATGGCCTGGATCTGTAATTCCAATTCTCTTTGTCCTCCTGCTTATTCTTCAAATGTGGGTCAACTGTTTGTCTCCTAAAATACAAATCTGTTCAACTTTTTAATGAGGAGTCCTGCAAAAATCCTGACTGCCCTCATGATAAAATGCACACTGCTTAGAGAAGATTCCCTGTGCTGTCTCTCACCACATCCTCCTCTGTGTCAGCCACGGTGGGTGGGTGAACATCCTTGATGTGTGTAGCTGCCTGAGGCTTTCAGCCTGTGCTCACTGGCGTGTTAGCCTGGGAAGCTCTCCTTGCCTGGACTGCCCACAAGCTGGACTCTCCTGTCATTCTGAAGGTGCTCTAGACTGAGTTGTTCAGTCACTCAGTCATGTCCGATTCTTTGCAACCCTAAGGACTGTAGCCTGCCATGTCCATGGGATTCTCCAGGCAAGAATGCTGGAGTAGGCTGCCATTTCCTACTCCAGGGGGTCTTCCACACCCAGGGATCGAACTCACATCTCCTGTATTCTCAGGTGAATTCTTTACCACTAGTGCCACCTGGGAAGCCCTGTTGTGACCTCCCCAAATTCCTACTTTGAAGCACTAACCTGCCAATGTGACTATATTTGGAGGTGGGGCCTTTAGGAAATAATGAGGTCATGAGTGTGGGGCCCTGATCCCATAGGGTTAGTGTCCTTATAAGAGGAGACCCCAGAGAGCTCTCCCTCTGTCCTTGCTTTGTGACAAGGGTGCAGTGAGAAGGCAGCCATCTGAAAACCAGGAGGAGAGCTCCCACCAGAAACCATCCTACTGGCACCCTGATCTCTGACTTTCAGCCTCAACAACCATGAGAAATAGATGTCTACTGTGTAAGCAGAGGTCGATGGTGATTTTTATGGCAGCCTGAGTGGACTGATATGGAAGGCTCTGCTCCAGCTTCATTCCCAGAGAGTGTGATCTGGGCTAAGTGCCTTTCCTCCACTCCCTGCAGCTGCTGGATCCTGTTATCAGAGCCCCACATCATTCTGTGCTTATGGTCACTTTGATCTTCCATTTTACTCTGTGAACTCCAGGAAGGCAGAGTGAATCTTTCATTAGTTTTTGCATCAAATTCTCAACACATGATTGTTCATTTTAATGTTGAAAGAGGTACAGGACAGAATTGGTGTTTTGCTGGCTGAGCATTTTAGGAGTGTTTTATAAACATGTTCCAAGACAAATAAAGACTATTTGGGGGATGCATTTCATGAAGAGTTCTCACAAGTTGCTTCCAGTCTGAGGCCACTTGGCCAGAGGGAGCAGCAGGGATCTGGGGCCAGCCAGCTGGTGAGTCTGGGGAGGTGTCAGGGAGCCATGTTTCTTGGGAAAGTTACCAAGCCCACGCTTAGTTAATGCTCATAACAGGTGGGATTATCCCCAGGGGGCACCCATGTTAAAGGAATCTGCTCCCTCCTTCCGTGACCTCAAATGCAAATGGTTAATGACAAGGGAGCGAGAAAGAATCTTTAGTTATCAAGCCTTGGTAACCCAATGTCTCAGAGAAACAGATGGGACTGTATCTTTGGAGGGCCCTTTTTTTTTGAGCGGAAGGAATAAAACAATGCCCTAGCACAGTTGTTCAGTTTCACGCATTCCTGTTGCAGAAATCATGGGGCAATTTTCTCTGGCTTTGCTGGGGCTGCACCATTTATTTCTTCCTTCACATTAGTTTGTGAACCTAGTGAATTCTTTGTGATTTCCTGAGATCTCGGGGAGTGGAGGATGTAGTATAGTGTGTTCATTGATCTTTCTGTTCTATTTTTTTAATCTGTCCTTATCAGTTATCTTTCCTTTTCATTCATGGTCTTACACTTGTTTGCTAGCTTTCCAGGCATGCTGTGTTATATTTTACAGATTAGAAGTGGCACATTTGGAGGGTGTCCTGGGGAGTTTTCATGGGTGGAGTGGTCAGCCTCCAGTGGTTACTATGAGGCAGCATGCTGGAAGAGTAAGGCGTGGCTTATCCATGGGGTCATGCAGACTTGTTCATAGATAGCCCTGGGTTAGGAGGTGTGTGTGCGTTCAGTCACTCAGCTGTGTCCAACTCTTTTCAGCCCTGTGGACTGTAGCCTGCCAGGCTCCTCTGTCCATGGAATTTTCCAGGCAAGAATACTGGAGTGGGTTGCCATTTCCTACTCCAGGGAATCTTCTAGACCCAGGGATTGAACCCAGGTCTCTTGTATCTCCTGCATTGGCAGGTGGATTGTTTACCCCTGAGCCACCTGGGAAGCCCCTTGTTATATTTACATCTGCTCAGTATTTGGCATCTGGTGCCTTGGTACCCCAAGTGTGTGACGTGTATTGTTTTATGAATAACTGGTACCAATTTTCCATCAAGGAACTGATTGCAAGAGATTTTCCTGTAAGTGAAGCCCTTGGGTTAGGATGCTGACTGTTATTTATTTTCTGTGTGATCGCTGATAAGCTTCTTGACTTCCCTGAGCCTCGGAACCTATGGACTGGAAATAATGATGCTTACCTGGTAGTGTTGCAGAGACAAGAGGCATAAATGTGAATGCTTGTTAGCAATGCCCCTGTTACTTCCACTGTCCTTGGAAGCCATTTCCCTCTGTAGCTGGGAGGAGGGAAGGATGACTAAGGCACATAGGAGAGTTGGGCCATGGAAGGACCCTGAGAAATTGCTGTTTTCATCCAGAGGGATATCTAAATCATTCATGATGGGTAGTTTTTATTTTCTTCTTTAATATTTCTGGGAAAGAGATTTAGCTTGAACACTTCACAGAGAACTTTATTCTAGTGTTTCATCATTGTAATGGGTGAAAAGTTCTTCCTTATATTCAATGGAAATCTGCTGGTTTTAATGCAAGCTCCTTTCTTTGTATTCAGACCCTGGGGGGAAAGGGAAGAATCTATGGAGTCTCTCAACTGAGAAGACCTTCTCATATGAAATCATCATTCTTTTTCTTTTTCTCTGTGAGTCTGAATGAACTAGGGGTCATGAAGGGGTTTTCAGGGACACAGGTCCCCATTGCTTGTCATCTTCAACCTTTCCTGTGAAGCGGGTTCTCTTTCTTCTCATCTGGTTAAATGTGTGTCTGTGCTGAGCAAAGTCAGTCTACTGCAGAGTAGAAGGGATGGGTGTCGTCTCAAGGTTGCAAAAAAAGACAACTTATTTCGATGGTACGCTGCCAAATCCCAGATACTTTAGAAAAGAATTTCTTATTATTAAAAAAAGCCCCATTTAGCAATTTAATATGTTGAATTTGGGTCTCTGTGCTTACTACCATTTTGTTCTGATAAGTTGAAGAAATATGCCATAAGGTGGTGAGACCTCAGCTCCCCATGTTACAGGCTACTTTTCTCATCTCAGAAACCTTTCCTAACTCTTGTTCCTCAGATAAAATCCTGGCAGAAACTGTTGTCCAGGTTCTGTCCACTTTCAGGTTCTCATGGTCCTGATCTGGCATTCATAGGTGATTAGCTATTTTGCACGTGCCTGCTCAGTTGTGTTCGACTGTTTGTGGTCCCATGGGCTGTAGCCCCCCAGGCTCCTCTGTCCATGGGATTCTCCAGGCAAGAATACTGGAGTGAGTTGCCATTCTCTTCTCCAGGGAATATTCCCAACCCAGGGATCAAACTCAGGTCTCCTGCATTTCAGGCAGCTTCTTTACTGTCTGAGCCACCAGGAAAGCCCAATAAGGTGTTAGTTGGTTTATTTGTTACTGGTAGAAAAAACAAGTGAGTTGTTCACACCCATGGTGGACTCATGTTGATGTATGGCAAAACCAATACAGTATTGTAAAGTAAAAAAAATAATAATAAAAATAAAACTGGCTTTAAAAAATCGGCTGTTTTCGTGATGGTAATTCAGTTCTTCCTCTTTGGAAATGATATACAGATCCGAGCATCCTTTTTGCTCATGATGGAAAGAGTCTGTCCTATCTCATGGAAGGAAAACCAGTAGACAAGAAATTGGAGACAGTTGTTCTTGTCCTGATGAATGTGACTTTGATACATTGATACATAACACTGACTAGTTTGTCAGTCCCAAGACGGCTGCCCCTCCTGCAGCTCTGAATAGTCTCAAGGAACCAGGCCACTGAAGTGTGCAGTAGCTCTCCCCGCTCCCCAACATGATTTGTTATATTTGCATCTGCTCCGTGTTCATATCCAGTGTCTTGGTAGCCCATGTGTGAGAGGTGTGTTGTCCTGTGAATAACCGGTGCCAATTTTCCACTAAGGAACTGATTGCTAGAGATTTCAGTGTAAGTAAACAAGGGATGGTTTTATAAGGTTTGATTCTCCAGGGGGCCACAGTGGATGCAATTGGGACTTTCTGAATTAATTCAGAACCGGAGCCAAAGAAGGTGGCTCAACATTTTGGCTGATTCTGTCATGGCTTAAGTGTTGTGACTGGCAGTGTTACAGAATATAAATTCTGTAACCTCAATTCAAAGAGCAGCAATTTAACCTCCACAAGGTAGCCTGGATGGGGTGTGCTGTGACAGTAATTTATTCTTTCAGTCATCTTGTTGCAGTAGAAGAGATAATTTTGGTAATCGGGACTGTTCCCAGACTTATATGCTCAGCCACATACACCATTAACATAAACGCTTCTATTCACTCAGGCCCTGGAAATAGGAGCTGTGATTAATATGCTCATCCATATGCTTTTTTATATCCTTTAAAAGCGAAAGATGATTTTTGAAAGAATTAAATAGGGACTGGAATTCATTCTGTAATCGCTCTAACAAATGGCGTCTTAAAGGACCTAGCAGGGGAATATTTGTGCTGAGATGAAACGGTAGCTAAGAAATTGATTTCTTATGACAAAGAGAAGTTCTTTCCTCCTCATTTTGAAAGAGAATCTTAAATATGTAATGTAATCAGGCTCATCTTGTCTTTGGCCTAAAGCCAGGACTTGACTTTGCACTGTCGCTCAGATTCTATTCTCTGCCCCTGCCTGAGCCTGACCCACGGTGACCCCTCCTCCTGGCAGGAGCATTCTGGGATGTTCAGAGATGTCCCCTCATTGTGCCTTTGCATGACCAGGTAAGGTCTCCAGGTGCTTCTGAGCCATAGAGGGAACTGGGTGCCCTGGAAGTGGAAACTCACCTCATCTGATGGATCAAGATGGCCTTGGGGTGCCTTAAATGCCTCTCAAAAGACCATGAATGAACTTAAGCTGAAACAAAGTTCAGGTGGGCAAACCACACCTCAAAAATTGAATTAACAGATAGTTGTATATTTCTGAATATTTTCTTGTGTTTGCTACTTTAGTGTTTATTTTTATTATTTTTTATATAATTGTTTTACAGTGTTTTGTTAGCTCCTGCTGTACAACAAAGTGAATCAGCTATATGTATACATATATCCCCTCCCTCTTGGAGCTCCATCCCATCCCCCCAGTCCCACCACTCTAGGTCGTCACAGCACCAGGTTGAGCTGCCTGTGCCATGTAGAACCTTCTCACTAGCTATCTGTTTTACACACCCATCCATTCTTGTCAGTGCTCAGTCATGTTTAATCCCATGGGCTATAGCCCACCAGGCTCCTCTGTCCATGGGATTCTCCAGACAAGAATACTGAAGTGGGTAGCCATTTCCTTCTCCAGGGGATTTTCCCAACCCAGGGATCGAACCAGGTCTCCTGTGTGTCCTGCATTGACAGGTGGAGTCGTCACCGCTCAGCCATCAGGGAAGCCCATGTTACACATGACAGTGTGTATGTGTGTCAATGCTGCTATCCCAGTTCATCCCGCCCTCCACTTCCCCTCAACTCCTTTGTCTGAATGTCCATTCTCTACATCTGCGTCTCTATTCCTGCCCTGCCAACAGGCTCATCTATACTATCCTTTTAGATTTTTTATATAGGAGTTAATATACAATGTTGGTTTTTCTTTCTGACTTACTTCACTTATTGCAGACTCTGGATCCATTTACATCACTGCAAATGACCCAATTTCAATCCTTTTAATAACTGAGTGATATTACATTGTATATATGTACTACATCTCTGAATATATCCTTGTATACTTTCTTTTGGGCTTCCCAGGTGGCTCAGTGGTAAAGAATCTGCCTGCCATTGCAAGAGACTCAGGAGACAGAGGTTCAATCCCTGGGTCAAGAAGACCCCTTGGAGGAGAAAATGGCAACCCACTCCAGTATTCTTGCCTGGAGAATCCCATGGGCAGAGGAACCTGGCAGGCTACAGTCCATGGGATCGAAAGAGTTGGACACGGCTGAGCATGTACACATGTATGTTTTCTTTTATGCTCTGGTAATCATAATAAACTGTGGAAAATTCTGAAAGAGATGGGGATACCAGTGCACCTGACCTGCCTCTTGAGAAACCTGTATGCAGGTCAGGAAGCAACAGTTAGAACTAGACATGGAACAACAGACTGGTTCCAAATAAGAAAAGGAGTACATCAAGGCTGTATATTGTCACCCTGCTTATTTGACTTCTTTGCAGAGTAGAGCAGGAGAAACGCTGGGCTGGAAGAAGCACAAGCTGGAATCAAGATTGCCAGGAGAAATATCAATAACCTCAGATATGCAGATGACACCACCCTTATGGCAGAAAGCGAAGAGGAACTAAAGAGCCTCTTGATGAAAGTGAAAGAGGAGAGTGAAAAAGTTGGCTTAAAGGTCAACATTCAGAAAACAAAGATCATGGCATCCAGTCCCATCACTTCATGGGAAATAGACGAGGAAACAGTAGAAACAGTGTCAGACTTTATATTTTTGGGCTCCAAAATCACTGCAGATGGTGATTGCAGCCATGAAATTAAAAGATGCTTACTCCTTGGAAGAAAAGTTATGACCAACCTAGATAGCATATTAAAAAGCAGAGACATTACTTTGCCAACAAAGATCCGTCTAGTCAAGGCTATGGTTTTTCCAGTAGTTGTGTATGGATGTGAGAGTTGGACTGTGAGAAAGCTGAGTGCTGAAGAATTGATGCTTTTGAACTGTGGTGTTGGAGAAGATTCTTGAGAGTCCTTTGGACTGCAAGGAGATCCAACCAGTCCATTCTAAAGGAGATCAGTCCTGGGTGTTCATTGGAAGGACTGATGCTGAAGCTGAAACTCCAGTGCTTTGGCCACTTTATGCGAAGAGTTGACTCACTGGAAAAGACTCTGATGCTGGGAGGGATTGGGGGCAGGAGAAGGGGACGACAGAGGATGAGATGGCTGGCTGGCATTGATGGACATGAGTTTGAGTGAACTCCCCGAGCTGGTGTTGGATAGGGAGGCCTGGCGTGCTGCAATTCATGGGATCGCAAAGAGTTGGACACGACTGAGTGACTGAACTGAACTGAACTGAACTGAAGCTTTACGTGTCCATCTGCTGCTGGCATGACTCACTGCCACCAAGCCCATTTCTAGTAGACTGTCTTTGATAAGGGACATGCATAATTAGAAAGGTGTGAACTAGAGGGGAAAAATTGAAAAAAAAGTGACTCAATTTAAATGAATAATACACTACAAATAGGGGACATGTTTATAAGAGAGATTTTTTTTTGCCCTATCCTGACATGAGAGCAGTCTGTGATTTATTACTACAGAGAGTATAAGGGGATAGACCAGAGCCACACAAGATCCAGCTTCCAGGGTTGTAAATTCCAATCTGATATGCACATGGCAATGTCATCCAAAATTTGTCAGTTGACCTTGGCTGACCTCTGTTCCCCAGTCTCAATTAGCTCTTCGAATCCCATGACCCTCATTTTAGGGCAGTCATCAGATTTGTCATTCCTGTCCTGTGAGAGTCACACAGGAGAGATGGTGAGCTTCACAAAGGCAGGGCTCTGATTTTTCTTATTGCCAAATGTTCACAACTGACCTGTGGCTGCCCCTTAAGTCCATGCTGAATAAATGCTGTTAATACAAGTGCAGAGACCTAGTGGTCAGTGTCCATGGGGAGGAACGTGGAAGGTCAGAGTGGAGGCAGGTCATGGTCCAAGATTGGGACATGGGGAAACAGGAGCCTCTGTATCAGGATCTCTGGGAGGGAGCTGCCCACAGCATGGCCAGGGGGCCCCGGCCTGGAGATCACTGGGATTGGAGACCAAGACAAGCCTCAACCGTGTGCTGATGGCAGTGTGATGATCCAGGGCAAGGTCAAGCTTACAGTTAGAGTTTAAGGGGGCTCAGCTGGGAGAGAACAAGGGCTGCAGGAGCTGAGACCCAGGCTTAGCCTGATGCTCTGTGTGTAATGAAAACCTGGACTGACATAGATGTTGCCTCGCTAATTATTAACTGGTAGCCAGAGCGATGACCTTGTAATCAGACTCTTCGGCTCCCAGTCCTGGCTCTATCACTTACTAACCACAAGCAGGTCACTTGGCCATATCTTGTCTTAAGCTGCTCCTCAGAAAAATGGTTCCAGTAAAGCTCTTCTTACAAATCAAATAATAGTTCATTCTTATTAGTGTGCATGCTAAGTTGCTTCAGTTGTGTCTGACTCCTGCAACCCCATGGACTGTGGCCCTCCAGGCTCCTCTGTCCATGGGATTCTCCAGGCAAGAATACTGGAGTGGATTACCGTGCCCTCCTCCAGGGGATCTTCCCAACCCAGGGATGAATCCGTTTCTCTTAAGCCTACCTGCGTTGGCAGGTGGATTCTTTACCACTAGTGCCATCTGGGAAGCCTGCCTATTAGCAAGACTCTAAAAATTAGAAGACTTTAAAATATTAACCATGATGCACCCAATCATTCTCTCTCAGCCCCAAAGGGTTCAGGGATCAGTTCTCGCCAAGACCTCTTGGAAGAGTCACCATTGACCCTTCAGTGCTTCTGTAGCTCACCTTTAAGGACAAGGATAAACCTCAGAAGTATCCTTTTAGAGCCTGGAGTGGAAAAGAAGTAGGGCTGAGGGAGAGTGCATAGCCCCGGCCTGAGGTGTATTCCCAAGGGCTGGTGGAAAAGAGCCTGGGCACCTTGGGCAGGAGGGTCTTCCTGTGTTTCCTTGACAGGCCCCCCTGCTGACCCCTGTGATTGTGTAGCCAGGGAGGTATGCGAACCCTCCCAGGGTCCAGAACTCCTTTGTCCATTCATTTGTTCACTCACTTATTCCACAGGTATGGGTGAGCCCTGCTACATGCCAGGCTGGGTGGTGAGCCCTAGTCCCACGTTGGTGCTAAGCACCACAAATACTCTTTGTGTCTTTTCACCAGTGGGTGGATGGTGGGCTACCCTCTTCTCTGGAGGGATCATGCCTACTGGTGCTTCCATTTTGGGTTCTGCCATCAACTCAAGTTATTTCATGGAAGGTTTTAGTTCTCATAGGGCTTTCCAGGTGGAGCAGTGGTAAAGAATCTGCCTGCCAGTGCTAGAGTTGTGGGTTGGATCCTTGGTTTGGGTTGGGAGGAAATGGCAACCCACTCAAGTATTCTTACCTGGAAAATCCCATGGACAAAGAAGCCTGGCGGGCTACAGTCCATGGGGTTGCAAAGAGTTGGACACAACTGATCTTACTTACATAACTTTCACCTCACTTCCATATTTACATATATACTCTTTAATCTCACCCTTCCTTTCCAATGTGTGCCCTTACTTGAGAAAAATCTCATTTTTCCACAACCTTACTGCAAGGATGTTGGCTCAGATGGTAAGAATCTGCCTGCAATGCTGGAGACCTGGGTTTGATCCCTGGGTTGGGAACATCCCCTGGAGGATGGCATGGCAATCCACTCCTACTGGAGGATTCCTGCCTGGCAGGCTACAGTCCATAGGGTCTCAAATAGTCTGACCAAGTACAGCACCCAATTATAAGGATATCAGTGATGATTCATCTAGGTTAAGGGACTGGAAATTCATAAAAAATTAGGAAGGAAAACACTTTAAAGTTTTCATAATTGACGAAATAGATCCTCATCATTTTCTTACTAATCTGTTTTACTACTTCGGATTAATTTATTTCCACCTAAAACCCAGCCTTTAAGATAATCTATCTCAAATACAAATTTAATTTTTCATTTTGTCCTATTTTTGTTTCACTAAAATAACAGTATTTTGACAACTGTATGATTGGCCAAGGGTTTTAGGGCTCCCTTGAGGTCCCAGACATCACTTATTACTTTAATTGAATGGGAAAATGTGTTTTAAATTTGAAATGCATGCCAGTAGTAAGCAGGATTTTTAAGTCATTGTAGAATACATTGTAAAATTTATTTGAAAATTCATGGTTATAAACCTATAAAACACTGACACTTTCAGGCTGTTTTAAAACAGGTCTGTCTTGCATGTAGTAATTCTTCTATTTCCGCATTCCTTGCCCCCATCAAATTCCTCATCCTAAAAGCTGGGGCAGCAGTAATTCTGGGACTATATGGTATCCTGGAATAGAATGTTTAAAACATTTCAAAACACAATCTGCCAAAGAGTGTCCCCAGTGTCCTCCAGAGAGAAACAGCTGGTTGATTCTAACCTGCATCCAACAGACCCAGAGTGCGCAGTTTTCTAGTTTTGTGTGTGTGTCTTCAAACAGACACTTAAGTACTCTATGAATTTTTGTCTGTTCAACACTGAAAGTAGAAGTGTAAGTTCTACTTTTTTTACACTTTTTTTTTTACACTTTTTTTTTTTGTCTCAGACTACACATTGTATATATTTTTTATTTAACAAACACTTCAAAATAAGATACTGAGACAAGAAGAGCTCATCTTCTGGTTTTTGTCGCTCCCTCTCTCCAGATGGATCCCAAAATACTTGCAAGGAACACTGCTTTATTCATAACTTAGAACAGAAATACATAGAGAACCATAACAATTGTGCCCACTAAAACTATTTTCTGCAATTACTAACGGAAATAACAAAAATGCTGGGAAAACATATTCATCAAAATGGCATGTTTTTTTTTCCTTTGTGAGCTGTAATTAGTTCCTGGGCCAATTTCCATTTTCTGAATTGCATACTAGATGATAGACATTTTTATTTGTGGGAAGGGGGGGCAGAAAAATGAATGTATTAGTTCATAAGCACATCCTGTCCAGATTACAAATTTGTTTCTCTGGAATGCACAGTAATAAACAAAGTCTTTCTGAAAGAGAAGTCCTTTTCCTTGAAACGTTTATTTGGAAACATTAATTTTCATTCTTCATGTATCATTGTGTTGTTTGGCGTATGTTAGTCCCTGAAATGCCATAGAGAAGAATACAATATGCTGGCGTTGCATGCTAATAGCGGTAATTTCAGGGTAAAATAGAATTATTGTACTGGAGTAGCCCCCTTCTACCTTGCTCCCCTTTTCCCTTTCATGCCAATAAATGGACTGTATAATGAATATGGAAATTTTGGCTCCATTTTACTACAAATTATTGAGCATTTCCTATGTGCTATATTCAGTGTCCTGGGCTTCCT
Organism: Aepyceros melampus; assembly: GCA_006408695.1. NCBI lineage: Eukaryota > Metazoa > Chordata > Mammalia > Artiodactyla > Bovidae > Aepyceros > Aepyceros melampus. Next base: position 238,783 of record SJXQ01011909.1, read on the forward strand.
AGGTGGCACTAGTGGTTAAGAATCCTCCTGCCAATGCAGGAAACTCAAGAGATGTGGGTTCAATCCCTGGGTCGGCAAGATCCCCTGGAAAAGGAAATGGCACCCCACTCCAGTACTCTTTCTCGGAGAATCCCATGGACAGAGGAGTCTGGCAGGCTACAGTCCATGGGATCTCAGAGAGTCAGATACAACAGAATGTCTGAGCGGCAGCAGTATATAGTGTCCTTGGGGAGTAAAAAATAAACACAATAAAATCCCTGCCTCAAGAGCTGCTAGCTTAGGAATTTTCTGTGACCAACTTCTTGCAGACCAGCCTGGGTCTCACTGCCTCAAGAAGGCCCAGTGTCTTCCAGGGGGGCTCCAGCCTGTGACTTTTGTCCACCTGCAGAGTAAGCGGGATGTGTCTGAGAGTGCTAAGCTGAATTGCCCTTCTTATAAGTGAGACTGAACACATTCTCATGCTTTTCTTTTAAGAGTATTCATGTTTAGTTTTTCTGTGAGCTGACAACGTATTTGTGATGTGTATGCGTTCTAAGTTGCTTCAGTCATGTCCAACTCTTTGTGGCTCCCATGGACCATAGCCAACCAGGCTTCTCTGTCCATGGGATTCTGCAGGTAACAGTACTGGAGTGGGTTGCCATGCCTTACTCCAGGGGATCTTCCCAACCCAGGGATCAGACTTACGTCTCAGGATGTTTCCTGCATTAGCAGGCAGGTTCTTTACTATTAGTGTGCTGCCTGATGAGAGTATCTACCGTACCATTGGTCATTCTCTTTATGGGCTTCCCTGGTGGCTCAGACGGTAAAGAATCCATCTGCCAGTGCAAGAGATATAAGAGCGGCAGGTTCTATCCCTGGGCCGGGAAGATCCCCCAGAGAAGGAAGTGGCTACCCACACCAGCATTCTTGCCTGGAGAATCCCATGGACAGAGGAGCCTGGTGAGCTACAGTCCATGGGGGTTGCAAAGTGTTGGACATGACTGAGCGACTAACACACACACACCCGCACACAAACACACATTAAATGCATCAGCCTCTTGTCTGTCAATGCAAAGCTCAAACTCTGTTCAGAGCCGTCTCTCAAGACTCTCCCCCAGGGTCTTCTCTTCCTGATGGCCTCTGAGTGGAGGAGGGTTAATGGCGGGAGGAGAAGAAGCGCTGCCTCTTCTGGGCGTCTTGCTCCCGGGTCCACTGAGGTGTCGTCAGTGTCTTCTGCACATTTGGAGCCTTGCTCTGCTGCCCCTGCTTACCGTGTTCCCCCAGTGCCTCAGATGGGGAGGTTCTGCACTCTGCAGCTCCCCACCTGCCCCAGGCCTCTTCCAGTGGCTTCTGTGCCTCCTCTCTTGTGCGGGAAGTGGGAGGTGAGTCAGAGTGGGTGGTAGCTTCCACCAACTCCATGGTACACATCTCTCCAAGCTCACTTTCCCTTTGACTCTGCCTGTTGGGTGTGGCCTGTGCTGGGGCTCTGACGGGCTGTCCGAGTCCAGTCTGGAGGAGGCCTGGGTTGCTCATGGGGTCCTTCTACTTCAAGGCTCCTTCACGCCAAGACCTTGTCAACTTACTGAAATTTCTGTGCCTCTGTTTTCCCTGTCCTAAAAGAGGTGTGACTGTAGAACCTTAATCATCTTGGCATTCTGAAGAGTAAATATAAGTACTCTGTAAATATTTGCTGTATTAAAAATTATTCCACTCTGCTTCCACCTTGGGATTAGAGAAGCTTTACCTCTCAGACATTTGTTGATTGAGTGGGCATCTCTAGGCATTTATTTCAGCAAGTGAATAAGATGGCTTTTTTAACACCTTCATTATATTTAAATTGGGCTTCTCTGGTGGCTCAGATGGTAAAGAATCTGCCTGCCATGCAATGCAGGAGACCTGGGTTTGATCCTTGGGTCAGGAAGGTCCCCTGGAAAAGGAAATGGCAACGCACTCCAGTATTGTTGCCTCGAGAATGCCATGGACAGAAGAGCTGGCGGGCTACAGTCTATGGGGTCGCAGAGAGTTGGACATGACTGAGCAACTAACACTTACACACTTTATATTTAGATTAAAAAGTTTTAAAATATTTTTTAATATAAATTTATTTTATTTGGAGGCTAATTACTTTATAATACTGTATTGGTTTTGCCATACATCAACATGGATCTGCCACAGGTGTACACGTGTTCCCCATTCTGAACCCCCCCTCCCACCTCCCTCCCCGTACCATCCCTCTGGGTCATCCCAGTGCACCAGCCAAGCACCCTGTATCATGCATCGAACCTGGACTGGCGATTCATTTCACATATGATATTATACATGTTTCAAGGCCATTCTCCCAAATCATCCCACCCTTGCCCTCTCCCACAGAGTCCAGAAGACTGTTCTGTATACATCTGTGTCTCTTTTGCTGTCTTGCATACAGGGTTATTGTTACCATCTTTCTAAATTCCATATATATGCGTTCAGTTCAGTTCAGCTGCTCAGTCGTGTCTGACTCTTTGCGACCCCATGGACTGCAGCCCACCAGGCTCCTCCACCCATGGGATTCTCCAGGCAAGGATACTGGAGTGGGCTGCCATTGCCTTCTCCAGGGGACCTTCCCGACCCAGGGATCGAACCCAGGTCTCTCACATTGCATGCAGGTGCTTTACCCTCTGAGCCATTGGCTTTAAAAAGTTTTTTTTTTTTTTTAATACTTTTGTAGAAGCTTTTCATCTGGGTACAAAATTATTTTAAAAATAAACTAGGCAGAAACTTCCACTTATGGATCTGAAAGACTGAGACCTTCCTGTAGGATTCCCTTTCCTGGCAGAAACCAACTGTGAAAACTGGACGTAAAAGAATGAGATTCTATATAGTGGAGCAGAAGCAGACACACCATGCTGGCCAGGGCACGTGTGCTCACAGGGAGAGAGAGACGTGGTCTATAAAGGTAAGTTTCCATCACAGTGGCTTTTGGTCTGGGACTTAAGTGTGGACTGCCTGACTCAGCAGTGGCAGGGGCGTGTATAGAAAAACTCAGTTTTTCTGATCTGAGAAAGTATAGTGAAGCCAGGAAACTGAATGCTGGAGAGAATAGGGGTAATCCTGGAAGGAAAGAGTCAGAGCATGGATCCCCAATCTCCATCCACAACATCTCTGCTGGACCCCAGATATATGCATGCATGGATCAGACTCATTGCAGCTCAGCTAAAGACAAGAGATCCAGAGTGAGACTGAACTTCTGCCCAGGAAACAATTTGCACTTCAAGACCAGCCAAGAAAATTACCTGCTAAAACAAAGGAAACAACAGAGAAAATAACAGTATCCAGGATCTGTTAACACTCACAATGTCTGAGATACAGTCAAAATTATCCAGCATACAGAGATCCAAGAAAATGGAACACATTCTCAAGAGAAAAGAAAATGAGTTGTGTCTGACCTGCAGATGAACCAGATGCTGGAACCAACAGATAAGTATATTAAAGCAGCTATTATAGCAACAGCCAATGAAGTAAAACAGAACATGCTTTCAGTGAATGAGAACCTCAGCCGAGAAATGGGAGATCTCAGCAGAGAAATAAAAACAGCAAAACGAGAAGCGCATGGAAGTTATAGAACTGAAATTAGAGTTATGATAAAAGTAGTCACTGGGAAAACTTAATAGTCAAACAGATACGACAGAGGAAAGAGGAACTGAACTCAAAGATAAAGGAATAGAAATTTGTCCAAGGTGAAAAGCAGAAAAAAGATTGTGGAAAATGGACAACATCTTGTTAGACTGGATAAATAATCAAACATATAAGAGGAGTATCAGAAGGAGTCGCAAAGATTTGGACACGTCTGAACAACCTCACTTTATTATGAGAAGGAGAGAAGAGAGAACAGAGCAGAAAAAAAGTACCTGAAGAAATAACAGCTGAATGTGTTCCAAATTTGGTGAAAGTTAAAAATGTTTTGGATACAAAATGCCATGCAAACAAAACCACAATGAGCAAGGAAACTCCAAGGCTAAGTTACATCGTGGTAAATTGTTAAAAGTCAAATATAAAGAGTAAGTCTTGAATGCTGACACATAGCCTACAGAGGAACAATGATGATTAATAGCCACCTTCTCATCAGAAGCCATGAAGGACAGAAAAGAATGGAATAACCTTTTGAAAATGCATAAAGAACAGCTGTCAACCCAGAATTGTGTATCCTTTGAAAAGTGTTGTTTAAGAATGATGGCAGCTTCCCAGAACAGTGCTGTGTCCACTCAACCCTCTTTGCATAGCCTTGCTCCTGGGACCAGAGCCAGACATTGTTTCAGGGATAATCACAAAGAGTTCTGGAACTCTCTCGAGTTTCCAGTTCTGTTGGACCTTGTGTTTATTCCCGTTGTTGTGGGTGAAGGACCAAATGAACTATTCAGTGCTAACTCAAAGAAGAGAAGAGATAGGACTATGTTATGTAAATACAGGAAAGATAAAAGAATGCAGTCTGTAGTCAAAGATCTTTTGGTGACAGCAGTGGGAAATCACACAAAAAAATTTATTAGTGAAGGAGACCACATAATTGGATCAATAAACAAAAACATAGCTTTAAAATTTTTTTATTTATTTTTAACTGGAGGTTAATTGCTTTACACTGTTGTGTCGGTTTCTGCCATACATCAACATGAATCAGCCATAGCTATACATCTGTTCCCTCCCTCTTGAGCCTCCCTCCCACCCCTCTCATTTGTCACAGAGCAGCAGGTTGAGCTCACTGTTATACAGCAACTTCCCATTAGCTGGCTGTCTTACACATAGTAGTGTATATATTTCATGATACTCTCTCAATTCTCAATTTGTCCCACTCTCTCCTGCCCCTGCTGTGTCCATAAGTCTGTTCTCTACTTCTGAGACTCTATTCCTGCCCTACAAACAGGTTCATTAGTACCGTTTTTCTAGATTCCATATGTATGTATATATGCATTAATATATGATATTTGAAAAATATATTTTTTATTTGAATATCTCAGTGGCGGGTTAATGGAATCAGAAATAGAAAGAAATGCTCAGATAAGACGTGCTCTCATGGACGAGATCCTCACCATCTGAGGTTGTGATCTGTTCTTTTTCTTCTTGAGATTTAATATCAATTATATAACTATAAAGACTTAGTATCAGCACTTCTCTGGATAGCACAGTGAGCAACTCATCAAACTCTTCTTCAGATAATAAAGGAAGACTTCTCAGAAGAGAAGACATTTGATACTGTCTGTCAGAGTGTGAGCATTTTCACTCAAAGGAGGGGAGGAGAGAGGAGAAATTGCTTGTTGTATATAAAAAAAGGCATACGCAGAGCACAATACCATTTTAATTAAGCATGTTGCCTCATGAAGAAGTGTAAAAAGTCCTGCAAGTGAAGGCTTCAGGAACCATCCTCATCGCTATTCCTCACACACGGTGTTTTCCAAAAATGAGAGCAAAAAAGGCATTTTCAAATAAAAGAAAATTAAAATAATTTGTCATCAGAAGACCATGTAGCATTACGATAAAAGCTAAAGAATATTCTTTAGGCTGAAGGCAAATGATAGCAGATGGAAAGTTGAATCCTCAGGGGAGACAAAGAAGAGCACTAGAAATGATGAATATCTGGGTGATGATGCAAAAGATCACTCTTTTCCTTCCGATCTTTTTGGAAACAATTGTCCTGTGTAAAGAGAAATGTAATTCTGTCTCAAGGGGTTGTAACATATGGAGCTGTAACACAGAGAGCAACCATGACTATATTCCAGCACCTGTCTATAGTGTCCCCCCGCCAGTTCAGTTCAGTAGCTCAGTCATGTCCGAATCTTTGCAACCCCATGGACTGCAGCATGCCAGGCTTCCCTGTCCATCGCCAAATCCCAGAGCCTACTCAAACTCATAGAACAGGCAATATACTGGACAAATCTATCCCCCATCCACGAATTGCTTTTAGTTTCCCCAGACATTCAGTTCAGTTCAGTCGCTCAGTCACGTCCGAATCTTTGCCACCTCATGGACTGCAGCACGCCAGGCCTCCCTGTCCATCACCAACTCCTGGAGTTTATGCAAACTCATGTCCATTGAGTTGGTGATGTCATCCGACCATCTCATCCTCTGTCATCCCTTTCTCTTCCCGCTGTCAATCTTTCCCAGCATCAGGGTCTTTTCCAATTAGTCAGCTCTTTGCATCAGGTGGCCAAAGTATTGGAGTTTCAGCTTCAGCATCATTCCTTCCGAAGAAATCCCAGGGTTGATCTCCTTCAGAATGGATTGGTTGGATCTCCTTGCAGTCCAAGGGACTCTCAAGAGTCTTCTCCAACACCACAGTTCAAAAGCATCAATTCTTCGGCACTCAGCTTTCTTTATAGTCCAACTCTCACATCCATACGTGACTATTGGAAAAACCATAGCCCTGACTAAACAGACCTTTGTTGGCAAAATAATGTCTCTGCCTTTTAATATGCTGTCTAGGTTGCTCGTAACTTTTCTTCCAAGAAGTAAACTTCTTTTAATTTAATGGCTGCAGTCACCATCTGCAGTGATTTTGGAAATAATCTGGAAAAATATTGGAAAATTGGAAAAATTGGAAAAAATAAAAGTTAGCCACTGTTTCCAGTATTTCCCCATCCTTTTGCCATGAAGTGATGGGGCTGGATGCTATGATCTTAGTTTTCTGAATGTTGACCTTTAAGCCAACTTTTTCACTCTCCTCTTTCACTTTCATCAAGAGGCTCTTTAGTTCTTCTTCACTTTCTTCCATAAGGGTTTCTGCCATAATGGTGGTCATCTGTATATATGAGATTATTGATATTTCCCCCGGAAATCTTGATTCCAGCTTGTGCTTCTTCCAGCCCAGCTTTCTCATGATGTACTCTGCATACAAGTTAAATAAACAGGGTGACAGTATACAGCCTTGACATATTCCTTTCCCAATTTGAAATCAGTCTAACTGTTGCTTCTTGACCTGCATACAGGTTTCTCAAGAGGCAGGTCAGGTGGTCTGGTATTCCCATCTCTTTCAGAATTTCCCACAGCTTATTGTGATCCACACAGTCAAAGGCTTTGGCATAGTCAAGAAAGCAGAAATAGATGTTTTTCTGGAACTCTCTTGCTTTTGCGATGATCCAGCAGATGTTGGCAATTTGATCTCTGGTTCCTTTGCCTTTTCTAAAACCAACTTGAATATCTGGAATTTCACTGTTCATGTATTGCTGAAGCCTGGCTTATAGAATTTTGAGCATTACTTTATTAGCATGTGAGATGAGTGCAATTGTGTGGTAGTTTGAATACTCTTTGGCATGGCCATTCTTTGGGATTGGAATGAAAACTGAACTTTTCCAGTCCTGTGGCTACTGCTGAGTTTTCCAAATTTGCTGGCATACTGAGTGCAGCACTTTTACAGCATCATCATTTAGTTGAAATAGCTCCACTGGAATTCCATCACCTCCACTAGCTTTGTTTGTAGTGATGCTCCCTAAGGCCCACTTGACTTCACATTCCAGGATGTCTGGCTCTAGGTGAGTGATCACACCATTGTGGTTATCTGGGTCATGAGGATTTTTTTGTATAGTTTTTCTGTGTGTTTTTGTCACCTCTTCTTAATATCTTCTGCTTCTGTTAGGTCTGGACCATTTCTGTCCTTTATCGAGCTCATCTTTGCATGAAATGTTCCCTTGGTATCTCTAATTTTCTTGAAGAGATCTCTAGTCTTTCTCAGTCTATTGTTTTCCTCTATTTCTTTGCAATGATCCCCCACCAGGCACTAGCTACATCAGAGTGGTGGTTTTGCAGAGTCTCCTCATGCTCTCAGGTCATTTCATTGCCAAGAGAAATACAACAATGTACACTCCTCAAGGTGAATCCAGAAGCTGGCTCCGCTAGACTGTAGAGAAGCCATCTGGACACATAGCAGAATTACCATCTGCATGTGCCTTCCAAGTCCTCTTTGCTGCTTGATTCCATTAAGATGAAATGTGGCTCAGGACATACTGCAGTAACACAAGCACAAAATGATCTCATAATAGCCTTCTCCTTTGAGTGAAAACAATTCTTTCCCTGTATGTAATGTATGTATATATGTGTGTGTGTGTATGTACATCTATATGTATGTGTTTTTATGATTATGTATGCATATGTTATAGTTACATGCACACAGATTTCACTGTCCATCAGTCTAGGCTTCTTTGAAGAAAAACTACACAGTATATTAAAGAGCAGAGACATACTTTGCCAACAAAGTTCTGTATAGTCAAAGCTGTAGGCTTCCCTGTTGGGTCAGATGGTAAAGATTCTGCCTGCAGTGCAGGAGACCTGGGTTTGATCCTTGGGTCAGGAAGATCCCGGGAGGAGGGAATGGCAACCCACTCCAGTATTCTTGCCTGGAGAATTCCATGGACGGAGAAGCCTGGTGAGCGTCAGTCCAGAGGGTCACAAAGAGTCAGATACGACTAAGTGACTAACACTTCACTCATGATTTTTCCACTAGTCATGTGAGGATGTGAAAGTTGGACCATAAAGAAGGCTGAGCACTGAAAAATTGATGCTTTTGAAGTGTGGTTCTGGAGAAGACTCTTGAGAGTCCCTTAGACAGCAAGGAGATCAAACCAGTCAATCCTAAAGGAAATCAACCCTGAATATTCATTCAAAGGACTGATGCTGAAGTTGAAGCTCCAATAATTTGGCCACCTGATGCAAAGAACTGACTCATTGGAAAAGACCCTGATGCTGGGAAAGAATGAGGGCAGGAGGAAAAGGGGACAACAGAGAATGAGATGGTTGGATGGCATCACTGATTCAGTGGACGTGAGTTTGAGCAAACTCTGGGAGATAATGAAGGACAGGGAAGCCTGGCATGCTGTAGTCCACGGAATCGAAAAGAGTTGGACATGACTGAGCAACTGACAACAATTTTACAGGTGGGGAAACTGAGTCTTAGAATGTATAAGCAATTTTCCCAAGGCTCCTGAAAGAGGTAAGAATCAACCTTTCCCCAATCTGTATACATAGCATAGTTGCTTCCTGTGTGTGGGGAAATGTGACCTGATTTGGAATATATCTAGATATGCATACTTTATTATGAGACTCTAATAAGTGTGTTATACATGTGTGCAATGTATATATGCATACTTGTGCGGTTATGCTATTTTCTATAGGGTAACTAGCTTTAAGAAAGGCTTGCCTGGTGGCTCAGACTGTAAAGAATCTGCCTGCATGCAGTGCAGGAGACCTGGGTTCAATCCCTGGGTCAGGAAGATCTCCTAGAGAATACAATGGCCACCCACTTCAGTATTCTCACCTGGAGAATCCCATGGACAGAGGAGCCTGGCAGGCTACAGTCCTTGGGTCTCAAAGAATTGGACAGGACATGCTTTAAGAAATTCTAAAAAGTAAAATACTAAAATATACTGAGAAGATAAAGTAGGCAATTTTTATTTGGAATACTTTTTGTTCCTCTTTTCACATGGACTCGGTATGGACTTCTTTTTCAGATAATAAGCTCTCCCAGCATATTTAAAATATTATTCCATTTACAAAATAAAACTAATATGCTTCCCACCCAAACTGTGTGAAAATTATGTTACATCTGTAACAGATTGAATAACTGCAGGAAATTATATCAACAGAGAAGGTGCGATGGCAATTAACAGGTGACTTTAAAAAATAATTGATGATTCAGTAGCATTCCTAACTATTATTTTTGAAAGCATTTTATCAAGCAGTTTCAGGGGTAATTGTTACTGTTGTTATTTTTAGCAATATGGCAGAGCCTAAATACCAATTTATGTTGCTGTCTACATGTTTGACTGTTTTCTACAGTAATGAGATTTATCTGTCCTCACAGAGGTTGCCCCTTGGCAGCACACCGGGATTTCATTCAGGAGGAGGAGAAGAAGGCAATAACTTGCCCAGGACAAAGCCTCCTACCTATGTATTCATTCATTTACGTGCTTTTTGGAATGAAAGCACACCATGTCAGACAGCTTTGTATTGTGCTGATCGAAGGATAGAATTTGGAAACTGTGTTTAGAATCTCCCACTCTTAAAATCTTGTTCCCAAAGTATTCGTTCTTTTCAGAGTGTCTTGGAAGATTGCCAGAGGCCCTCCAACTCGAACCTTCTCTTCCTCTAGATCAGTAGGAGGTTGACTTAGGGACACCACATCAGTATTTTTTTAATGTGTGTTTTTTTTTTTTTTTTTTACTTGCTGTTAACTGGGTTGATAACTTTTGACTACTTTTCAAGTTCTTTGATCCGTTAGGGATAAAGTCTTCAGTCTTCACTATATGTAAGGGAAGGGTTGGGACTTGGTGATCAGTTCAGTTCAGTTCAGTTGCTCAGTCATGTCCGACTTCTTGTGACCCCATGAATCGCAGCACACCAGGCCCCCGTGTCCATCATCAACTCCCGGAGCTTACCCAAACACATGTCCATTGAGTCGGTGATGCCATCCAGCCATCTCATCCTCTGTCATCCCCTTCTTCTTCTGCCCCCAATCCCTCCCAGCATCAAGGTCTTTTCCAAGGGACTTGGTGATAAAACATGACAAACAGTGAAGGTCTTGAGGCAAGGATCAGAAGTGCTGTGTGCATGGTTGGAGGCTGGAAATGTTGGAGCTGGGAGTTCTGATTTCTCTATCTATCATCTATTATCTTTATCTATCATCAATCATCTATCTATTATCTATCTATCATCTATGTATCTAAAAAAAAGTGAAAGTGTTGGTCACTCAGTTGTGTCCAACTCTTTGCAATCCCGTGGACTGTAGCTTGCCAGGCTCCTCCATGGAATTCTCCAAGCAAGAATACTGGAGCGGGTAGTCATTCTCTTCTCCAGGGCATCTTCCCAACCCAAGGATTGAACCTGGGTCTCTTGCACTGCAGACAGATTCTTCACCGTCTGCACCACCAGGGAAGCTCTATCTATCTATCACCTCTCCATCATCTATTGCCTATCATCTATCTATCTATGTCTGTCTATCATCTATCTATCTGTCTACCGTCTATTATCTATGTATGTGCCTACCCACCCATCTCTCTGTCTTTGCAGCTAGCGGCTCAGATGGATCTGGGAAAGGCATTCTTTGCAGATGTATCTCTGCACAATCAGTAACCTCCTGTGGTCTTTGACCCTACTTCAGGCGAATGTCAGACTACAGAACAGTACAGACGTGACTACCGACCTACAGAAGCAGAGTGAAGCTGATGTTTGATTAACGACCAGAGGAATCTAGTTGCAACCACAAATGCGAATGGTAGCAGGTGAAAGATATTAGCAAAGCCTGCATGAATTTGAATAAGATATCATCAGGAGATGGAACTTACGCATTAACACAAAGCCTCCTTATTCTCCTTGGCATCACCATTTGGGTCACTTTACCGCTGTGCCAATTTTTCTCAATGGAGCTTTTCAGAATCACACACAAATTTCAGTTCAAACAACAGAATAAGCACTGGTCATTTTCCATTTTTCACGATCACCTATAGAATGGATTTTTCTTTTAGTTGAAGTGAGCTTTGTAGCTCTGTTATCTGTTTCATAATATTTGCCGCATTTAGTTATTATTTAGAGTTGAGTTTTTGAAAAAGAATAAAATGCTTTCAAAAACATTCCCTTCATTGTCAGTAATATGTTAAAAACAAATTGAACATATATACTGAGAAATATATTAAACATATATTTTAAATGGGAAATTTCCAGAGATTTAGCCATAAGCTTATTCTCAAAACAAAGGAAACTGTTATTATTGTTATATTGAAGTCCTGGCATTTTATCTTAAAAGAAACTAAGACCATTCTGTGGCTCCTGCTTCAGTCTGGAACCCAAGAAACTTGCTTTCTAATGTTTTCTAGAACATTTTGTTTGAACCCATGTTTATCTCTAACTAAGCTGTGGTACCACATATCATTAGTCTTTTATTGACAATACTAGGCTCCAGGAAAAGTGATCACTCATCAGATATACAAAACACAGCTTAACTGAACTGACATAGAAAACATATGAGGAAACTATATGCCTGTTCTATTACTGATGACATTTGGAACAATAGAACTGTCAGACTCTCGTGTGAATAGAGGGGCTTAATCATAGCAGGAATTAGTACACACGACAGGTGATTATGTGCTGGAGACATGCCAGGACCAGCTGTGAGGCTTCACATTATTTGTAATCTCAGTAATTGCAGCTTTGGGGAAAAAATTATTGGGGAACTCAGGGTTGGAGGGGGAGAAGTAAGCAAAAACCACATACAACCCATTTATTTCCACAATAAAGTTCTTTACAAATGGGAAAAGTTCAACCCACATTATAAATTTAGGTCCATCCCCTTTCTCTCCAGTTAAACAAAAGAGCGATATAATCATGTCTTCCCTCCCTTTTTTCAAGTCCAATTTTAGTGGCTCCTTACAAATAAAATATGCCTTCTATCATCTATTTACTAATTTGAGATGGGATTTCCTTAAAATTATATAGGCTGCAATATCTAAAGCCACTCGGGAAAACATGGGACCTAGTTGGCATTTTCCCATGTGGAATATTCTGTTATTTAGCTATAGTAAATATTTGGTTTCTTTCAGTTGGGGGTTTATAAAAAAAGATAATTCTTTAACTCTGAAACCATTTGTAGAAAATGATCCAAGTGCAATCCATGATTTGGAGAATTCAAGACAGGAGAGGCTGGAAAGCAAAGCAGGAACATGGAAAGAAGACAGACAACAAAGTTTTTCAAGATCAGGAAACAAAATTCCTGGTTCACGTTCTAGTTAACCTGGAATAACAAGGCAGAATGTAAAAGGCAGCTTTGTCCTAATTGTTTATCTTTAGTCTGTTTGTTGATTGTTTTTCATGGAAATATAGCACAAACCTTTCTATTTTCATTATACCCATGTGGTTATTACTACAAATGCAATCTTCCTTTAAATGGTTTTTTTAAAAATTTATTATTCTACTTATTTATTTATTTTTGGCTGCTCTGGGTCTTTGTTACTGCACAGCTTTCCTCTAGTTCCAGCCAGCCAAGGCTTCTCTCTAGCTGCAGTGCACGAGCTTTTCCTTGCACGGCTTCTCTTGTTGCGGAGCATGGGCCCTCGGGCGCTCAGGCTCAGGGGTTGTGGCTCGTGAGCTTTGGTAGTTGCCGCTCCTGGGCTCTAGAGCACAGGGTCAGCAGTTGTGGTGCACAGGCTTAGTTGTCCCATGACATGCGGGATCCTCCTGGATCAGGGATCTTCCATTGGCAGGTGGCTTCTTTACCTCTGAGCCACCAGAGAAGCCCTACAAATGCAATCTTGGCACCATAGCTTTCCTTTACTTATGTTTTGTTTTGATTTTTGTAACTTTTAGATTTTATGATAATTTTAAACTTATCATTCCAAGAATAGTGTTGGAACTCCCTTAACCAGTTATCCAAATTCACCAACCATTTACATTTGTCTCATTTGACCTATCATTCTCTCACTATGTGCTTATTTATATCTGCATGTTTTTCTGAGCCTTTGGTAATGTAAAGACATTGAGTCCTTTTGATTTCTAAATATTTCAAAGTATATTTCTCCAAAACAAGGATATTATCCTATATAATCACAGTCCAATTTTTTTTAAAGGCGAATTTAACATTGATACATGACGGTGATCTGATCCACACAGGCAAAAGTGTCAGTTATCCTAATCATGGCCTTTATAACTCATTGTATTTTCTCATGTAGCATGTAATCCAGGATTACAAATGCTTTTTTGTCATGCTAATTTTAGACTGTTTTATCCCCAACAATCCATCAACCCTTAAAAAATCTTTTGGACGTTGCCATTTTAAAGGAAAAGAGGCATTATTTTACAGACTCTTCTTCATTTGGGGTTTGGCTATTTCTCCTTCATCAGATTCCAGTAATGTATGTTGTCAGATATAGCACAGAAGTGATGTTCTGTCTCTCTCAGTGCTTTGCAAGTGTGGAAAGCAAACTTATTAACTAGAGTTTAATTTTTCCTTACAGGGTTTCTTTTAACATAAAATTTATATATATGATATGCACAAGTATTAAGTGCACAATTTGATGCGTTTAACTGATACATACACCTGCCTAGTGCTTTATCCAGAAATAGAATATCTCCATCACTTTAAAGAGTTCTGTCAATCACCTCCAGATGAATCCCCTTCCCCCTACAAAGGCAACAGTTTTTCTGACATTTTTTAGACACAAATGAGTTTTGCCTGTTCTAGAACATTCTGTAAACTGAACTATCTAGTAGGTGCCTTTGTGTCTAGCTTCTTTCACACATAGTTTTTGTGGGACTCATGCATGTTTTCCCCTGTTGGTAGTTCATTCCTTTTTGTTGTTGTTATGTAGCATTTCATTGTATGATGAAGGCACAGAGGTTGTTTACCTGTGTTTCTATGGATGGGCATTTGTCATCTTTCCAAGTTAAGGCTGTTATAAGTAAATGTCTTTGAGTATGCTTGGAGCAGGTAATAAATTTTATTCCCTTGAGTAATATTGGGAGTGAAATTTCTAGTTGATAGGGTAGGTAAGCAGGCGTGCAAGCATGCTCAGTCATGTTCGACTCTTTGCCACTCCATGGACTGTAGCCCCCAGGTTTCTCTGACCATGGGATTTTCCAGGCAAGAGTACTGGAGTGGGTTGCCATTTTATTCTCCAGGTGATCTTCCCAGCCCAGGGATCAAACCCTGATCTCCTACACTGGTGACCCCCTGGTAAAGGTAAGGTAAAACATTTAATTAACATTAAATAAGCTGCCAAACCTTTCTCCAAAAGGGCCTACAGGAATACCTCAGAAATTTTGTGGGTTCCATTCCAGACAACCACAATAAAATGCATGTCAAATTAAAGCAAGTCACATGACTGCTTTGGTTTCCTAGCTAGCACAGATAAAAATTTACATGTTACTGTAGTCTATTGAGTGTGCTCCTCTGTCCATGGGATTCTCCAGGCAAGAATACTGGGGTGGGTTGCCATTTCCTTCTCCAGGGGATCTTCCCAACCCAGGGACTGAAACCAGGTCTCCTGCATTGCAGGCAAATTGTTTCTGTCTGAGCCAAAAAGGAAGCCCCTATTATTACGTCAAAACTTATAAAGCAATGTTTATTCTGGTGTGACCTATCCATTCATATTCTCAACAGTGTCTTTTGATCAGCAGAATTTTAAATTTTGATGAAATGTACTGAATCAATATTTCCTTCTGTGTAGAATGCTTTCTGGATCCTAAGGAATTTTCTCCTACCCTAAGTGTGGACATATATTTCTCTGTTTCCTTCTTTCCTGTTGTTGTTCAGTCACTCAGTCGTGTCTGACTCTTTGCGACCCCATGGACTGCTGCATGCCAGGCTTCCCTGTCCTTCACTATCTCCCAGAGCTTGCTCAAACTCATGTCCATTGAATTGGTGATGTCATTCAACCATCTCACTCTCTGTTGTCCCCTTCTACTCCGCCTTCAGTCTTTCTGAGCATCAGGGTCTTTTCTAATGAGTCATCTCTTTGCATCTGGTGGCCAAAGTTTTGGAGTTTCAGCTTCACCATCAGTCCTTCTAATGAACACCCAGGACTGATCTCCTTTAGGATGGACTGGTTGGATCTCCTTGCAGTCCAAGGGACTCTCAAGAGTCTTCTCCAACACCACAGTTCAAAAGCATCAATTTTTCAGTGCTCAGCCTTCTTTATGGTTGAACTCTCATATCCTTACATGACAACTGGAAAAACCATAGCTTTGACTATACAGACCTTTGTTGCAAAGTAATGTCTCTGCTTTTTAATATGCTGTCTAGGATGGTGATAGCTTTTCTTTCAAGGAGCAAGCTTCTTTTAATTTCATGACTTTAGTCACCATCTGCAATGATTTTGAAACCCAAGAATATAAAGTCTGTCACTGTTTCCATTGTTTTCCAATCTATTTGCCATGAAGTGATAGGACCAGATGCAACCTCAAAAATGACAGAATGATCTCTGTTGGTTTCCAAGGCAAACCATTCAACATCACAGTAATCCAAGTCTATGCCCCAACCAGTAACGCTGAAGAAGCTGAAGTGGAACGGTTCTATGAAGACCTACAAGACCTTTTATTTGAACTGTGGTGTTAGAGAAGACTCTTGAGAGTCCCATGGACTGCAAGGAGATCCAACCAGTCCATCCTAAAGGAGATCAGTCCTGGGTGTTCTTTGGAAGCACTGATGCTAAAGCTGAAACTCCAATACTTTGGCCACTCATGCAAAGAGTTGACTCTTTGGAAAAGACTCTGATGCTGGGAGGGATTAGGGGCAGGAGAAGGGGACGACAGAAAATGAGATGGCTGGATGGTGTCACCGACTCTATGAACATGAGTTTGGGTGAACTCCAGAAGCTGGTGATGGACAGGGAGGCCTGGTATGCTGCAATTCATGGGGTTGCAAAGATTTGGACACAACTGAGCGACTGAACTGAACTGAACTGATGGGACCAGATGCCATAATCTTTGTTTTCTGAATGAGCTTTAAAACCAGCTTTTTTACTCTCCTCTTTTACTTTCACCGAGAGGCTTTTTAGTTCCTCTGTGTTTTCTGCCGTTAGGGTCGTGTCACCTGCATGTCTGAGGTTATTGATCTCTTTCCTGGCAGTCTTGATTCCAGCTTGTGCTTCATCCAGCCTGGCATTTCACATGAAGTACTCTACATATAAGAGTTGCAAAGATTTGGACACAACTGAGCGACTGAACTGAACTGAACTGATGGGACCAGATGCCATAATCTTTGTTTTCTGAATGAGCTTTAAAACCAGCTTTTTTACTCTCCTCTTTTACTTTCACCGAGAGGCTTTTTAGTTCCTCTGTGTTTTCTGCCGTTAGGGTCGTGTCACCTGCATGTCTGAGGTTATTGATCTCTTTCCTGGCAGTCTTGATTCCAGCTTGTGCTTCATCCAGCCTGGCATTTCACATGAAGTACTCTACATATAAGTAAGCAGGGTGATAATATATAGCCTTGACATACTCCTTTTCCTATTTGGAACAAGTCTGTTGTTCCATGTCCAGTTCTCACTGTTGCTTCTTGACCTGCATACAGGTTTCTCAGGAGGCAGGTAAGGTGGTCTGGTATTCCCATCTCTTTCAGAATTTTCCACAGTTTGTTGTGATCCACACAGTCAAAGGCTTTAGAGTAGTCAATGAAGCAGAAGTAGATGTTTTTCTGGAATTCTCTTGCTTTTTTTATGATCCAGTGGATGTTAGCAATTTGATCTCTGTTTCCTCTGCCTTTTCTAAATACAACTTGAACATTTGGAAGCTCTTGGTTCACCTAAAGCTGAAGCCTGGCTTGGAGAATTTTGAGCATTACTTTACTAGCATGTGAGATGAGTGCAATTGTGCGGTAGTTTGAGCATTCTTTAGCATTGCCTTTCTTTGGGATTGGAATGAAAACTGACCTTTTCCAGTCCTGTGGCCACAGCCGAGTTTTCCAAATTTTCTGGCATATTGAGTGCAGCACTTTCACAGCATTTTTTTTTTAGAATTTGAAATAGCTCAACTGCAATTCCATTACCACCACTAGCTTTGTTTGTAGTGATGCTTCCTAAGGCCCACTTGACTTCACATTCCAGGATGTCTGGCTCTAGGTGAGTGATCACACCATTGTGGTTATCTGGGTCATTAAGATCTTTTTTGTACTGTTCTTCTGTGTATTCTTGCCACCTTTTCTTAATATCTTCTGCTTTTGTTAGGTCCATACCGTTTCTGTCCCCAGTTGTGCCCATCTTTGCATGAACTGTTCCCTTGGTATCTCTAATTTTCTTGAAGAGATCTCTAGTCTTTCCCAGTCTATTGTTTTCCTGTATTTCTTTGCATTGTTCACTTAGGAAGGTTTTCTTATCTCTCCGTGCTATTCTTTGGAACTCTACATTCAGATGGTTAATCTTTCTTTTCGCTTTTGCCTTTTGCTTCTCCTCTTTTCTCAGCTATTCATAAGGCCTTCTAGATGTTTCTTAAAACTTTTAGGTTTACTTTTATCTCTATGTCACAGTTGAATTACTTTCAACCAGTGTTTTAAATCATAATTTGTTGAAAAGACTTTAATTTTCCCACCATATTAATTTGATATCTTGGCTAAAATAATCAGTTGATCATATAAGAATGGATCTATTCCTTTAGGCTACTTATCAATCATATATCACTGCCATGTGCTATGCTCAGTCATGGCTTTTAAATAAGAAAAGCAAGAATTACATGGAGAGATAGATTAAAAAATAGCAAAAAGGTGTCTTATATATGTACCCACTTGAGACACTCTGTTTCTTCCTGTAGAAACCAAGTTTTTAATCTGGTGTCATTTTTACTTTCCAAGTAAAGAATTTCTATTAGTATTTCATATACTGCAGGTTTCCTGGTGGAACTATCTAAAGATTATTTTCTTCCAATGTCACTTTTTATATTTTTGCCAGACATAGTAGTCCAACCATTATTGTTTCTGATGAGAAGTCAGCCATTATTTATGTCATTGCTTCCTTATGTATAACATGACAATTTTCTTTGACTGCTTTCCAGATTTTCTATTTACTCTTCAGTTCAGTTCAGTGTTTGGCAATTTAACTAATGTGTTATGTATTTACTTCCTCCTTCCTCCCCCTACTTTATTTCTCTTTCTCGCCCTTTTTTTTTTCCTCTTCCTTCTGTCTTTCTTCCTTCATTCCCTCCTTCTCTTTGAGGTTTGCAGAGCTTCTTGAGGTCTGTACCTTCTTTTCACTACATGTGAAAACCTGCTGGTCATTATTTCATCAACTTTGTTGTGCCCCACCTTATTCCTCTCCTGTTCCTCCAATTTACTTATGTTAATCATTTGCTGTTGTACCTACCACTAAGGGTGTTCACACTCTCTTCAATTGTTTATCTTCTTTTCTTCACATTTATCTTCAAGTTCACTAACATTTTCTTTGGCTTCTCCAGTAAGCTGATAAGCCTACACAATAAATATTTTTAATTATATACATCTTATTTTTTTTCTCTGCTAAAGTTTCCATTTGGTTCTCTTTTTATAGTTTCCGTTACTCTAATGGTTTTTTCCTCCTGTTAATTTATGATGATCATGTTCTTCTTTAAGTCATTGATATATTTCTTAGACCACATCTAAAGTCCTTGCTGGGCTTCTCTGGTGGTTTAGCAGTAGAGAATCTGCTTGCAGTGCAGGAGAGGTGGGTTCCATCCCTCGGACGGGAAGACCCCCTACAGAAGGAAATGGCAAGCCACTCCAGTATTCTTGCCTGGGAAATCCTATGTACAGAGGAGCCTGATGGGCTACAGTCCATGGGGTTGAAAGTGAGTTGGACACCACTTAGCAACTAAACAACAACACAGTCTTTGCCTTCTAATTACAACATCTGTGTTATCTTAAAATCTGTTACTACCACTACCTTTCCTTTAGCAATTGTTCACATTTTCCTGTTTCTTCCCATGCGTTATAGAGCACTGGACATTTTGAATGATAACACTGATATGTGAAAATAGTGATTCAGGGTACTTTGTTTTTTCTCTTATAAGTGTAGATTTTCATTGTAGCCACAACTTAACTGTATTAATAATATTGGAAGCAAACCTAAATCTCCAGCTCCCCTGGATTGAATAGCAGCTGAAAATACTCAGTTATTGCAACCTTCCAGCTGTTGCTTTTCACAGGAAATCTTGGTGTTTATCCAGTGCATACAAAGTTCAGGGTTCAGCCAAAGGTTTAGACAGAATCATATGTGGTTTTGAGGATTCCTCTTCTGTGATCCTAATTTCTGGAATTTCTTACTTATTCCCTCTGCTCTCTAGCATCTCCCGAATCCATCCTCTGACTTGTTAAGCCTGTGAGACCAGGTTTCTGTTCTAGTTCGTCCACCTCTTACCACACAGACTGGGGTGTGCCCTTCAACAAAAAGTCGTACGAGCACAAAGTTTTATCCAGAGAAATTATTTTCTTCCAGGACAACTCCTCTCCAGGTTCTGTGTGCTTTTGGTCAGTCCCTACTGCCTACATATACTTATTTTTTAAAATATTTTGTCCCAAGTTTATCATTGTTATCTGCAGATGGATTAGTTCAATAAACAGTCCTTTGCCATTACCAGAAGTGGAACTCCCCAGAGGGGAACTTCCATTGTATAACTTTTAAAGATGGTATTTTTGGAGGTTAAATAATGTATTCAATGAAATATATAGATAAAAATGATGTTGTTACCCTTTAATGAATATGTGTCACCTATCTAATTACAAGCCCATTGAAGGCTCTCTTGGTCTTCTACTTCTTTGTGGTCTTATTCCTGTCACTAGTTCTCAACCAAGGTTTTACAATAATGAAGACGCTTATATTCTTCATTATATTGCTAAAGAGTCCAAGTGAAGAGTTATATATCCAAAAAAAGAGATCTCAGTTTTGAAAACATGGTCAAATTTTAGTCATCAGATTAGATGACTCTGGTTTAAGAATCAGCAGACTATGGTCCACAGAGGAACTCTGGCCCAGTGCCTGCTTTTGTATAGGAATTGTTATTGGAACACAGCCAAGGTCATTCATCTATGTATTGTCAATAGTTGCTTTCACACTACGATGGCAGAATTGAGTAGTTGTAACAAAGAATGCATGGTTGGCAAAGCCAAATATATATAGGATCTGCTCCTTACAGAAAAAGTTTGCTGACCTCTGCTTTAAATCAATGTGAAATAATCACCAGTACTTAAAAGAAGCAGTTCAAAGTGCGTGCTTTACTGGTTATCAATATTTTGAGAAGCATCTTGATTTTTTCTTGGTCAATGTGCCAGACAAGAGACTCATTGTGGCAGGCAGTATAGTGGTCCTTTAAAGAACCCCATGGCCTAATTCTCAGGACAGGGGAATATGGCCAAGGGAGTTCTGCAGTTGTGGTTAAGAGTGTGGCTTTGAGATGGGGAGATTATTCTGGATTGTCCAGGTGGCCCCAGTATTATCAGAAGAGTCCTTAAAGGCAAGATCTGTACTGACTGTGAAGTGATGGAGGAAGGACCAGAGAGAAGTGATGTTTCTGGCTTAAAAAGGGAAGTGGGGGGTGGGAGCTGAGCCAAGGAATGCAAGTGTCTTCTAGAAACTGAAAAAGGCAAGACAATGCTCTCTCCCTTGGAGCCTCCAGGGAGGTATGGGTCCTGCTGGCACCTTCTTTTAGCCCACTAAGACATGTGTCAGACTTCTAACCTGTACGACTCTAAGATAATAAATGCTTGTTATTCTAAGCACTAAGTTTGTGGTGATTTATTGTGGCAGTAATAAAACTAATCCATTCACATACTGCAACACACAAAGGAATGAATTCATTTCATGATTATGGAGGAATTATACTAAAATTAGAAATACATTAGCTAACCACAGAACACAGCAAAGTATCTTGCCAAATCAGCTTTATTTTTGCAACAATATGGTTTGAACAGGTACTTTTGTATCAGTTTCTGCCATCTGTGGTGTTTGAAATTATTTAAAAAATTCATGTGCAAAAGGAAGGCAATTCTATGGGCTTCATTGAGTTATGGTTGTCAGGGAAACCGTTTTACTTGGTGATCAATATGTCCAGTATGTCTCTATCGCTTTATGCTTAATTCCCAAAGAAGGGGCTAGTGTGAGGTGGGGGGAGGCAGTCCATGGAAAACATTGGGAAAGAAAGGAAGACCCTGAACTTTAGTGAAAGAAAATCTGGATAACTTATTTCTATTCCCATGAAACTGGAAAAAATTAAGAAATGAATTACTTTGTTTGGTTATTTTGCAAACTGAATAGAATGGGATTTATTTTTCGATAGGAAAATGGCAGAACCAAGTAAGGCCCCCAGGATTCTCTTGCTATGCCATGAAAGCAAAGGTGCAGCTCGCCCCCTGGCAAGCCAAGCCCTTCCCAACATTTTTTTCCCCTTTGAATTGTCTTTCAATGAAGAAACATGCAAAAATGAAATGAACCTGTAGTTTTTAAGGACTCTAGGCAATACAGAGTATTGAATTCTATTCACTGCCCTGAATCATAGACTGTTTTACACAGCCAAGGAACTGGAACCTTAGAGAGACAGTGCCTTCTTATTCTGTGGAACTAGAGAAAATTACGGAGAAGGCAATGGCACCCCACTCCAGTATTCTTGCCTGGAAAATCCCATGGGCGGAGGAGCCTGGAAGGCTGCAGTCTATGGGGTCGCTGAGCGTCGGACACGACTGAGCAACTTCCCTTTCACTTTTCACTTTCATACATTGGAGAAGGAAATGGAAACCCACTCCAGTGTTCTTGCCTGGAGAATCCCAGGGACGGGGGAGCCTGGTGGGCTGCCGTCTATGGGGTCACACAGAGTCGGACATGTGACTGACTTAGCAGCGGACATGGAAGCGACTTAGCAGCAGCAGCAGCAGCAGCAGAGAAAATTAAAAAGTGCTTAGGGAAGGTCTCAGGGCACCAAGGGACTGTTTCACGTGCTATGTTTTGAGGTTTGGTTCAGTTCATTTCAGTCACTCAGTCATTTCCTACTCTTTGTGACCCCATGAACTGTAGCATGCCAGGCTTCCCTGTCCCTCACCAACTGCTGGAGTTTGCTCAGACTCATATCCATTGAGTCAGTGATGCCATCCAGTCATCTCATGTTCTGTTGTCCCCTTCTCCTCCTGCCGTCACACTTTTCCAGCATCAGGGCCTTTTCCAGTGAGTCAGTTCCTCGCATCAGATGGCTAAAGCATTGGAGTTTCAGCTTCAGAATCAGTCCTTCCAATGAATATTCAGGACTGATTTTCTTTAGAATTGACTGGTTGGATAATAATTTTGAGGTTATTAATGCTCTTTTGCTTAACAAACCTGAAGCTGACTCTAATCTGCTTGATCACAGGCAGACAATTTCAGGTTGGTAGGTAGCAATCTGAGAAGAGAGGAGAAGCGTGATAGAGGGACACAGTGGCCCTTCAATAAAGACACTCAGCAAATTAGCAAAGACTCACTCTTGAGATGCAGTCTGAGTTTCAGAACCTGAGGGATTTAACATTTGCACATCAGTTGCATTGTTTTTACTTTTTGCGTGAAAACCATTTTGAAGTACATTATTGTGAGAATGATTAAATTTGAAACCATCTTGGTCAGAGAGACAGGCAGGCAAAAAAACAAAACAAAACAAAACAAAACAAAAAAAACACCACACACACAAAATGATGAATAAAAGAGCTAACATAAAAGGGACTTTAAAAATCCTTCTAAGGAAAGTGGAGTAACAGGCAAATTTGGCCTTGGAATATGGAATGAAGCAGGGCAAAGACTAATAGAGTTTTGCCAAGAAAATGCACTGGTCATAGCAAACACCCTCTTCCAACAACACAAGAGAAGACTCTACACATGGACATCACCAGATGGTCAACACTGAAATCATATTGATTATATTCTTTGCAGCCAAAGATGGAGAAGCTCTATACAGTCAACAAAAACAAGACCAGGAGCTGACTGTGGCTCAGATTATGAACTCCTTATTGCCAAATTCACACTTAAATTGAAGAAAGTAGGGAAAACCACTAGACCATTCAGGTATGACCTAAATCAAATCCCTTATGATTATACAGTGGAAGTTAGAAATAGATTTAAGGGTCTAGATCTGATAGATAGAGTGCCTGATGAACTATGGATGGAGGTTCGTGACATTGTACAGGAGACAGGGATCAAGATCATCCCCATGGAAAAGAAATGCAAAAAAGCAAAATGGCTCTCTGGGGGAGGCCTTACAAATAGCTGTGAAAAGAAGAGAAGCGAAAAGCAAAGGAGAAAAGAAAGATACAAGCATCTGAAGTCAGAGTTCCAAAGAATAGCAAGGAGAGATAAGAAAGTCTTCCTCATCGATCAATGCAAAGAAATAGAGGAAAACAACAGAATGGGAAAGACTAGAGATCTCTTCAAGAAAATTCGAGATATCAAGGGAAAATTTCATGCAAAGATGGGCTCGATACAGGACAGAAATGATCTGGACCTAACAGAAGCAGAAGATATTAAGAGGTGGCAAGAATACACAGAAGAACTATACAAAAAAGATCTTCATGACCCAGATAATCACGATGGTGTGATCACTTACCTAGAGCCAGACATCCTGGAATGTGAAGTCAAGTGAGCCTTAGAAAGCATCACTATGAACAAAGCTAGTGGAGGTGATAGAATTCCAGTTGAGCTGTTTCAAATCCTGAAAGATGATGCTGTGAAAGTGCTGCACTCAATATGCCAGCAAATTTGGAAAACTCAGCAGTGGCCACAGGACTGGAAAAGGTCAGTTTTCTTTCTAATCCCAAAGAAAGATAATGCCAAAGAATGCTCAGACTACTGCACAATTGCTCTCATCTCACATGCTAGTAAAGTAATGCTCAAAATTCTCCAAGCCAGGCTTCAGCAATACGTGAACCATGAACTCCATGATGTTCAAGCTGGTTTTAGAAAATGCAGAGGAACCAGAGATCAAATTGCCAACATCTGCTGGATCATGAAAAAAGCAAGAGAGTTCCAGAAAAACATCTACTTCTGCTTCATTGACTATGCCAAAGCCTTTGACTGTGTGGATCACAACAAACTGTGGAAAATTCTGAATGAGATGGGAATACCAGACCACCTGACCTGCCTCTTGAGAAACCTATATGCAGGTCAGGAAGCAACAGTTAGAACTGGACATGGAACAACAGACTGGTTCCAAATAGGAAAAGGAGTACATCAAGGCTGTATATTGTCACCCTGCTTATTTAACTT